>OY744552.1:37401070-37461070 GCA_963556195.1 Sepiola atlantica
ACACACGAGAAAGCATAGGCTATATATATGTGTAAATATGTGACTTTTATTAAGAAGAGGAGAGATGTAATGTCTGCTTATCTCCCTTCAACTTGGCAAAGCAGGAGTTAATTCCCTTGCACCGTGTAAATATGTATAAAAATAAATATTGGAACGCTGACGTGGTCTTTAGCTTCAATCAAACAAATCGAACACATGCGTTATCTTTGACTCCTTACTTTTATCTCTGTTTTGTATATACTTTTGTGTCTCAGGAAATAAGTGCAACATCACAGCTGGGTCAAGATGCTCTCTGCTTTTCCCAAGACCAGCAAATTTGCTCTGAAAGGACTCATTCCTTTCTAATCTACTTACCTCTGCGAAACGGGTTTCTCTACTCTCCTGGTTATAAAATCGAAGGCAAGAAACAGGCTGAAGCAGACATGCGATGTGTCTGTAGCCGTACAGACCCTTGTATTGATTTGCTTGTAGCAAAAAAGCGGATACATTCTTCACATTAAATGTTAATACTGCCATGGTTAATAAACATTAATGAAGATTTTAGTTTTCTCTCTACTGTGATTCATATTTTAAATTTTAAAATACATCTATGTTTTTTAAAATTAATACATGTTTAGAACGCTTATAAATGAGCGGGTCGTGGCATGTTTGGTACTGTTACAAGGGGTCATGGACTAAACAAAGTTTGAGAAACACTGCTCTAGTATCTATAAGTTCATCCCCAACCGTATTATTCAATCTGATTCTTCAAAAAATCTAAACCTTATTTCTCCTTTTTTATTTTCTTCCCCAATAGATGCAAGAAGGTGGTGGCTGAGGGTCAATCTTGTTGAGAACAAAGAAGATTACCAATGCCAAGGAGTAATGTTTTCAAAGAGTAATGTTTTCAAAGAGTAATGTCATTGGTGGGGTGCTTGCTTGGGATTCTCCATTTTCCTGTTCTTGAGTAATGATCATGAAATTCCCTTCTGAAAGTAATGTATTCTAAGAGCATGAATAATTATCCTACCTATAGAATTATATTTGACAACTTTATTCGGCATTAAATAACCCATAGATGGTTGATATGCTGTAAAAGAAACCAAACCAAACCTCAGAGGTCTGATCTGATAAACGGTTGGTCACGCCATGCCCTAGTATCTATAAGTTATCCCCAACTGTATTATTCAATCTGATTCTTCAAAAGATCAAAACCTTATTTCTTCTTTTTATTTTCTTCCCCAAATAGATACGAGAAGGTGGTGGCTGAGGGTCAATCTTGTTGAGAACAAAGAAAATTACCAATGCCAAAAAGCAATGTCTTCTGAGAGCCATGTCTTCTAGGAATATAAATAATTATTCTATTTATAGAATTATATATGAGAACTTTATTCGGCATAAAATAACCCATAGATGGTTGATATGCCATAAACCAAACCAAACAATAGTGAAGGTATCGGCAGCCTCCCACATAAAGCACCTGATATTTTGAAAGGACGACCAATCTAATACTGACCAGACTCAACAACGTTGTTTAACTTTAGTGATCTAATGAGAACCGGTGTGTAGTCCCCAAAAAAACCTTTTTCAGGCCGACTAATACAGTTTGTTACTACGTCAAATGTTAAGTAGTTCGTCGTAATGTTTCTTGGTATCACATTTCTATGGGGTCTGCTCATGGGTAGTCAACAAATGATGTAAACAAAAAAAAGGGTGTGGCACTCTCCATCTTCTTGTATGGGTTGGGAAAGGGGGAGAAGGTCTGTCCTGTTCTGTGATCTGATGACAGAAATAAACCTAACATGCCGGTCGTTATTATCACATCTTCCTTTTACTCTCTCTTTCTCTCCCCCCCCCTCTCTTTCTCTTCCCCCTCTCTTTCTCTTCTATTTCTTCCTCTTTCTCTTCTATTTCTCTCTCTTTCTCTTTTTCTATTCCTCTTCATTCTCACTCTTTCCATCTTTTCTATTTCCTCACTCTTTCTCATAACTCTCTCTCGTATTACTTTATCTCTTTTCTTCTTTCTTTTTTTCTTTCTCTTTTCTATCTTACTCTTTATTATCACCCTTTCTCTCTCGTATCATTTTTCTTTTCTCCTTTCTTTCCAAACTCTCTTTTTTCCTAAATATATCTCTCCTCCCCTCTTTGTCTAAGCCTCAACCCAAATCTCTCTCTCCTTTATTCTTTCTCTCTCTCCTCTGTGTTTTCTCTTTCTCTCTCTCTCTCTCTCTCTCTCCCCACCTTTGTCTCTGTTTCCCTTCTCTCTCTTCCTTCTCTCTTTCTTCCTTCTCTCTCTTTCTATTCCTTCTCTCTCTTTCTATTCCTTCTCTCTCTCTTCCTCTCTTCCTTCTCTCTCTCTCTCTCTCTTCCTTCTCTCTCTCTCTCTTCCTTCTCTCTCTCTTCCTTCTCTCTCTCTCTCTTCCTTCTCTCTCTCTCTTCCTTCTCTCTCCCTTCCTTCTCTCTCTCTCTCTCTTTCTTCTCTCTCTTCCTTCCTTCTCTCTCTCTCTTCCTTCTCTCTCTCCCTTCCTTCTCTCTCTCTCTCTTCCTTCTCTCTCTCCCTTCCTTCTCTCTCTCTCTCTCTTCCTTCTCTCTCTCTTCCTTCTCTCTCTCCCTTCTCTCTCTCCCTTCTCTCTCTACCTTCTCTCTCTCTCCCTTCTCTCTCTACCTTCTCTCTCTCTACCTTCTCTACCTTCTCTCTCTCTCTTCCTTCTCTCTCTCTCTCTTCCTTCTCTCTCTTCCTTCTCTCTCTCTCTCTCTTCCTTCTCTCTCTCTCTCTCTTCCTTCTCTCTCTCTCTCTCTTCCTTCTCTCTCTCTTCCTTCTCTCTCTCTCCCTTCCTTCTCTCTCTCTCTTCCTTCTCTCTCTCTTCCTTCTCCCTCTCTTCCTTCTCTCTCTCCCTTCCTTCTCTCTCTCTCTCTATATATATATATATATTGCGCGCATGCGCCTTCGTGTCTTCTCTCTCTCATGCGCGTGCCTTTTCTTTTCTCTCTCTCATGCAACGCTGGGTAAATCTACTAGTTTACACACACACACACACACACATAGATCTGTGTGTGTGTGTGTGTGTGTTATCAACAGCTAAATACCCCCAGCGCGCACACCACCCACATCGCTAGGGTTTATATTCCAAAGAACTTGTGAACCAGGAAGCAATTATTATTCTGATTCTTTCCATCGAGAATAAATGTCTGAAGACAGGAAGTGTTGGGTTAGGGTTAGTCTTGGGCTGGCTCTTAAAATCGCTTGGACCACCACCACTGTACCTGTGAATCCTTATCACAGTTACCCTCATCTTACCCACTGATTGGTAATCTAGGAAATGACTTAATCAGATTTACAAATAAAGATCGGTACGAGATCAAACGGTGGCGGCCGGAGGCGGACAGCAGCAAAACGTTGGAAAGATATTCTTCACAATCCATACGCTATTGTTGCGTTCTTTGTTATCTCTTGAAGGAAGCTAGCGTAAAGCTAAATGACTGTTGTGCGGAAGTTGATTTCGTCGAAAACATTAAACTCTCATGAAATCGAACGGTGCCTCTTTGATTATTTGCAAGCACAACGTTGCTTAACTTATACTAGCAGGGGTATGAGTTCTCAGCTCTTTTTTTTTTAAATCTAGAAAAGGCCAATTTTTGCTTAAATCGCTTGATCCTCCCATGGATGACCTCTCCCCCCCCCCATCTCTCTCTCTCTCTCTCTCTCTCTCTCTCTCTCTCTCTCTCTCTCTCTCTCTCTCTCTCTCTCTCTCTCTCTCTCTCTCTCACTCACAGAGAAATGGAGTTTGTGATTTTTGGTTAAAATCCACTTTTTTTTTTTAAATAAGAAAAGCTGATTTCTGCCAAGTTGCTAGAACTTTACCTCCTTATTTTTTCGTCACTATTTGGCTGGATTTTATTTATTTATCCTCTCTTTCTGTCTTATCTTGCCTTCCTGTTCCCTCTTATGGCAGTTCTCTTTAAAAACTGAAAATGTTAATTTTACCGTGAAGACTAAAACTTCAAATGATTTATGATGGGGGTTAGAGAAGACTTTTGTTCCATCAAAGAATGACTTCCTGTCTCCATGCCCTCACATAAGCACTCAGTGTCTTTCTCTTAATTTTGACTTTCTTTGTTTACCAAGATTGATTTTTTTCTTTTTCCAAAATATTTGTATGTGTTTTTACTACTTATCACTCGCACAACATCATCCAAGTTGTTTTTGTTTTTGGCAATCCCCCTCACCCCCCCCCCACACACACACAAGTGTAGTATCTGTTTTGTCCAAATATGGTATTGTGGAGTCTGCATTTGCACCAGACATCCATAGAATGGAAAAAAAAACTGTGATAAGGGTTTTGGAGATAGACCCCCATAATCAGATATATTATAAAAACTACATTTACCAAACTACTTAGATAAGTATGTTTCAGTTTGAAAAATGGCGATACAATAATATCATGATGTTGCATTCGTCCATAGAATGGAAATATCTTTAAGCATGGCAGCAATATACAATAGATGAAGGATACACCTGTGGAGTTTCCACGGGTTCTACTAGTTATCCATATTCCACGGGTTCTACTAGTTATCAATATTCCACAGGTTCTATTAGTTATATATATTCCACGGGTTCTACTAGTTATCAGTATTCCACGGGTTCTACTAGTTATCAGTATTCCACGGGTTCTACTAGTTATCAATATTCCACGGGTTCTACTAGTTATCAATATTCCACGGGTTCTACTAGTTATCAGTATTCCACGGGTTCTACTAGTTAGCAGTATTCCACGGGTTCTACTAGTTATCAATATTCCACGGGTTCTATTAGTTATATATATTCAACGGGTTCTACTAGTTATCAATATTCCACGGGTTCTACTAGTTATCAATATTCCACGGGTTCTATTAGTTATATATATTCCACGGGTTCTACTAGTTATCAATATTCCACGGGTTCTACTAGTTATCAGTATTCCACGGGTTCTACTAGTTATCAATATTCCACGGGTTCTACTAGTTATCAATATTCCACGGGTTCTACTAGTTATCAGTATTCCACGGGTTCTACTAGTTATCAGTATTCCACGGGTTCTACTAGTTATCAGTATTCCACGGGTTCTATTAGTTATATATATTCCACGGGTTCTACTAGTTATCAATATTCCACGGGTTCTACTAGTTATCAGTATTCCACGGGTTCTACTAGTTATCAATATTCCACGGGTTCTATTAATTATATATATTCCACGGGTTCTACTAGTTATCAGTATTCCACGGGTTCTACTAGTTATCAGTATTCCACGGGTTCTACTAGTTATCAATATTCCACGGGTTCTACTAGTTATCAATATTCCACGGGTTCTATTAGTTATCAGTATTCCACGGGTTCTACTAGTTATCAATATTCCACGGGTTCTACTAGTTATCAATATTCCACGGGTTCTACTAGTTATCAATATTCCACGCGTTCTACTAGTTATCAATATTCCACGGGTTCTACTAGTTATCAGTATTCCACGGGTTCTACTAGTTATCAGTATTCCACGGGTTCTACTAGTTATCAATATTCCACGGGTTCTATTAGTTATATATATTCCACGGGTTCTACTAGTTATCAGTATTCCACGGGTTCTACTAGTTATCAATATTCCACGGGTTCTATTAGTTATATATATTCCACGGGTTCTACTAGTTATCAATATTCCACGGGTTCTACTAGTTATCAATATTCCACGGGCTCTACTAGTTATCAGTATTCCACGGGTTCTACTAGTTATATATATTCCACGGGTTCTACTAGTTATCAATATTCCACGGGTTCTACTAGTTATCAGTATTCCACGGGTTCTACTAGTTATCAATATTCCACGGGTTCTATTAGTTATATATATTCCACGGGTTCTACTAGTTATCAATATTCCACGGATTCTACTAGTTATCAATATTCCACGGGCTCTACTAGTTATATATATTCCACGGGTTCTACTAGTTATCAATATTCCACGGGTTCTACTAGTTATCAGTATTCCACGGGTTCTACTAGTTATCAATATTCCACGGGTTCTATTAGTTATATATATTCCACGGGTTCTACTAGTTATCAATATTCCACGGGTTCTACTAGTTATCAATATTCCACGGGCTCTACTAGTTATCAATATTCCATGGATGAAAAAATTCACATACACATTGCAACTGTCAGCATTTATAATTTATTTCGACTTCCTAGTCTCTTCAGAATGCTAACGGGACAGTTACATATTGGGAAGAAGAAAAAAATGTAACTGTCACGTTAACATTCTTAAGAGACTAGGAAGTCGAAATAAATTATAAATGCTGACAATTACAATGTGTATGTGAATTTTTCCTTTCTATATTCTATTCTTGCTCTGTTTTCTACACTTTGCTCTCTTACTCGGATTTCTTACCAAAATTATTCACTTTAACACACACACACACACACACACATATATATATATATATATATATATATATATATATATATATATATATATATATATATATATATATATATTTTTTTTTTTTTTTTTCTCTGTCTTCTCCCTGTTCACAATAAAAATAAATAATATAATAACTATCATAGTAATAGGGATAAGTGTATATTATAAAACAATATATATATTAAAGATAAACAATTCCTTTCTTCTCATCTCCTCTCTCCCACTTTATTCTCTCTCTCCCTTTCATACACACACACATTTGGTACAGAAAAATTAGTACAACATTCGTACCGTCGGTTTCAAGCACATACAGAAGGACTTAGCCATCCGGCTCTCTTCAGCTTCTGTTGTCTTCTGTGCTTGAAACCGACGGTACGAATGTTGTACTAATTTTTCTGTACCAAAATAAATAAATATTACGCTCTTAATTTTTAATTTTAATTCTCAATTAATCGAGCACTCTGCTGGGATTTTTCCTGCTATATCACAAAGAAGTATATATATATATATATATATATATATATATATATATATATATATATATATATATATATATTCTCTTCTCTTCTTTCTTCTCTCTCTGTTACCTCTCTCTTTTCTTCCACTTTTTGATTCTTGTCTTCTAAAAAAAAAAAAAAAGAAGTCTTTTCTTAACTGTCTGCCATTTTATCTTAAATCATGTCTGGCTCCAATCTTAACGTTTCCATTATAATGATTGCTTAGTTCTAAGGATTCATTCCGTTTCTCTTCTGAAATTTGCATCTGTGTGTGTGCGCGCGCACGGTCACATAAACATACACTGTGCAACATTTTTATTCTAACTACAAATTATAAATATACTTATTTACCATATTGATAGCATCAGTCCTCCCCACTTTTTTATCCACAAAATTGTCAAAGAAAAGAAATAACTTATATTCATCGAGACTTAGAATAAAGATCTTTTAGTAAAGATGAAACTCCCGTCCATGTCCTCTCTAGTTAAATAGAAAGTTTTAGGACTGTAAGAAAATAAAGTAAACATTCTCTTTCTATTTCATGCGTTATAATGGAATATAGATCAGATCAAATCATATTCCGTGAATATTGTTTCAACCTTAAATAATTATTATTTGGATTATTCAGAATACTGTTCTCATCTTGGATGTTATTCTCATAACGTTTCGGCCGATGTAACCTCCGACCTTCTTGTGGAACTCTGGATTCTGTACATAATTTCAAACAGAACCCTTTATTTAATCCACGGGGGTAGCTTGTTCTCATTCTGTCAGCCATGACCAGATAAAAGTCTTTTTGTTTTTAACATAGTTCACCCCAAACCAGGCAGGCCACCACTGTAGACATAAGGGGCTACTGAGAAAAAAAGGGTAAAGGTTTGTTTTTGTTTTTTTTGGGGGGGTACCTAATTTGGGAGCTGCGCAGCAAGATATCTGTTTACATTAGTTTTAAATTTCTGCATGTCAGTACTGTCGGGGGAAACAGGGGGCAGGGAGGGAGTTCCAAAGGCCAGCGGCACGAGGAAAGAAGCTTTTGGAGTAGAAAGCTCTTCGGCATTTAGGGACCTCCACAGTGTATGGATGGGATTTGGCAGATTGTCGGGTTGGTCTGGTGAATCTACGTCGTGGGGGTACTAGAACAGCAAGCTCATCAAGTACTAAGTCTTAAGTAATTCATAATCGTATTGTTAGTATCGCCCGCACTGAGGATTGAACCTTCAACCTCCAGAAGACTGTCACTTAGAACTGATTATTACTTAGAACTTACAAATTATCAATCCGCATCTCAATAATTCTGAAACATTAAATAATTGGGGTTTCTTCTTTTGTTTTACGGCAGATCAAACCATTTAATACTGAATTCAATCATTTTGGCAAAACGCTTTAATGCTTCGAGTTCTTAATATCTAGATGAATTAGTTTTGTAGGTATATATCATGTCTATTGTCTTAGCATTAAATGTTAAATACTAAAAAAAGTTGGTTTGTTGTGGGTTATTTGGTTTTACGGCATGTCAGCCATCATTGGGTCACTTTATGCTGAAACTGTACAATCTATCGAGAGATTTAATTTGTTTTGTAGACGTATATTTTGTTAAATATATTCTGTAAACGATAGTTTCTATTTAACTTATACAGGGTGGGCCAAAATAAGGGTCCTATCTTTAAATTTGAATAACTTGAATTTGAATAACTTCCACAAAATAAAAGTTAAACTCACCAAACTTTATGTGTGTGTAGACTGACCCTTCCGAGATTTTTTTGAAATAAACAAAACAAATTTTAGCCGAAAAACACTTCTTAAAACTTACAAAAACTAAAGTATTGTTTTTTACACTGTTTTGAGTTTTTTAAGCAAAAATAATGTTTTCTAAATGAGGGTACGTTCCTTAGGGCTAATACGGCTCATGCTTGCTTCGGAAGGGGTCCTTTACTTATTCTAAAAAAAAAAAAAAAAAAATCAATAAATAAAAAAGTTATGAATTTTTAAAAATAGGACCCTTATTTTTACCCACCCTGTAGATGGGACTACCACTCTAGGTCAGAGTGGACCCGTGAGTAATGATAAGTAAACAGCGACTTTACACTCCTCAAAACTCCCAAATTAGGTCCTCACCACCAAATGCACCATAAAAATGCTTTTTTATGCCATAAAATAGAGAAAATAAACAATTGTATTGATATTATTACCTGATAAGAATAATGAGTAAAAGTCCAGAATAGTTAACATTCGAGAACTTGTAAACCAAAGAAAGCAACACATAATTTATATAAAACGCATTAGAATGAATTTCTCTACCAAACTCGCCTGATTTTAAAATGGGGGAAGCGATTTGTACACTTTTTAAAAACGGTAACAGTGCAGAATAGTTAACATTCGATAACTTGTAAACCAAAGCAAATGGTGCCCCCCCTCTATTTTTAACGGTGTAGAAACGATTTGTAAGATTTTTTTTAAACATTAAAAAATCTTACAAATCATAGATTAAAATTAGGCGAATTCAGTAGAGAATTTCATTGTAAGGCGTTTTATATAAATTATGTTTTTTGTTTTTATTTATTTTTTTATTAGTTCTCAAATGTTAACTATTCTGTACTTTTACCGAATAATGAATCACATTTAAGAGAAAATATACTGAAGATTACGTTGTCCATTCAGCTTGATGTTTGTTTGAAGCGGATTTAAAAAAAAAAATCTTTATAGTTGCAACGCAAGCCATAAAAGATTATTCATTCAATTAAAAAAGAGAAGAAATCCAGCAAAAAGCACTCGTTATGATGAATTAGTCTTGCCAGCTTTCATACAAGTCAGTCTTTGTCTGCTTAACATTTTTTTGATCTAAAAAAAATCTTCAGAGATCGACTTTCCAGATTCATAAAATTCTTACAACAGTTTGGCAAAGATGTGGAGTCTGATTTGGGATCTTTTTTTTTTTTTTTTTTTGTTTTTGGTCCCCCCCCCCCCCCCCCCCCGATTTATAAAATCCGGGGGGGGGGGGGTTATGTTTTGAGGCATGTCTGTCCGTCCGTCCGAATTTTTCTCCGCAACCATCCATTGAATTTCTCTGAAATTTTGCATGAAGTTGTAACTTTGGTCAGGTTAGAAAGTGACATTCTCCCGATTTTAGAAAAAAAAATCTGGTTAGCCCCGCAGGGGGTCAAAAGGCCCCGGAATGGCAAAAAATGACATTTTTTGCCCCATAACTTTTCATCCATCCATTCAATTTCTCTGAAACTTGGCCAAAATATGGAGGCAATTGTTCCTAATAGAAAATAAGTATCGCTGACGGTGGAAAAAATTTGGTTCGCGCCCCCAGGGGGTCAAAAGGCCCCAAAATGGCAAAAAATGACCCTTTTCTCCCATAACGTTTGATCCATCCATTCAATTTTTCTGAAACTTGGCCAAAATGTAGAGGCAATTGTATAAAATGAGTATCCTTGACCTCAGAAAATTCTGGTTCGCGCCCCCAGGGGGTCAAAGGGGGGTCAAAAATGCCCCAAATTGCCCAAATTTATTGCATTTTACATTCGCCACATCGAGTCACATACAGAGGGGGACCACGCACGCGCGGCTTGTTTTTTATTGTTTTCTCAACCAGTCTATTTTAATATTGCTAATTAAAATTAAATGTATTATTACTATATATATATATATATATTTTTTTTTTTTTCAATTTTCTTATCTTTTGGTTTTTGCTGGCTGGGAATGGGGCATTCTACCGGATTCCAGACATTCACTCGTTATTTCAGAGACTAACCGAAATATCTTTTTAAGATTCTAATCGGCACTTTAAGCACAATTGTTTGTATATATCTTGCACTTGGTTCACCGGGTATATTCACCAAATAGTTTCTGAAATTCTTTTTCATTAGTCCTATAATTACTGGAATGATGGAGATCTTTCTAAGATTCCAGTTTCTTTTCATGTCGTACATAAGACCTTGATATTTCGTTATCTTCTCCTGTTTCATTAGGGACATTGACTTCAACTAGGGTTGCTACTCTCTCCCTCTTGTCCCATATCACTATGTCAGGTTTAACAGCTCCGTTTTCTCGGTGTATGCCTTATTGGTACTTATGCAGTTTACGGATTGTGTTATAGTCCACACATTCCAGCAGGTTACGTAAACTGCCGGAAAGTGCTGAACAAAAACGCTGCCCAATGTTAAAATGGTAGCCATCAGTAATACATAAGGAGAAAACATTTACATAAAACATGTTGTTTTTGTTTTTTTTTACAAAGAAAATACAATGCAAAATTAATGAAAAAATATTTAATTTTGTAAGAAACTTTAAAAATTCAGGAAAAAGAGTTCAAATCAAGGGAGAAAAAAAAAATGCTTATCTTATGGTAAGTTTCATAAATAAATTTTTTTTTTTTTTTCAAAGAAAATATAGTGCAACAACCGCTAGCAAACAGTTTTTTTTTTTTAATGATTTTTTTTAATGATTTTTTTTTTAATGATTTTTTTTAATGATTTTTTTTTAATGATTTTTTTTAATGATTTATTTTTTAATTTTTTTTAATGATTTTTTTTTTTAAATTTATTTATTTTTTTTATTTTTTTATTTTTGCTAAGAAAATATAGTGCAACAACTGCTAGCAAACAGTTTGTTTATTTTAATGTTTTTTTTAATGATTTTTTTTTTTTTAATGATTTTTATTTTTTTAATGATTTATTTATTCTTTTTTTTATGATTTTTTTTTTTATGATTTATTTTTTCTTGACAATTTTTTTTCAACCCTACCGACTAGGTTAGGGTTAGGTAGCTTTTCTGTTAGGGTTAGGTTAGAGTGTTTTTCTCTTGGATTTACTTTTGCCAGCCTTGTAACTCTCACTTCCCTTGTTTTGTAATTTAGTCCTCTCATTCCATGAGTGATGTTTCTGACAAAGAGGGAAGAATTGCTGTTTTCTGGGTCGGAATCTATCCATCTAACATTTATCGTTGGCTAGCTTTTGACCTTGAAGTAGTTTTTTTTTTTAGTTCCCTACATCAAGTGGCTTTATGCCTTGTCTGGAGCGATTTCTATAAAGAAAGAAGAAGGTTAGGATGTTTTGTTAGCAGATAAACGCAGCCGACAGAAAAGAAGAAGGGCTAGAGGGAGTCGAAGGAAGCTGTGAACTTCCAAGAATACTTGTCCTTCAAATCATTTTTTTCTTTCAATTTGCATGTATTTACACACGTTCGGCAACTCTTTTTTTTTTTTTTTCGTCTAGCCATTTTCTTTTTTGACAAAAGTCAATAATTGCTTCAGGAGACTGAAGCGTCTCTCCCAACTCGATTAGATTCATGCTAACTTTAACCAATTTTAAAAAATTGTCAAATTTTCTGCAATATTTTTATTGTGTTTGTCAATTGTCGACTGCTTCGATTTCACTGGCAAAGCATTTTGGCACCTTCCAACAGTTTACGTAACCTGTTGGAATATACCAACGCATTACCGGTTTTAACGCGGGCCGTAAACTGCATAAGTTCTTTCTGGAATATGTTCCCAGAACTTTCTGCTATTCAACTGGATATTCAATTTTTACAGCTTACAGATGGTCCAGTGTGTGTTGTGGGGGGAGGGGGGGGGGTAATTTTTATTTCCGGTAGAGTAAATTCTGCAAGGTTGAAATTAACTTATAACATTTGTTGAAATTCCTTGCCTCTATTATTTTTTTTTTCTTTGAAAATATATCTGGATAGGTCATTAGCACGAAATATCTTCGCAAAATGTCATTTCTATTTCCCATTTTTATTCTTTTGAAAATATTCTATGCTAAAATATAAACAAATAGGTTCCTGAGACGTATTATTGCTCGAATAGTCTACGAAGAAAATGGTCACTAAACGTTTATATTTTGCCTCCTACTCTTTCCTTGCCTTACATCTCCACTTTTTCCTCTCCTCACATAATCACCCACTACATACAATTCCTCCCCCTCTTATACCCACTTCCCTCCTTGGATTACCTTCCATGCTTCATTGTATAAAATGTTAAGTTCTGCTTAATAAAGCTTATTTACAGCAAATGAATATGGTCAAACGAATCGACCGAAATATATTGGTTCAGCTTTAATGATGCATTTATGTCCTTAGTTTTACTAGTCTGTTGCCATTCTAATCTGCTATTTCATTAACTAATATTCCATTTTTTCTAAAACTTTAATTTCATATTTTAACTCCCTCATAATATTTTTGTACAATCTTTCCTGTTGGTAATAATAATAAAAATCTTGATAAAAATTAATTTTATTGAAATCTAAAGTACTTTTTTAACCGTGTTTCTTTGGGTATGACAGTTTCGGTTTTGTAAAAACGGTTGAGTGCGGTGGTTTCAAGTGTACAAGTGAAACCGTAAACCACAGGTTTTCGGTAAAAATTGCCCATATATATATATATATATATATATATATATATATATATATAAACATTAGAAACAGTCTATGCAAATCAATCAACGTTTTGACCGTAACACGTCTCATCGGGACTGTAAATATTTATAGTTTCTGTTGTATGACCATAGAAGTAAAAACAAACTTTTTGATGGGCGTACAAGAAGCAGCATAGAAGGCATCATACTGGATTTGGTTAAAAGGAAACGATGATTATTGGACAGAAAAGTAGCTTAGAACCAGTACCAATACAACCTCCTGATGGAGGGCCATGCCACTTCAGAGATGCAGTAGAGAAGTAGGGTCCGAAACTGCGGAGTGGTTCCTCCTGATGATCGTGGTACTGGATCCGATTGCGGAGCTGTTAGCTACTGTGCACTAAAGGCAGTGCGTACAAATTATTATAATTTAGAAGTAATATGCCATAATCATATAGGAGTACATCAATTCCAGAAAAACGAACATCAACGAACGTTTTTGAGACATTTATAAGATAACAAGTCTCTTCATCAACACAAATTACAAGAGAAATAACAAATGTTCCTGTTTATTTTTCTTTGAAATGGTTTGAAGATTACCTTTTATTCAGACTATTGATTTTTGTTATCCATACCAAAGTTTTTTTATGAAGTATTTATCGTTTAGTTGCAATTAGATTCTAAGGCTCATTATTATATTTTTTATTTATGTATACCCTTTTTTTATTTATTTTTTTATCTTTCCGTTTTTGCTGAAGATGGGGCTTCCTACCGGATGCCAGACATTCACCGGCTATTTCAGACACTCAAGCCTAGAGATCTTTTTAAGATTCTAACCGTCCCTTTAAGTGCAATTGTTTGTATTTCTCTTGCACTCGGTTCACCGGGTATACTCGCCAGATAGCTTTTAAAATTCTTTTTCATTAGTCCTGTTGCTCCTATAATTACTGGTATGATGGAGATTTTCATAACATTCCAGTTTCTTTTCATGTCGTACATAAGACCTTGGTATTTCATAATCTTTTCCCTTTCAGCTTTGTTTAATCCTGCATCATTAGGGACACTGACTTCAACTAGGGTTGCTACTTTCTCCCTTTTGCCCCATATTACGATGTCAGGTTTAACAGCTCTGTTTTCTAGATATGTAGCTGTAGGGATTGCATAGTCATAGTGGATGATGTATAGATTATTTCCAACTGTTCTTTCTGGTATATGCTCCCAGGACTTGCTGCTACACTGGATATTCGACTTTTTACAAATAGTCCAGTATACATATGTGTGTAACTGTGTGTATTTACATATCTATGTATATTTGACCCCCCCCCCTCCCTTTATTTCCGATAAATATCTTTTTTATTTTTTTTTAATGTAGAAGTGTTGATGAATATTTGTTTGTTTTTTTATGAACTTTAATTTGCGCTGATGAAGAGACAGTATCCAATAAATGTCTCAGAAACGTTCGTTCACAAAATCTTGTGAAGTTGTTTTTCCGGAACTGATATACTCTAAATGATGACGTCATAAGTTTTGTTTACTTCTAAATGTTAATAGCTCTGGTTGACCGAAAGTCTTAACCATTGAGCTGATTTTAAGGCCTGCAGTATTTCTGAGTATCAAGTCGGCTGTATTTGACTTCTCCCCTATCCCATGGTGTCGTTTGATCTTGACCCTTTTGGAATACTATAAAAGTCTTAAGAATTTGACTTTACTTATCTTATATTCTATATCTATAAAATAGTAACTCTGTATGTGTCCACCTGATCATTGTGCCTTATATTCACCCAAACCGCTGGACAGAATTGCTTGAAAATTGGCATGTGGACTACTGACCTCTCAGTGAAGATCATAAGCTACATAAGAAATATATCACTTGAACGCATAAGTAAATTAACCAAAAATGATGTCTATTCCCAAAATTTCAGCAAATTTTGATAATATTAAGAGGTTCCCCCCCCCCCCCCACTGCAAACTGTTTTTCCTTTGATTCAAATGAAATTTAAACTATAGGTAAATTGACTAAAAATTATGTCTATTCACAAAATTTCAGCAAATTTTGATAATATTACGAGGGTCCCCGGGCCCCCCCCCCCCACCAACACACTAAAATTTAAACCATAGGTCCACCGAAAATTCAAATAGGTCCAATTTCAATGAAATGTATACCTTATTTAATACATATATAATAAGGATGATTTACATTATATATATATATATATATATATATATATATATATATTAGTTAACAACAGACACGTGTTTTGTCATCTCTACGACTCATCAATGTGACTAGACCTTGCGAGAATCGCAACCGAGATCCCAGTGACTAATTCCGGCACTCTACCAACTGACTCAAGAACATCCTAGTGGAAGTGGAAGAAATTGTATCGCATTATACATGATGTTATTAATTTATATGTTTAATTTTCGATACACGTAATTGAAAGTATTCAATTATTTTTACGGAAGAGCATTGCCTCAATAGTAAGTAGAAATCAGGCGCACACACACACATATATATATACATATATATATATATATATATATATATATATATATATATAACACAAAGTTTTATAATAGGTCGATAGTGTAGGACTACATCTGTAATAAAAAATATTTTGATATTATGAAAATCACTGATGATGACCTTTTCAAGAAAAAGAAATATTTTATGCATTTCGAATATTATATATATCTTGGTGGTAGGCGGAAACAATTGTATGTGAATAAAAACTGATTTTTTGGTAAATTTGTGAGAATTTATTCCTCACATTTCATGTGGTTTTCATAATATCAAACGTTTTCTTGAGATAAACAAAATTAAAACATTATTTTTATCAGTTCCAAGAATTCAAACACAACGAATATTTGGTGTACGATCGTTTCTAAAACGATTTGGAAAATTTTATTTATAAATATTTCTTTCTTGGCCTTTTGGCCAAGATCAAAGTGTAGTATCTGTTCTGATGGATACTTCACCCCATAGACTGGTTTTGTCTTGGCCTTCGGGGCTTGATTTACGTCGGTCTATGGGTCTGTCCTGTGCAGTTCTAGGAGGTCCACCCTCCCAGGCTTTGCCTCCCCTCTTTGGGGAGGGGTAAGTTTATTGCTTACTGTCTGAGGCGCCCCTACCGGGGAATGCCGACGGGGCTGCCCAGACAATTTTTAAACAGTCAGAGTGCTCACCTTCTTGAGCGCTGGCTTTTCAAATCCCACTTTCCCGACCTTGTGTCACATATTACCGCTGTGGGAGGTAGATAAATAAAATTATACATTATACTTTAGATAATTACAAAAACATCACATATAGAAGTCAAACAAGAAAAACATTAAATTTTAGTATTATTTACAAAATATATGTAACGTATCATTTTTACAATTGAAATTTTATCCGTTTGATGTATTTGCCCTTTTTCGCCCCCCCCCCCCTTTTTTTTTGCACAATTTCAAAATGATGTGATGCTCGCACCACGTTTACTATGCTCGGAACTGAACTCACACATCCTCGTTAATTTCCCCCCCCCCCCCGGGGGGGAAACTGGCACTTTACTCTCATTGTATCCTGATTGTTGTGTTTCAAATGTTTGTTGGGAGGGAAGGTGTACAAAAAAATCGGAATGGGGAGGAAGGAGGGAATCCTTCTGATAATGGCTGTTCATTCATAAAACGGAGATGCCTCTTGTATTTACAGTTTCTAATGATTGATTTTGATCGTAGCGTTTTGTTGTTTTTGTAAAGTTTTTCTTCGGTTATTTAATTCGAAGACAGTATGGAGTTCTTGTTCTGGCTGTTTTTGATTTTGTGTTTCTTGTTTCTGTCTCGCTATTCAAACACAAAAGTGATTTTTGAAACAAAGGCATATTTTTTTTTTTTTTTTTCCATTACAAATTTTGAAACAAAGTCTAACAGCAAAATTCTACATGAAATTAATTCTGAAAAAAATTAAAATAATTTTTAATATATTTTTTTAAAATTTTACACAGGGCTGCTTTAACTCTGTCTTTCTCTCATTCTAACTTTTTCGCTCTTTATTTGTCCTTCTATCTACAAAATAAATTCTTATTTAAATTGTAAAAGAAATAATTAAGTTATTAATCTCAGAAGACTTTGAGACTTATATTTAAAAAATACTCCTCTCCCCCCCTCTCATTTTCTCTCTCTTTCTTTCCACCCCCTTTTTGTACCCCCCCCCCCCCTAATAACTGTCAGATATGTTTGCATTATTATTCAGTGTAAATTCTATATGGAATGGTTGACCTAGTTCTCTCTCTCTCTCTCTCTCTCTCTCTCTCTCTCTTTCTCTCTCTTTCTCTCTCTCTCAACTCATTAATTATTAACGGCTTTCTTTCTTACATACTCTCTCTATCTCTACTCTCTATTTTTCCTTCTCCCCTTTTCATCTCTCTTTCTATCTCTCCCCTTCTATTTCTCTCTCTTTCTACCACTCCTCTCTTTCTATCTTTCCTACATCTCTCTCCCCCATCTCTCCTACTCTCCCTCATCTCCCTACTCTCTCTATCTCCCCATCTCTCTCTATCTCCCCTACTCTCTCTATCTCTCTCTCTATCTCTCTCCCCACTCTCTCTATCTCTCCCCCACCTCTCTCTACACTCTCTCTATCTCGCCCAAACTCTATCTCTCTTTCTGTCTCTCCTCACATTAAAATTGTCTCACACTCTATCTGTATCTCTCACCATAATTTCTCTCTCTCTCTCTCTCTCTCTCTCTCTCTCTCTCTCTCTCTCTCTCTCTCTCTCTCTCTCTCTCTCTCTCTCTCTCTAATTTCGAATTCTCCATCTTTACATTGTCTCCATAAAAGCCCTTGACAATTGCCATTTTCTGGGCCATTCTGAGACAATGACCTTTGTCTCCTCCCCCTCCGCCGCCACCTCATCCCCCACACTCTTGATAAGGGCAGTCTCCATGGCAACATCCGTGGATAACTTAAAACTAATAATCCTTTTGATAAAATAGTCATCGAAAATGTCTTCGATAAGCAAGCGACAAATTGTTAGATCGCTTACAAAAGTGTTTCATCTGATAAGAGGAGCCAGAAGAGAAAATGTCTTATGCTCCGGGTGATTTTATTTCCTTTATTTCTTTTAGTATATGTGAGAGATCAGAATATTTAACCCACACCCCACACACACTAATTACATATTCCTTTTATGATCGTCCTAGTGGTTTTATCAGTACTCCACGTGTGAACTGTGTCTTTTCCCCCAAACATTTGTCATTCTTTTTTTTTCTTTTTTTTTTTCTTTTTTTCTTTTCTTAATATTTTTTTTTTTTTCTAAACCTAAATGTAAAATTGCAGCATCGACGAACATTTCCCTAGTGGCTTGTGGTAGCAGAACTGGACCAGGTGATATAGTTCTTTCCGGTCCTGCTTTTTGTTTTCTTTAATATGATGTATTTTCTTGTTGTTTCTATTTTGATCTAACCACTTTTTTTTATTTTGCCATTGTAAATATCTATGATAAAAAAAAACAAAAAAGCTGTCTGAGTCATCATGGCATGTAGATGGACATCGTCTGTTTCCGGGTCTATAGTATCGGCTATGGAAAATTCAACTTCTATCAGATCTATTTTCGTCATTTAATTGTATATAATCAATTGTTTCCAGTAGGTGGTGTGGTTTGCCATTAAATAAACCCACAAAGGGTTGATATGCCGTAAACGCTGGTTTGCCATTTTGTTGTCTTCATCAGCTAATGAATTGATGCCCACCAACCATGGACAATATTTCAAATTCGTGTACACCTTCCTGTCAAAACCGAAAAAAATTATGCTTCACCAATGTTTGCACTAATATTCATATAAAATCATCAGTAGTTTAATTTTTCATATATAAATTATTATTATCATTTCTGATGACCTAAAGAAAGAAAAAATGCACTGACATTTTAGAGTAAAGGATTTCTTTCCAAATTCGTTTTAGATGGTGGGGGTTGTCTGACTTGCTATTTGCTTTCCAATGGAAGTCTTTCTGATGCTTTTTTTTTAGTTTCAATAGGATAGGACTAAATGCAAGTCATTTCTGATGACCTAAAGAAAAACACCAACCGTGACTTTGTGTTTTTGTTTATTTTTTTTTTATTTTTTTTTATTTTCTTCCTTTACTTTTCTTCCTTCGACTAGGGACTAGACATTAAAAATTGACGCTGAATATTAAAAACATCAAAGACGTTAAAAATGGAAGTGAAAGAGAACCATCGTGAAATAATAAAGAAAAAAAGAAAGCGTCTCAATCTGGAAAGTTAAAAACAAAAAACGTATAAATTAGTATAGAAAGCAGAGAGGAAATGTCTGATTATGGAAATATGATTTGCGTTCTTCATTCAGACTTTTATGTGACGTGACGGATATATATTTACAAACAAATACACATTATTTTTTATTATAGAGTGGAGGATGTTAAATTTATTAATTATACAATCATCGGCAGCTTGGTTGCTTCTTAAGTTCCTCAGACCATTTTCATTATCATTGCTTCATACAAGTGGCCATGGGGCTTCATATGTCCATCCACAGGCCGGCGCTCAGGAAACATTTCTTTTCAAATGACAAGGAAGTTTATTAGAATTCTGGTTTGATGTTTTTAAACTTCTAATCAAAAACTTCTTTTTAAAAACTTTGAATCAAAAACTTACTTTTTAATACTTTGAATCAAAAACTTCTTTTTTAAAACTTTGAATCAAAAACTTATTTTTAAAACTTTGAATAAAAAACTTATTTTTTAAAACTTTGAATCAAAAACTTATTTTTTAAAACTTTGAATCAAAAACTTATTTTTTAAAACTTTGAATCAAAAACTTATTTTTTAAACTTTGAATAAAAAACTTCTTTTTTAAAACTTTGAATCAAAAACTTATTTTTAAAACTTTGAATCAAAAACTTCTTTTTTTAAACTTTGAATCAAAAACTTCTTTTTAAAACTTTGAATCAAAAACTTATTTGTTAAACTTTGAATCAAAAACTTATTTTTTTAAACTTCTAATCAAAAACTTATTTTTAAAAACTTTGAATCAAAACATATTTTTTTAAACTGGACGAATCTCCCTTTTTAACTGTCTTAATTCAACCTCTAAAAATAAACGCAGAACATTTACACTATGAATGCATCAACATATAGATCAAATTCTGTTAAATATTTCATCTGATAGTTCCCAAAAATGTTCTCTTAATTCCCTTTTTTTACCATTATTTCTGAATCTAATTCCATCTTAAAATCTTCCATGCTACTGCCTTTTTTAAAACTAATCTGGCACCTTTTTCTAAATATATATTACTCTATTATCAAAAAAAAAAAAGAAGCAATTGCTTAATAATTTTTGTGAATTTGCTTGTCTTTCAGATTGAGGAAAAATATTTTTAAAAGTTCTACCATAGTTAGAAATGGCATTTGAAAGATTTAATTCCAACACTTTTCATTCTTTTCTCTAGTAAAGTAGTTAATCCTAAGTTTTCCTCTTATCCGCATATCTTAAGAATGTCTACTCTTGTTTTTATGGCATATCAACTCATTTTAATTTATATAATGCTTCCAAAGGCTTTCTGCGAGTAAGAGATATTTGACCAAGAAAAGAGAAATCAGCCAATATATGGGAGATATGTCTGGTTTTGGGTTTGACCACCCATGATTTGATTTGTCCACTTAAAAAAAATAGTCTTTCTACAGATACGAGGTTCCCTGCTGTGGTTATGACCCATACTTGATACGAGCCCTCCTAGACTAGTGGTTCTCAACCAAGGGAGAATTTCGGGAGAGGGGGGGGGGGGGCACCACAGAATAGAAGACACAAACTGGATCCATGGCCACAACAACAAAACAGTGTGAATCGCCCATCGCTACTAAAAGGTCATGTTGGATTTTTTTAGCGTTTGTATTAAATGCTATTATCTTAATATTAGTTATTATTGTTAGTATGAATGCACATTTTGAGTTGGACATTTTTTGAAAGGGGGAAATATTATTTTTATACATGATGAAAAGGTTCACTGGCTAAAAAAGGTTGAGAACCACTGTCCTGGACAGTGGTTTTTTTATGTTCATAAATTGGCAGCTGATTATCTCAAATGATCTTTTCTGGTGTGGTCCCAGTGATCTCTCTATCTCTCTCTCTCTCTCTCTCTCTCTCTCTCTCTCTCTCTCTCTCTCTCTCTCTCTCTCTTTATATATATATATATATATATATATATATATATATATATATATATATTCCAGCAGCTAGGCAGAGGGTAGTTAGTTGGTTTTCTTGGCATCTCAGAATCAGTTGAGGTTTGTGTACCTCTCAAAAAGAGACTGGCCCTGGGGATCTTAGCTCATGGATTGTGTTCGGTTGGACTTGTGTTTTGATTTGGTCGGCTAAGAATTCTCATTTGCAAGTTTATTGTTCAGTAGAAGAAAACGAGTATAATTGTAACCTCCCAAAAAATAAAACTTTGTTACTTGTTTTAAACTAGAGTTGAAATTTTATTTGGAGGGAGAATACTTCTGTTGCAGCACTTAATGAGTTGAAATTTTATTTGGAGGGAGAATACTTCTGTTGCAGCACTGACTGAGTTGCGATTTTGATGGGAGGGAGAATACTTCTGTTGCAGCACTTAATGAGTTGAAATTTTGTTTGGAGGGAGAATACTTCTGTTGCAGCACTGACTGAGTTGCGATTTTGTTTGGAGGGAGAATACTTCTGTTACAGCACTTAATGAGTTGAAATTTTATTTGGAGGGAGAATACTTCTGTTGCAGCATTGACTGAGTTGCGATTTTGATGGGAGGGAGAATACTTCTGTTGCAGCACTTAATGAGTTGAAATTTTATTTGGAGGGAGAATACTTCTGTTGCAGCATTGATTGACACTGCGACTGGTGTCAGAATCGAGCAACCACTTGAGACCAACACAATCGCTGCCTGTGCAGTGGACGCACACAGAGCACATCATACAATGTATTAAACACAAGTTGCTGTGTTTTTAAATTCTGTTCTCATCTTGGATGTTATTTCCACAACGTTTCATCCGATGTAACCTCCAACCATCAAGTGCGTCTTGTCAAATCCGGGAATCTATACGGAATTTTTAACTGAACCTTCTATTTAATCCATAGAGGTAGATTGTTCTCATTCTGTCAGCCATGACCCGGTAGAATTTTAAAATAATTTGGACACGTGGTGCAACGGATAAAATTGCTAAGTAATAATCAGTTCTAAGCGACAGTCTTTTGGAGGTTGAAGGTTCAATCCTCACTACAGGCGATAGTAAATAAAGATAAAATAAATTACTTAAGACTTCTACCCGGTCATGGCTGATGGAACACAAATAATATACCGTCGTTAATTAAATAAAGTGTTCACTTCGAAATTTCATATAGATTCCTGAGTTTGACAAGACTCATCTGATGAAGGTCGGAGGTTACATCGGCCAAAACGTTGTGAGAATAATATCTAAGATGAAAACAGTAGTCCAAATAATACAAGCCAGCTATTATATTACTCATAGTTGAGTTGGATTAGGGTTCATACCTTTACCACTGATCTTACTGGCTAAGTGAATGGGATGTTGAAACAAATCCGTCCCTAAGGTACTTGGGCGTGTATGGGGATTGAGGGGGGGGGGGTCAGAGTGAACGGTTTCATTCCATTCTCATTGTCACTAAACTTCACTACACCCATCCCACTCCACTTGATAAGTCAAAATAAGCACAATTCTCTTCTTTTTTTAAAAATCTATATATATATATATATATATATATATATATATATATATATATATATATATATAACTCTATATCTGTGTGTTTATGTGATGTTTGTGTGTTCCCTATAGAAAGAAAAGTTAGAGAATCTACATAAAACCTAAAAGTGTATTCTTATGTAAAATTTACTAATGAAGATAATGGAAATGCACCCCTAAAGAGGCTATGAGGGCATAACTCCTTTAAAAATTCAAATATATCCTATTTTGATGGAATTTATATCATATGTATAAAATTCTCTGGGAAGACAATGGAAGTGGTCTTAAATATTTACGTTACCCTCTATGTGCCAAATATCTACATACTCCCCACCTCTAAGTGATCCATTGGGACAGAACCCTCTTAAAACTTCAAATGCGTATATCCAATTTTAATGAAATTTAAATCACATGTATGAGACACTAATTCAGAGAGTTTTCCAACATTTCAGCTTCTTCCGACTATAATAGGAAGTGAAGGGTCAGTAAAAACAAAACAAAAAGTAATATGGTGTTATGAGCATAGTGAAAAAGTACAAAGTAGTGATCCTCATTCAATCCCGAGCAACGCCGGGTCTTCTTGCTAGTACAAAGTAACAAGTAAAGAATTTCTAGCCCAATTGCAAAAAGAACATTTATTTTTAATGCCACCCAATTTCAGACAATTGAATACCCAGACTTATCTGCCCATTAGGTAAAAAAAAAAAAAAAAGAAAAAGGATCAAAGGGTTGCCTCTACCCTTCACCCAACATCCACCATATCCTTACGTCTTTCCTCACAACAGCTGTTGAATTTTTAACATTAGACCAGATGTCCCCAACCTTTCTTAGCTTATGACCCCCATTGGAACACTGTCTTTCCTGTGCAACCAACCCCACCTCAGATATTGAGGTATAGTGAGAAAAAATGTTTCAATTTTCAAATAGCCTCCATAAGAATGTCAATGTTTATTAATTAGGGTACACCAGAGTGAAATGGGCCACTTTTTCTTTTGGCATTTTCTTTCTTTGATATCTGATAACTTCCCTAAAACTGCATGCATGAAGGGGGAAATGTGCTCAGGGTAGCAAATAGGGTTCTCAGCATTCAGTCAAAAAAGATAATGCATTTGATAATGGGTTATGAGCATGGCCATCCCTATGGTTATGAGGCACTTGTAATATCTTGAAAAAAATGTACTCGGATGAAGTGGAACACTTATATTAAGAGTTCAAAATCACCCTAAAGAAGAGCATCAACACATCACGTATATTAAATGAAGTTATTTTACTCTTGCATACATTTTTGTTTACAAATAAAGTCCTGTTAAAAATCAGTATCACTTGGTAACACACACACAGGGCACACACACTCGTCACAGATGTTACATATCAACCAACTCATACCATAAGGTCACAAATGGGAAACAAACATAAAATGAACTAATACAATGTTTAGACACCTGGCATATTCCAAAACAACAAAAACTCCCCCAATACTACGGGGAATCATTATGCACCTCTGAAGTTATATACCACTCTCCTGCTAGATTGAATAAATATGTAAAAATATAGGGTGGTCCATTTCACCATAATCACTTAATTCTAAGAAAAATCTTGCTTCCCATCAAGAAATTTAAAAGGGATTTTGCAATTATACTTATATGGCCGTCTTACTTGAAGAATATGATACACTAAATTTCTCAACTGATCTAAATAAGAATCAGCAAAAAGATTTATTAGATAATGAAAAAGTGAATACGTTGACATTCACACTTGCTTCTTCATCAGAGTAGAAAGAATGATACAGTTTCAATGGCCATATTATTAAGACAGTTTCAATGGCCATATCATTAAGACAGTTTCAATGGCCATATCATTAAGACAGTTTCAATGGCAATATCATTAAGACAGTTTCAATGGCCATATCATTAAGACAGTTTCAATGGCCATATCATTAAGACAGTTTCAATGGCCATATCATTAAGACAGTTTCAATGGCCATATCATTAAGACAGTTTCAATGGCCATATCATTAAGACAGTTTCAATGGCCATATCATTAAGACAGTTTCAATGGCCATATCATTAAGACAGTTTCAATGGCCATATCATTAAGACAGTTTCAATGGCCATATGATCAAGACAGTTTCAATGGCCATATGATCAAGACAGTTTCAATGGCCATGTCATCAAGACAGTTTCAATGGCCATGTCATCAAGACAGTTTCAATGGCCATGTCATCAAGACAGTTTCAATGGCCATGTCATCAAGACAGTTTCAATGGCCATGTCATCAAGACAGTTTCAATGGCCATGTCATCAAGACAGTTTCAATGGCCATGTCATCACGACAGTTTCAATGGCCATATCATCACGACAGTTTCAATGGCCATATCATCACGACAGTTTCAATGGCCATATCATCAAGACAGTTTCAATGGCCATATCATCAAGACAGTTTCAATGGCCATATCATCAAGACAGTTTCAATGGCCATATCATCAAGACAGTTTCAATGGCCATATCATTAAGACAGTTTCAATGGCCATATCATTAAGACAGTTTCAATGGCCATATCATTAAGACAGTTTCAATGGCCATATCATTAAGACAGTTTCAATGGCCATATCATTAAGACAGTTTCAATGGCCATATCATTAAGACAGTTTCAATGGCCATATCATTAAGACAGTTTCAATGGCCATATCATTAAGACAATGCCTGATGCAATTCATAATGGAAGCATCAAAATCTGGGAAAAACTAAGTTGGAAAAAAATAGAGACAATCATTGATGGTCTATTTTACCCCGGTGGCCCACTTCACCCCGGGGTACTCTATGCATTTATATTCTAGCTTGCATACTCCTCCCAGGACAGGCTCATAATGATGAGGCACCATTTTGGAACCTTTAATACGTACTGCTGCCACATCTGAGAAGGTGATGCCATGAGCACTCTTTTTGCCTTGAGAGAGTTCTAAAATTAACTGCACAATCTAGTGGGAAGATGATCTCTCCTGTTCTCTACAGCCCCTTTCTCACATAAGGATTGCTTACCTACGGACTATAACAGGGTCCTCTTCAAGCCTCTATAAAGCTACCATTCGCCCATACATGAAGCATTGTTGCCACATCTGGGTTGGTGCCCCAACCATTAGCTTCTCCCTTTTAGACAGGATGCAAAAAATAATTTTTAACCTTATAGGCCTCGCACTGTCTGCCAAGTGTTATACCCCTGTGCTTGTTTTACAAGTAATTCCATGGAATGTTCTTTGACGAACTTATTGCACTTTTACCCCCGACCCATACGACGAGCAGCAAAATCATACCCCTTCACTGTAGAAGTCTCTAAATGCCGGAATATTTTGCTACTCTTATAGCTTCTTTCCTCGGACTATCATCAGAACATCCATAGAATGGAAATATGTCACAAATAGATAGCCCCCCCCCCATAACCAGAGATATTACTTAAACTACATTAACCAGAGTACTTAGATAAGTATGTTTTAGTTTGAACAAAGGTGGTTGCAATAATATTGTGGGGTCTGTGTTCGTGCCGGACGTCCGTAAAATGCACGGCAGTAATGTACAACAGATGGAGGATGCATCTGTGGAATTTTCACGGGTCCCGCTAGTTTATACTAAAATGCTTTGTGTTTTGTTTTTGTTTTCTCATGGAAATCGCTCCAGACAAGGCATGAAGCCGCTTGATTTAAGGAGCTAAAAAGAACAAAAGATGATTATCGCAAAGACAGGAGATGCCTAGAGCCTACTGACCTATTGAAAAGACCAGGTCTATACGTAGCTCGCAACTTGTACCCATCTTTTGTTGAACTCCTTGGGATGTAATCTCTTTCTGTCACATCTAATTTTAATCTTAAGCCGATGCTTGAAGAAAAATCAGATTTTGATCAAGAACTACACTTTGGGTTCAGTCATTTACGCTTCAGTTTCGAAAAAGAAATTCTAACCACTAAACGGATTTTAATTCTCTGAGAAAATCTTTTTAGATTTTTTTAATGATTTTTAAATTTCTTCAATTTTAGGTTTTCCTATTCCCCCCTACAAAAAATTGCTTTTGTCCCCTTAAAATTAAAATGAACTTCATCTCCCTCCTCCTTTTCCCACCGACTTACTATGTCCTCATCCCTTGTCTCTTGTACTCTCTCCTCTCAAACTTTAATTAATTCATTTGCATTCACCCCCTCCCCCCAACTCTCGGCCCCGAGGGTGAAGTTGTTTTCCTCATTTTCATGAGAATAGACCAGAGAAATTAGGGATTTCTCGTCCACCATAATTCTGTCATGTTTAAGTTTGCAATTTTCATCGCTAAATGCGCAGATTGAAAGAGCGTATCTTAAAAATATTTGTTTCTTTTCTGTCTTCATCTTTTTTTTTTATTTTTCAGTTTTTCATCCTTTTTCTCTATTCTTCTTTCACCATTCTTCTTTAATTATTCCATTGCACATCAGAAATGGACAACAATTAGAGAATTTAAAAATCTTTTCTTCTATTGACCTCCCCCCGTGTTTCTCCCTCTTCCTCCACGGACACATCTTACCCATCAACCTCAACAAACCCTCACTATCATCTTAAATCCTCATCCCCCTCCCTATCAACTTTCTACTCCTTCCACTAACAACTTTCTACTCCCTACTTTCTGCTTCGGTTACCGACTGTCTACTCCTCCTCCTTTCGGTTACCGACTGTCTACTCCTCCTCCTTTCGGTTACCGACTGTCTACTCCTCTTTCTTTTCGGTTACCGACTGTCTACTCCTCTTTCTTTTCGGTTACCGACTGTCTACTACTCCTCCTCTTTTCGGTTACCGACTGTCTACTACTTCTCCTCTTTTCGGTTACCGACTGTCTACTCCTCCTCCTTTCGGTTACCGACTGTCTACTCCTCCTCCTTTCGGTTACCAACTGTCTACTCCTCCTCCTCCTCCTTTCGGTTACCAACTGTCTACTCCTCCTCCTCCTCCTTTCGGTTACCGACTGTCTACTCCTCCTTCTGGTTACCGGCTGTGTATTCCCACTTTCTCCCCTCCCCCACCAACTTTTTATTCCTCATCTCAACTTTCTCTTTCTTCTTTCCCTCCTCTGGTTAACATCATCCCCCCCCCCTCAAATAACTATCTCTCCTTCCCTCTCACCAACTGTCTCCCTCCTCCCAACTGTTTTCTCCTCCCACCAATTTTCTTTCTCTTTCTTTCCCACGAACTGTCTCCTTCTCTTTCCCTCCTACCAACTGTCTCCTTCTCTTCCTAATATTCACCATGATCTTTTTCCTTGTCTTCTTTCTCCTCCACTCCATCTCCCTCCTCCTTCTCCTCGCCATCATCTACGCCATCCTCATCCTCCTTAACACCATGCTTATCCACCCCCTTCCCAGCCATCTTCCTCTCCCTTCCCAGACTGTCTCTTCGATCTAATCCGTGGATCACCATCAAAAGATTACATGATTTAAGTCAAATTCATGTTTTCTTCTTCAACTAAAATAAGAAATGAAAAAAAAATTTTTAAATAGTATTTTAGTCAGAACAAAAAAAGCTGTTAATGTTTGGTTGGATTTGACAAGGGTTGAGGAAGAGGTGGTTGTATCTCCTGTCATTGTTCAAATTCTATCGTCCGGTTTGTCTCTTTCGATTAGTTGGAGCACCCATGAAATTCAAAGCCATGCAACTTCCAATTCAGGGTCATTGCTTATTTCTTTGTCATCTGGTGTTATCAGAACTGGCGTTGAACACCAATCAGCGGAGAACACAATGGGGTATTTGACCTATATATTGTCCATTCGGGTTTGATGCTCATTTTACCAATCATTTTTACACAAAATCATATTCTCGAGTTAGTGACCTTGGCCTTTTGGCTAAGATCAAAGTGTAGTATCTGTTCCGATGGATACTGCACCCCATAGACTGGTATTGTCTTGGCCTTCGGGGCTTGATTTACGCCGGTCTATGGGTCTGTCCTGTGCAGTTCTAGGAGGTCCACCCTCCCAGGCTTCGCCTTCCCTCTTTGGGGAGGAGTAAGTTTATTGCTTACTGCCTGAGGCGCCCCTACCGGGGAATGCCGACGGGGCTGCCCAGGCAATTTTTAAACCCCACTTTCCCGACCCGACCTTGTGGGAGTAAGATAAAAACTGGCCTTGTGCCTAACTCCTGGAGAGGAGTAAATCAATACTCATCATTAAAGGACTCAATAAGTGATAAATTCACAAATATGATCTCATAAGTCCTTATATTTGCTGTATCAGCCGGGCACAGGCGGCTAGTCAACTATGTGCAATAACAGTAATATAAGTGAATCAATCTTAACTTTAGGTGAATCATGAAGACTCAGAAATAGTAGGTGTCTCGTATATAACCTTTCTTTTCAATTGACATCAAATTATGAGGGTTACTCTGGTTAAACGTAGGTTATTTTTATGAAATACTGAACGATATTGCACTGTTGTAAATGTACAATGTAATATCTTTTTTTAGATTTACAGCATAGCTATTGATTCATTTGGACTAATAAAAAGCTTTAGAATTCATACATATGATCATAAACCACTTCCAGGATGTTAAGGGACCCATAAATGAATTCATGTCCACTGTCACTTAGTCAGTTGATAGCTTGAAAACCGGACCAGTCCACATACGAAGCCCGAAAAGCATATAAAATTATCTTTTAGAAAATACTATGGTTTGGTATGTGGACTACAGCGGATGTTTTTTGGATATTTAGTCATGATTTTTCTAGCCAAAATTTATGCAAAAATAGGCATTTTGGGGGTCAAATTGTAACAAAACTTTGTCTTCAAACCCTAAAAAAGTATGAAAACTGAGGAAATAGTGTTAGACGATGTATTTGAGATTGATAGAATGATAATGACTCAGAGAAAGAAATGCAAAAAGCAATGCAACAAGCTCAAAAATGATTTTTACAATGTTTTGGAAAAAATGTGAATTTCCAGGTAATTATACAAGATTTTGGAAACTTTTGCTGAATTTCCGTAACTTCAAATTGCCTTATTTTTTTAATGCATAAAGATATCGACTTGATTTTTTTTTTTGCAAAATACTGGGAATTTTATCTAGTTTCACAATATCTTAATGGATTTTCCATTTGAATCACTTCATTTTTCAACACAGGCCCACGGAAGGAATGTTTTCAGCAGTGGTTTGGGGGTTTCCTTAATTTTATTTTTACCTCCTTATTTAAAATCATATAAAAATAATTATATACATTCCCTTTAAACCAATAACATATTTTTTAACAAAATGTTACTGTGCATTTGTCGTTGTCGTCATAATAATCATCGGTTTAACGTTCGTTTTACATCCTGGCATACGTTAAACAGCCTTAAGAAATTGATTTTAAAACTAATTTATTTCTGGCCAGGTCTTTATTTATCCCTCTTTCTCTCAGGTCCATTTTTATCACTTCCTCCCATGTTTTTCTTGGCCGTCCCCTGTAAACTAACCTTGCTACCTCAACTGTTCTACATCTACTAATGCAGGAACTCTCATCCATTCTTTCATCGAAGTCCCCTGTTCTGCACAGATCTTCCTATACTGTCCAGATTTAATCTTCCTCTAAGGTCATTAGTGTTAAAATTAAGGTTGCAGAGTCTGAAGGTATACAGTCTGATTGCAACGATTCCAAAAATGGTGACTGCACACTCTGAGAATTCCAAAATATCCAACTCGGACGCCTTATTTTAAAGTCTTCCAATGTTCAGACTTAATTCTTCGGAGATGAAAACCTTCAACTCCAACTCTTTCTAAATCTCTGACTCTGCAACCTTTGTTAAAACGTCAAATTTCAACTCCTTTAAAAATCCTTACAATTAGGGGTGGGACGTAATGGGTGAAAATTTCAGATTCATGCGAGTAGTATTTTTTTGTGTTCATTTATACATAAATAACACTAAACAATCAAATATTTTGAAAACTTTGCAAAATTCAGAAGGTGCAGGCCAAAAATAGTTGTTAGGGCTCCACGGGACTCAAAATCCATCATTTTTCGGTGAAAAAGTGGTTTCATGCGACATTGTAGGTCCTAAAACATCCTCAAAAGCTATGAATGGATATAGATGGTTAAATCTGATATAGTACTTTAATTTAGGACCATTTTCAGGCTGTGAAAGGGTTTTCATGAATGTAAAATAGCCAAAAACTATTGGCCTGCACCTTCTGAATTTTGCAAAATTTTCAAAATGTTTGATTGTTTAGTGTTATTTATGTATAAATGAACACAAAAAAATACTACTCGCATGAATCTGAAATTTTCACCCATTACGTCCCACCCCTATTATAATATTAAATTTGAAAATTGTATTCCTTATCTATATATATCAAGTTATCTTGTCAGATTGTCAAAGTCAGACCCAAATAGCATTGAAGATGGTCAATTAAACTTTGTGTCTGACTAGTTAATTTTGGATCATTTGGTTTGTTCAGACTACTGTTCTCATCTTGGATGTTATTCGAACGATGTAACCTCCAATAGGTGCATCTTGCCGAACTCGGGAATCTGTGTGAAATTTCAAACGGACCTGTGGCGTAATGGATATAAGTGCTAAGTAATAATCAGTTCTAAGTGACAGTCTTCTGAAGGTTGAAGGTTCAATCCTCAGTGCGGGCGATACTAAGAATACAATTACGAATTACTTAAGACTTCTAACCGGGCATGGCTGACGGAACGAGAACAAGCTACCCCCGTGGATTAAATAAAGGGTTCCGTTCGAAATTCTGTACAGATTCTTGAGTTTTGCCACATGCCCCTGAAGGTCAGAGGTTACATCAGCCAAAACGTTGCGAGAATAACGTCCTAGATGAGAACAGTAGTTCGAATAATCCAAATAATAGATCCTCATTTAAAAAATTCCGAAAAATTTTGATTTGTTATTGTTGTACCATTAAAAATTACTTAGTCTATTCGAGAACGACTGATGATAGGAAACATTTTTCTATAATCCCGAAAAATCAAATTCATCAAGGTGAATAACTTTTAATTTAAGAATATATAATAAAGAGTTGTCTCCCTTACAACTACAATTTTTTTACCTTTTTCTGTATAAGTTTTTAAAAAATGCGCAAACAAATAAAAATTAAAAACTCGAATGATTTCATTGTATCCCGGGCAACGTCGGGTGGGTACACCCAGTAAATACTAAACATTTCATTAAAAGTGTGTAATTCTATGATTTCTAGGTGATTAATAAAGAATAACACATCCATGTGTTTATGAAGAGAAGTCTGACACTAGGAGACAGCTCTTCGTATCAAACATTGGGCAGAGGGGTGCCCTGCCCCCCCCCCCCCCCAAGGACCTTTATCAATTTTCTTATTTATTCATTTTTTTTTTCTCTCTCAAATTATTTGTTATTTTATCTATTTCATGGAGAGTATAAAGTGAACCATTGGGTTTACTTTCAACAACAGCCTTGTAACTCTCGTCCCCTCCCTCTATTTTGTTCTTTAGTCCTCACATTCATGAGCGATGTTTCTGACAAAGGGGAAAGAATTGCTGTTTTCTGAGTTGGCTGTTGTTTTGAGTGGGTGGTATGTGGAGATTTTCAATCCCCGCATAGTATTCATCATCATTCAACTGCCAATCTATCCATCTCATTAACACTTATCGCCGAGTGTTTATTTTAGCCTTGATAAATGGTGGCCCATTAATAATAATTAAAAAATAATTAACTTAAAAAAACAAACTATGATGATTTTTCAGTTGCCAGAGTTCTTTTGGTCGCTGTCATATCTGGAATTTAATTTGTGGCATAAAAGAAATACTGATCCGCTTCCATAACGTGGTTTCAATTAGTGATGACTAGCAGGGCTACCCGGCGTTGCTCGGGTTCATAAAAACACAAAATAGAAGAAAAATCGCGTGTGTAACATCTTTATATTCAAACTTCTATTTCTCCCCCTCCCTCCATAGCCGTCTCTTTATCTTTCTACTATTTTCTTCCCTGGTCGCCCCATTTCACCGCTACTTTCTTATTTTGCCTTTTGCGAAAGCTGTCACTTCCCCACCATTCCTCTTCTGTTGCCCAGGGCAAAAGTATGACATATTTCTATAAAAAGTACCACCTCTGTCTGCGCCTTCTGTATAGGTACTTATCTCCGGCCCGGTGCGCATACTATATATCTACCTATCGCATACTATATACGTACCTATCGCATACTATATATGTATTGCTTCCGATTCTTTTTAAATTTCTAAATATTTAGTAATAGAGTTGTTATTGGGGGGGGGGGGGCTACCGTAAAAAACATGAAATGTGTACATATATGTTTGCCAAAGTAAAAATACACTGAAGAGGTGTGCATACATTACACAATTAATTATTTTCTTTTCTAATCTTTTTCTTGTAATTAATCGTAAATAGTAATTTGATAAATTTTTTGTGAGATTTTCATCTATATTTTTTCACATGTGCCATTTTCATCTATATTTTTTCACATGTGCCATTTTTTTCATATTTATCCACTAGTGCCATTTTTACCTAGATTCGTTAGATTTTAGTTTTAAACAAAAAAAATGAAAAGAATCCCTTTTGGAATCTGAAATTAGGCTAAAATTTTTCTGATACCGATTCCGATACCCCAACAAGTTCCGATTTTTCTGATACCGATTCCGAGACCCCGACAAGTTCCGATTTTTCTGATACCGATTCCGAGACCCCAACAAGTTCCGATTTTTCTGATACCGATTCCGATACCCCAACAAGTTCCGATTTTTCTGATTCCTGATTCCGATTAACTGTCCCAACATTAGTTTCCATACATCATCAAACTGTGCACTCCTAATTCTTGCAATCACACCAGCTTTTTTCTATACCCCAATGGTATCATGATTATCAGGTGATAATTGCTCAAATGCTCTGAATTTTTGTCCAACCAAATTGAATTTTTATTTTCAAAAATCATATTTTTAATTTAATAAGATCTTGAAAAATCTGTTCATTTTTATTTCTTTATACTTTCATTCACCCCAAACGAGACATCTTGCCACTAATACATAAGAGGTTACTTTGATTAGGGACTATATTTAAAGGGAGTATCCGAAGTGTGGACTTCTGCAGCAAGATGTTTGTTCACATTACATTTAAATTTCTGAATGCTGGTACAATCGGGGGAAACAGAGAGCAGGAGAGAATTCCAAAGCCAAGTAGTTTGAGAAAAGAAGCCATTAGAGTAGAAAGATTTCCAGCATTTGAGAACCTCTACAATTAAGGGGTGGGATTTTGCTGCCAGTCTTATTGGTCGGGTGTATTTACGTTGAGGGGGCTACAAGTGTAGTAAATTTTTCGATCGAAGCACATTTTGTGGAAAACAAGTAAAGGAATGAAACATTGAACGATGGGACAGGGGTTGGAGTTTGGTTGAAACTGACAGTGCGGGATCTATTGGGTCAGAGACTTTTTTTGCACCCTGAAAATAAAAAGAGATTTGCACCACAAATTTTTTTTTGAATTGAAAAGTTTTTAGAGTCTGTAGCCGAGATGCACAACTCTGACTCCTGGGATGTTAAAAGATCAGACTCCAAGAATATTGCCAGATAAAAGGTTAGCACACCTACCCTCGTGGGGAAGCGAGTTGCCCTATGTTCACTTTATTTTTTGTTTTGTACTCCTGGGGGATTAAGTTGCAAACATGTACCACGATTTAACACTGAGAAAGGGTTGAAGTGGGAGCAAAATTTACCTTTCCCACCGGCACTCCTAACTCTCAACTTTTATTATTGCCCTTCATTCTGTATTCATGTCCACAGCTGATACCCTCTCTCTCTCTTTCTCTCTCTTTCTCTCTCTCTTTCTCTCTCTTTCTCTCTCTCTTTCTCTCTCTCTTTCTCTCTCTCTTTCTCTCTCTCTCTTTCTCTCTCTCTCTTTCTCTCTTTCTCTCTCTTTCTCTCTCTCTCTTTCACTTTCTCTCTCTCTCTTTCACTTTCTCTCTCTCTCTCTTTCACTTTCTCTTTCTATCTCTCTTTCTCTCTCTTTCTCTTTCTCTCTCTTTCTCTGTTTCTTTCTCTCTCTCTCTTTCTCTCTCACTTTCTATCTTTCTATATCTCTCTCTACTCTATCTCTTTCTCTCTATCTATCTCCCCCCCCCCCCAAACCTCTATTTTTACCTGAATTGTTTACCTTGGATCTTCTATTATTTTATTATTGCCCCTTCATTCTGTATTCATGTCCACAGCTGATACCCTCTCTTTCTCTCTCCCTCTTTCTCTCCCTCTTTCTCTCTCTTTCTCTCTCTCTATCTCTATCTATCTAACTATATCTCTCTATCTCTATCTATCTAACTATATCTCTCTATCTCTATCCCCCCCACCCCTATTTTTACCCGAATTGTTTACCTTGGATCTTCTATTCCCTTGTTTACATGGCACACCCAGTTTTTTTTTTTTTTACTATTTTATTTTTTTCATTTTATTTATTTATTTTTTTTATTATTTTTTTTTTTCACTCATTTTACTTTTCTTTCTTTTTTTTTTTTTACTTCTATCTATTTTATTCAACAGATCCAAACTATTTTGTGCTACCTTGTTTGGCAGCTCTTGCCTGACCCCCCCCCCCCGCCTCTCCCACTACCTCCCCCCCCCCTGCTCCAATATCCACCACACCACACCATCCCACCTTGCCATCCTTAAGTTTCGACTTGGATACCTTACAAACATGCACACTCATGTGCCTTCTCACTCGCTCACACACCCATATGCAATATTCAAAATTCAAAAAACGTTTCTTGGATATTTGTGTACAATTGAAACTAAAGCCCTGTAACAAGATCAATCACAACCTTTTGCAAGTAAAATTTTACAAAGAAATGAAATGTTGAGAATCTTGCTTAATTGGTGTCTTATGACTACACATCAAATTCAATGCCAATCAGATATATTTGAATTTTCAAATGGGAGGTTGTGCCCATATTATGCCCTCTAAAGCCCCTTAAAGATACGCCAAAGAAACTGTAATTTGAAGGAATATTTATTAAATGATGTCTAATACTTATTATTGAAATTTCAAAAAAATCAGAGGTTTATAAGGAGCTTCTATCCCCTTTTATACACTCTTCTTCATCCAATTTATTTTTGAACAGGCCTTCGATTAGTCCTCTATAAGAGGGTGGGGCCTGCCTGTCAGTCTTGATCGAAGTCTTCTACTCCAGGCTCGGCGGTCGCGAGGATCTAAGTTTGTAATCCTCAGGGCTGCACGGTCACGTTTACACAGCTCATACCAAGAAATCTTCGGTCTTCCAGCCTGCCGACTTGATGCGATGGACATGTTTCTGATCCTGGAACTTCGCTCGACATGGCTAAGCCATCTCATCCTGCCCAGCTTAAGGACATCAGTTACTTCACGTATACCAAGCCTAGAGAGAAGAGTATTGAAGAGAGTGTCGTCTTCCGGTCTGACATCACAGATCCATCTAATCATGGCTCTTTCGTTACGCTGCAGTCTCTTGAGAGTGCTCGCCGATGCAGCCCATGTTTCAAAGCCATGAAGCATAACACTCCTCAGACAGCTGATGTACACCTGTCCTCTAGTTGTGATTGCCAGATGTCTATTTGTCAAGATGGACAGGAGTTCTCTAAAGCCCCTCCAGACAGACTTGCATCGGGCAATAGCAGGAGTCTGACAACAATCATCAGCTGAAAGGGAGTCGCCCAGGTAACAGAACTCAGCTACAGCTTCCAGCTTTGCATAAACTAAATTACATTAAATATAGCCCACATTTGGACCCCTTACGCTTGTTCCAAAATGCATAATGATAGGTTAATTAGTTTAGGAGTGATTTCTGTACATACAAATATAAACATATACACACTTAACTTTATAAAGATGTATGGACACCTGTTTTAGCATCATTTATTTAAATGTATAGTCTATATTCTATGCCTCTACCCACATTGTCACTCGTAATTCAGCTAAGCTAGTGTTTAGGAGAGAGAGAAAAATTCTAGTAAAATTTTGTATTAAAAGTTTTCAGAATGATATTGTTAGGTCAAAGGTTGCATCGGACATTCATAAACAGAAAAGACGACGTTATACATTATTTAATTTATTAGCAGGACCTGTGTCCTGGCGTTGCCTGGGGAAAATTCCGAAAAATTATAATTATTATAATAGATAGCTATTTCATGTTCGTATGTATGTTATCATCTGTCACACCCATTTTTTTTAAAGAAGTGATTGATGATTAATCTGGTGTCGCTAAGGTAAAAAAAAAAACTCTGACTTTACTTATTTTTAAAATGAATTGTTCCAAAATCAAATTATGTCTAAAACAAAATATAATTTTAAATAAATACATTTCAAAAAGTGTCATTCGCTTTATTGATTTAACGAATATTTAGCCGACATTTATTTTTATGGTGATAAGACAGAGAATATTGTTTTAAAAAAAAGTTAAATTGCTACAATTTTTAAATAAATACGTAAATATAAAAGCGAGATTTTTGTTTTATGTATTTAAAAATATTTAACTAGCTGACAATGACAATTATTTTTACAGAAGAAAGAGTATTTTTTCTTAATAGTATTCATCTTGACAGACATTTATTATTTCAAAAGCAATATTATTATTATTATTAACAGTAAATTATACAGATTGATGTAGAAAGCACCGTGGAATTTTCATGGGGTCCTGCTAATACCTATAATTTTGTATGTTTTTCTAGCTCTTCTAGGCACGAGCCCAGTCTAATATTATTAAGCCAGCAGAGACAATAAGATATACATGTCTTAGTCTAGTATTTTTCACTTTCATTTTTGCACTGTTTTTCTCTTCAATCTCTCATCTGCTGGCATCATGGCAATACTTGCTGCCTTTTTATTTCTGTTTTTCTATCTAAGGAATTTATTGATACATATTTTAGCGCCATTTATTTAAATCAGTAGTTTATATTCTATGCCTATACCCACATAGGTACTGCTAATTTAGTATTGAGACTAGTGTTAAGAAGAGATGTATCTCTCTCTCTTTCTTTCTTTCTTTCTCTACCTCCACATGAAGAATATATGTGACACAGGATCGAGCTTAAAGTGGAGCGTGGGCATTACTTCCCTCTCTCTTTCTTTGTCGCTTTCTCTCTCTCTCTCTCTCTCTCTCTCTCTCTCTCTCTCTCTCTCTCTACACGAAAACTGTATGTGAGACAGGATCGTGCTTAAAGTGGAATTTGGCCATTACTTTCCTCCTCTCTCTCTTTCTCTCTCTTTCTCTCTTTCTCTCTCTCTCTCTTTCCCTCTGTCTTTCTCTCTCTCTCTTTCTCTTTCTCTCTCTCTTTCTCTCTCTCTCTCTCACACACAAAAACACACACTATCTGTCTCTTTGTTCCTTTGATCTGTCTTTTCCTTCAAGAATCGGCCTTAAATGCTCTCCACCTCTTCCCCACAGCTGCTGTCACCACCAACGCTGCTAGTTGTTTCTGGTGATTATCTTGGCATCTTTGGCGTTGGTCACTTGTACTCATGATAAACTGATAACTTTGGATTTGACTGCTAGGATAATGATCAGACATGAACCACTCACCAAAACAAACACTTTCTATCACCAACCCTCTCAGGGACGTACGCCGGCCGACCAACCAACATGCTCTTGCTTCCGGTGCCAAGCTTTTAGTACCCTTAGATTGGACCTAACGGACCCCACCCCCCTCTTCTCTCACTCACTCTCTCTCACACACACACACATACACACACCAGCCTGGCTCCATTTCATGGTTTGGAGTTAAAATTTAAAATCAATTTCCATATTCTACCAGATATTGGAAATCAGAAATCGGTGCTTTGCTAGTAGCACGCTACAAAATTGCTAGACTTTCGAAAGATGACTTAGGGACGCTGAAAACCTACACAATCGAAAAAATAGTCTCAAATACACGATTTACCTTTTCTTTCTTCATGTACATTAATTAAGCACCCAGTTTTTGTTTAACTTAAAATGACATTTAAATTAGAATAGACTTTTGTTTAAAGATCTGTACATTGTAGTAATTAATATCATATAATTGTAATAATAATATAATCACCTTTAACCTACGTCTTTTTATTTTAATGAGTTAAATAATAAATTTAACAAAATTGTTTTTTTTAAATGTTTTTTTTAAATTGTTTTTTTTTTAATTGTTTTTTTTTAAAGATCTGTACATTGTAGTAATTAATATCATATCATTGTAATAATAATATAATCACCTTTAACCTACGTCTTTTTATTTTAATGAGTTAAACAATAAATTTAAAAAAATTGTTTTTTTAAAATGTTTTTTTTTTAAATTGTTTTTTTAAAAATTGTTTTTTTTTTAAGATCTGTACATTGTAGTAATTAATATCATATCATTGTAATAATAATATAATCACCTTTAACCTACGTCTTTTTATTTTAAGGTGTTAAACAATAAATTTAAAAAAATTGTTTTTTTTTAAATTGTTTTTTTAAAAATTGTTTTTTTTTAAAGATCTGTACATTGTAGTAATTAATATCATATCATTGTAATAATAATATAATCACCTTTAACCTACGTCTTTTTATTTTAAGGAGTTAAACAATAAATTTAAAAAAATTGCTTTTTTAAAAATGTTTTTTTTTTAATTGTTTTTTTTTTAATTGTTTTTTTAAAAGATCTGTACATTGTAGTAATTAATATCATTGTAATAATAATATAATCACCTTTAACCTACGTCTTTTTATTTTAAGGAGTTAAACAATACATTTTAAAAAATTGTTTTTTTTTTAATTGTTTTTTTTAAAAGATCTGTACATTGTAGTAATTAATATCATATCATTGTATTAATAATATAATCACCTTTAACCTACGTCTTTTTATTTTAAGGAGTTAAACAATAAATTTAAAAAAATTGGTTTTTTTTAAATTGTTTTTTTAAAAATTGTTTTTTTTAAAAGATCTGTACATTGTAGTAATTAATATCATATCATTGTAATAATAATATAATCACCTTTAACCTACGTCTTTTTATTTTAAGGAGTTAAACAATAAATTTAAAAAAATTGTTTTTTTTTAAAGATCTGTACATTGTAGTAATTAATATCATATCATTGTAATAATAATATAATCACCTTTAACCTACGTCTTTTTATTTTAAGGAGTTAAACAATAAATTTAAAAAAATTGTTTTTTTTTAAATTGTTTTTTTAAAAATTGTTTTTTTTAAAAGATCTGTACATTGTAGTAATTAATATCATATCATTGTAATAATAATATAATCACCTTTAACCTACGTCTTTTTATTTTAAGGAGTTAAACAATAAATTTAAAAAAATTGTTTTTTTTTAAAGATCTATACATTGTAGTAATTAATATCATATCATTGTAATAATAATATAATCACCTTTAACCTACGTCTTTTTATTTTAAGGAGTTAAACAATAAATTTAAAAAAATTGTTTTTTTTTAAATTGTTTTTTTAAAAATTGTTTTTTTTAAAAGATCTGTACATTGTAGTAATTAATATCATATCATTGTAATAATAATATAATCACCTTTAACCTACGTCTTTTTATTTTAAGGAGTTAAACAATAAATTTTAAAAAATTGTTTTTTTTTAAATTGTTTTTTTAAAAATTGTTTTTTTTTAAAGATCTGTACATTGTAGTAATTAATATCATTGTAATAATAATATAATCACCTTTAACCTACGTCTTTTTATTTTAAGGAGTTAAACAATAAATTTTAAAAAATTGTTTTTTTTTAAATTGTTTTTTTAAAAATTGTTTTTTTTTAAAGATCTGTACATTGTAGTAATTAATATCATTGTAATAATAATATAATCACCTTTAACCTACGTCTTTTTATTTTAAGGAGTTAAACAATAAATTTTAAAAAATTGTTTTTTTTTAAATTGTTTTTTTAAAAATTGTTTTTTTTTAAAGATCTGTACATTGTAGTAATTAATATCATTGTAATAATAATATAATCACCTTTAACCTACGTCTTTTTATTTTAAGGAGTTAAACAATAAATTTTAAAAAATTGTTTTTTTTTAAATTGTTTTTTTAAAAATTGTTTTTTTTTTAAGATCTGTACATTGTAGTAATTAATATCATTGTAATAATAATATAATCACCTTTAACCTACGTCTTTTTATTTTAAGGAGTTAAACAATAAATTTAAAAAAATTGTTTTTTTTTAAATTGTTTTTTTAAAAATTGTTTTTTTTAAAAGATCTGTACATTGTAGTAATTAATATCATATCATTGTAATAATAATATAATCACCTTTAACCTACGTCTTTTTATTTTAAGGAGTTAAACAATAAATTTTAAAAAATTGTTTTTTTTTAAATTGTTTTTTTAAAAATTGTTTTTTTTTAAAGATCTGTACATTGTAGTAATTAATATCATTGTAATAATAATATAATCACCTTTAACCTACGTCTTTTTATTTTAAGGAGTTAAACAATAAATTTAAAAAAATTGTTTTTTTTTTAATGTTTTTTTTTTTAAATTGTTTTTTTTATAATTGTTTTTTTAAAGATCTGTACATTGTAGTAATTAATATCATTTTAATAATAATATAATCACCTTTAACTTATGTCTTTTTATTTTAAGGAGTTAAACAATAAATGTAAAAAATTGTTTTCCATAAATTAAAATTTTTAAAAGTACAATGAAAGAAAAAGTCAACCGTGGATTTGAGACTATTAAATTAATTAAAATGACATTTAAATTCAACTAGACTGATCGTATCTTCCTTTTTTTTATTAAGAGATGTGCATTGTAATAATATAATCACCTTTAACTTTTTTGCTTTTTTTAAAAATTTCATTAAACCAACCTTAGTATAAGGGTAGGGTTATTTTCATCCAAGACTTCCTATCTCAGAGGCGGAGTTCGAAATTTTTGGCAGGAGTTAGGTTAAAAACCGACTTGGATGTCGTATCTTTTTAAAGCGGACTCCTCCACCGCAGAGGTGGGAAATCAATCAGTTATTCTATTTCTTCCTCCCACAAGGTAAGATGTGACACAAGATCGGGAAAGTGGGATTTGAAAAACCAGCGCTCGAGAATTTGAGCGCTCTGGTCATTTAAAAATTGCCTGGGCAGCCTTGTCGGCATTCCCCGGTAGGGCGCCTCAGGCGATTAGCAATAAACTAACCCCTTCTCAAAGGGTGAGAAGGCAAAGCCTGGGAGGGTGCACCTCCTAGAACTGTACAGGACGGACAACCGATAGACCGGCGTAAATCAAGACCCGAAGACCCAGACAATACCGGTCTATTGAGTGGGGTAAAAACCAGTTATTTTTGCAGAAGTAGGAAATCTGTTGGGATTTTTTTTTAACATATTCTGGAATCAGATTGGCAACTTGAGCCACTTGACTCAAGTTGCCTTTTGGCGAGGAGCAAAGTGTGGTATCTGTTCTGATACTGCACTTAATCTTTTCTGCCCTCGTTCACTGTAGGAGAAATCCTTCTAGACTGACGTAATTTTTATTTTTGTCCCAATCCAGAGTGACCCTTTTTGGGAAACTGGATTTTCCCCACATTAAAAGCCGATCTTTTGTCTAATTCTGTCCTCGTGGGGAGGCAGGTAAATAGGGACTGTCTATCTTAGAAGTTCAGAGTTGAGGCTAGAATTTTTTTTATTTAAAAAAAAAATGTTTTATTTAAAAAAAAAAATTTTTATTTAAAAAAAAAAATTTTTTATTTAAAAAATTTTTTTTTATTTAAAAATTTTTTTTTATCAGCTACGGGATTAGATTTTATTTTTTAGCAAGGTTATGGAGTCGGAAGGTATAATAAGGTTTGATTCTGACTCCCAGGATTCCAAAATATTCGACTCTGACTCCTTATTTTAAACTGTTCCAGTATTCAGACTTGTCTGACTCTGACTCGTTCCCAAATCTCCGACTCTGACTCTGCAACCCTTATTTTAGCTGATTCCTCACTTCAGAGTTGGGGAGTCGGCAATATGTACAAGAATGAGAGTTGAAGTCTGGTTTTTGAAACCGAATTGGGAGTCGGGTTTTTCTTAACTGACTGTTGAGTGAGGAGTTGGAGCCAGCAATTTTGCAGAAGTCAATCTGTCTGTTTTCAAATCGAGTCATATGTCAATTTTATTTTTTTTGCAAAGACTGAATCATGCTTATCATTTGGGGCATCTTTCTATACGGGGTCATAGATTATCAATAGAATCTCATAAATTACATCCCTGTACGATACAACTAACTTTATTTACTAAAGAGAGTATTAACCTTTTTGATAACTAGCAAGACATGCGTCCCAGCGTTGCCTGGGAAAATTAACGAAACAAAGAATCACAACTCCCAGAAGTAAATTGATCGGAAAAACGTTTTACACCCCAAAATGCTATGCCTTTATCCATGATAAAGAAATGTGTAAAAAGTTTGCGGGGGGGGGGGGGGATTCTACTCACTGACTTTATAGCTTTGCCGCAAGGTGTGTATGTTTACTGGAGGGGGGCTTTGGTTTTAATTTACTATTTAAGAAAAATAATGAATCGAAATGCATTATGGTGGAATTTAATTTCGTAATGAAATAAATGTGTGTGTGTGGGTACTCATTGGCTTTTTTGTTTGGCCACGGTTTGTGTGTGTGGGAGCTTTGGTTTTAATTTACAATATAAGAAAAGAATGAACCGAAATGCATTATGGTGGAATTTAATTTCGTAATGAAATAAGTGTGTGTGTGTGTGAGGGTACTTATTGGCTTTTTTGTTTGGCCACGGTTTGTGTGTGTGGGAGCTTTGTTTTTAATTTACAATGTCGAAGGGGGTCAGCAATCCCCAGAAGCAACGCGACCTTAGATAGTGGAAAAACTTATTTTACCCAAAATGCTAAACATTTATCTGCGTAGCTTTTTTTAGTTTTGGAACTTTGTAAGTGTTTGCTTTTCCAGATTTTGTATCGCAGCCTAGAAGGCTTTGAACAATAGAAATTAAAGATGGCTGCCAATGTGAAGATTTGGTGTCGTATGTTTAACAAGTGAAAAATCGTAAATTAAACAAAAATACAACTAATAACTGTCAGTTTTCAGCCGATCTGTATATTTTTAATGTACTGAAACTGTTTTTAAATTCTTCTTTATTTGAAAATACTTTGCACTATACTGAACTATTCAATCTCATGTAGCCGACATGTTGTTTTTACAAGCCTTCTAGGCTGCGATACAAAATCAGAAAGAAAAAAAAACAGTTAAAAAAAAAGTTTCAAATCTAAAAAGCTACGCAGATCGATAAAAAAAATTACATTTTCATGCGTTTGATCAAAGTTATTTGTTGTAATTTTTCCCCCGCCACTTTTTTCTTGTTAACTATACTGCACAATCACCAAAGAATCTTGCAAACAGTTTCCATGTGCTAAAAGTATACAGGTCGGTATAGAATTTAATTCTACTGCGTTTTCGATAAATTATTTGTTGATTTCAGTTTTTGTTTCCGAGTTCTCAACTGTTAACTATTCTGTAATTTTGTTTTAATCAGATTTTTCGACTTTCTAGCTCGACGCATATTTATCGATATTTACGATCATGTTTTTAATGAATGTATCGCCCTGTCGACGGAGCTACAAATTCACCCTGGTGATACCAGATCAGGCTGCCCTGTGGCTCCCTGAGACGAAATTCACCTACATTGACGTTTTTTTTTTTTTTTTTTTTTTTGTAAAACTTAATTATGTTCTACAAAACCAAAAACAAAAACAACAGCCCCTCTTCCTTTCTCCCTCCCCTTTTTTATTTTATTTTTCCTACCCTACTCCCGGTCCTGGATATGACCTTAAACTACATCCGATGGTGAGATCCGGCTTACGGACTTTGGGGAATGTGGAGCCTCCTCTTAATTACCATTGCTCCCAGGTCCACCCTGACCCGGAGTGGTAGTACCTGTTAGGGTCCCAACTATGGGTTAAATAGAAACAGATAAACCAAACCAAACACCATCAATAAATATTTGAACATATAAAGAACTTGAAGCATAAAAACTTTCACCAAAATGACTGCATTCGGCATTGAATAGCCTGAAAAGGGTTGATATGCTGTAAAACAAAACAACCAAACTAAACACCATGAATAAATATTTGAAGATATAAACAACTTGAAGCATAAAAACTTTCACCAAAATGACTGCATTCGGCATTAAATAACCTGAAAAGGGTTGATATGCCGTAAAACAAAACAACCAAACTAAACACCATGAATAAATATTTGAAGATATAAACAACTTGAAGCATAAAAACTTTCACCAAAATGACTGCATTCGGCATTAAATAACCTGAAAAGGGTTGATATGCCGTAAAACAAAACAACCAAACTAAACACCATGAATAAATATTTGAAGATATAAACAACTTGAAGCATAAAAACTTTCACCAAAATGACTGCATTCGGCATTAAATAACCTGAAAAGGGTTGATATGCCGTAAAACAAAACAACCAAACCAAACTAAACAAATTCACCGAATGCAACACCATGCAGAGGGGTAACCCCCACTCCCACCCGAAAGCGTGGACACTTGTAGGCCATGAGTGGCGACCGGTGCTGCCTTAGGACGAGATCCTGATGGCTGAGCCATTCTTTCACTTCGTCACTTACTTCGGCTAGACAGAAGGTCGAAGAGGCCTGATCCGATCAATCGGCTGGGTATTCGGAGAATCCCGATCTGATCAATTGGATGGTCACGTCATGCCCTAGTATCTATGAGTTCATCACTCACCGTATTATTCAATCTGATTCTTCAAAAAATCAAAACCTTGTTTCTCATTTTTTTAATTTTCTCCACAAATAGATGAAGACGGTGTTGAAAAAAAAAGATTACCAATACCAATGAGTATTTTTTTTTGAAGAGCAATGTTTTTAAAGAGCAATGTTTTTAAAGAGCAATGTGTTTAAAGAGCAATGTGTTTAAAGAGCAATGTTTTTAAAGAGCAATGTTTTTAAAGAGCAATGTGTTTAAAGAGCGATGTTTTTAAAGAGCGATGTGTTTAAAGAGCGATGTGTTTAAAGAGCGATGTTTTTAAAGAGCGATGTTTTTAAAGAGCGATGTGTTTAAAGAGCGATGTGTTTAAAGAGCGATGTTTTTAAAGAGCGATGTTTTTAAAGAGCGATGTGTTTAAAGAGCAATGTTTTTAAAGAGCAATGTGTTTAAGGAGTAATGTTTTTAAAGAGCAATGTTTTTAAAGAGCGATGTTTTTAAAGAGCGATGTTTTTAAAGAGCGATGTTTTTAAAGAGCGATGTTTTTAAAGAGTAATGTTTTTAAAGAGCAATGTGTTTAAAGAGCGATGTTTTTAAAGAGCGATGTGTTTAAAGAGCGATGTGTTTAAAGAGCGATGTTTTTAAAGAGCGATGTTTTTAAAGAGCGATGTTTTTAAAGAGCGATGTTTTTAAAGAGCGATGTGTTTAAAGAGCGATGTGTTTAAAGAGTGATGTGTTTAAAGAGTAATGTCTTCCAAATATAGTGCAATGTATTCCAAGAGCAATGTATTCTAGGAATATAAGTAATTATTCTACCTATAGGATTCCATTTGACAACTTTATTCGGCATTAAATAATTCATAGATGGTTGATATGCCGTAAACCAAATCAAACCAAACTAATGAATGCATATTTTCTCTTTGTATTTTTAGCGTGAATACGGGACACATGACTCAAACAAAGGCAGCCTTATTGTTGTTAGATGAATTTGAAGTGACCATTCTTAGAATATATACAGGTAATGTAATTGCATCATTTTTGTTTTCATATACTAAAGAGTCATCACTTACGAAGGCCAAAAGCCACTCGAGGATAAGGGTTAACGAGATTGTCAATTGGATGATGAACAGTACTATGAGAGGATTGAAAACGATGGGTGGAAAGGGCAGGATGTAAGAAGACGAGTCGACAAGTATTTGTTGACATTTGACCCAGACGACTGTTGTAGTAAGCAGGGAAGCAGTCCCGCAGTATTGTGTTCCACAGATGAGAAATTCTTAGAAAGAAACTCTGTCATATATATATATATATATACATTTCGTGTTTTCCACACTCGTCTGTACGGAATTACATAACCGTACCACCGGTCAGACAATTCAACCCGCAGATCTCAAAGTATTATGAACCCGGGTCAATTTGAAAACTTGAAAGAATACGTCTTGTTTGTATCTTATGCAAACACAAGTAGTGAGATTCTTAAAGAGTTCCGATCTTCTAAAGGGAGAGAACCTTGCAACGTGGCTAATTTTTTTAATCTTCAATTTCTACATTCGTCAGTATGGAATTACATAACTGTATCATCTCAATATATAAACGTCACCTGTCTGTATGTATGTATGTATGTATGTATGTGAAGCTTCTCCTCAAAAACTACGCGACGACATGTCAAAAAGTTTATATCTTCAGCACCGTACAACACCTGGGATCATAATATCTCAAAATTACAACAAAAAAAAATGTTGCTGGGGGTCAACGGGGCCAGTCTTCGGCAGCGGGTCTGGTTTTTTCAAACTTTTCTAATGTTATTCAGTAGTAATTTGGAAATCAGCCAATGTAATTATGTAATAATAATTTTGTTTTCAACCAACTTATTCTTGTGCACGTGACGTCACAGTAATAGGTATATGACGTCATCGTTATAGGTTTTTACATTTTTTTCTCTTCAAAACTTATTTTACTTCAACATATTTTTATACATAACATATAAAAGTGTATTCTTATGTAAAATTCATAGAGTAAGATGATGAGAGTATTCCCGAATCTATAAACCCACCTCTTAGGGGTCCATGGGGCATATTTCATCGGGGGGGGGGAGGCTTTTCAGTTATTTTTCATTATATTTTATAGTAATGAAACAAGAAAAAAGGAAAAATTTGACAAGTACACGTTTACAGTGACCCGTTGAGTCATAACTACTCTATATATGTATAAAAAAAGAAAAAAGAAGAATTTAACAAGTACACGTTTAAAGTGACCCGTTGAGTCATAACCACTCTATATATGTATAAAAAAAGAAAAAAGAAGAATTTAACAAGTACACGTTAACAGTGACCCGTTGAGTCATAACAATTCTATATATGTATAAAAAAAGAAAAAAGAACAATTTAACAAGTACATGTTTACAGTGACCCGTTGAGTCATAACCACTCTATATATGTATAAAAAAAGAAAAAAGAACAATTTAACAAGTACATGTTTACAGTGACCCGTCGAGTCATAACCACTCTATATATGTATAAAAAAAGAAAAAAAGAATAATTTAACAAGTACACGTTTACAGTGACCCGTTGAGTCATAACCACTCTATATATGTATAAAAAAAGCAAAAAAGAAGAATTCAACAAGTACACGTTTACAGTGACCCGTTGAGTCATAACCACTCTATATATGTATAAAAAAAGAAAAAAGAAGAATTTAACAAGTACACGTTTACAGTGACCCGTTGAGTCATAACCACTCTATATATGTATAAAAAAAGAAAAAAAAGAATTTAACAAGTACACGTTTACAGTGACCCGTTGAGTCATAACCACTCTATATATGTATAAAAAAAGAAAAAAGAAGAATTTAACAAGTACACGTTTACAGTGACCCGTTGAGTCATAACCACTCTATATATGTATAAAAAAAAGAAAAAGAACAATTAAACAAGTACACGTTTACAGTGACCCGTTGAGTCATAACCACTCTATATATGTATAAAAAAAGAAAAAAGAATTTAACAAGTACACGTTTACAGTGACCCGTTGGGTCATAACCACTCTATATATGTATAAAAAAAAGAAAAAAAAGAAGAATTTAACAAGTACACGTTTAAAGTGACCCGTTGGGTCATAACCACTCTATATATGTATAAAAAAAGCAAAAAAGTAGAATTTAACAAGTACACGTTTACAGTGACCCGTTGAGTCATAACCACTCTATATATGTATAAAAAAAGAAAAAAAGAAGAATTTAACAAGTACACGTTTACAGTGACCCGTTGAGTCATAACCACTCTATATATGTATAAAAAAAGAAAAAAGAAGAATTTAACAAGTACACGTTTACAGTGACCCGTTGAGTCATAACCACTCTATATATGTATAAAAAAAGAAAAAAGAAAAATTTAACAAGTACACGTTTACAGTGACCCGTTGAGTCATAACCACTCTATATATGTATGAAAAAAGAAAAAAGAATGTAACAAGTACACGTTTACAATGACCCGTTGAGTCATAACCACTCTATATATGTATAAAAAAAGAAAAAATAAAGAATTTAACAAGTACACGTTTACAGTGACCCGTTGGGTCATAACCAGTCTATATATGTATAAAAAAAGAAAAAAGAATTTAACAAGTACACGTTTACAGTGACCCGTTGGGTCATAACCACTCTATATATGTATAAAAAAAGAAAAAGAAGAAGAATTTAACAAGTACACGTTTAAAGTGACCCGTTGGGTCATAACCACTCTAAATATGTATAAAAAAAGCAAAAAAGAAGAATTCAACAAGTACACGTTTACAGTGACCTGTTGAGTCATAACCACTCTATATATGTATAAAAAAGAAAGAAGAATTTAACAAGTACACGTTTACAGTGACCCGTTGAGTCATAACCCCTCTATATATGTATAACAAAAAGAAAAAAAGAAGAATTTAACAGGTACACGTTTACAGTGACCCGTTGAGTCATAACCACTCTATATATGTATAAAAAAAGAAAAAAGAAGAATGTAACAAGTACACGTTTACAGTGACCCGTTGAGTCATAACCACTCTATATATGTATAAAAAAAGAAAAATGAAGAATTTAACAAGTACACGTTTACAGTGACCCGTTGAGTCATAACCACTCTATATATGTATAAATAAAGCAAAAAGAATTTTACAAGTACACGTTTACAGTGACCCGTTGGGTCATAACCACTCTATATATGTATAAAAAAAGAAAAAGAGAAGAATTTAACAAGTACACGTTTACAGTGACCCGTTGGGTCATAACCACTCTATATGTTTATAAAAAAAGAAAAAAAGAAGAATTTAACAAGTACACGTTTATAGTGACCCGTTGAGTCATAATCACTCTATATATGTATAAAAAAAGAAAAAAAGAAGAATTTAACAAGTACACGTTTACAGTGACCCGTTGAGTCATAACCACTCTATATATGTATAAAAAAAAAAGAATTAACAAGTACACGTTTACAGTGACCCGTTGGGTCATAACCACTCTACATATGTATAAAAAAAGAAAAAAAGAATAATTTAACAAGTACACGTTTATAGTAACCCGTTTAGTAATAACCACTCTATATATGTATAAAAAAAGAAGAATTTAACAAGTACACGTTTACAGTGACCCGTTGAGTCAGAACCACTCTATATATGGCTAAAAAAAGAAAAAGAGAAGAATTTAACAAGTACACGTTTACAGTGACCCGTTGAGTCATAACCACTCTATATATGTATAAAAAAAGAAAAAAAAAGATTTTAACAAGTACACGTTTACAGTGACACGTTGAGTCATAACCACTCTATATATGTATAAAAAAAGAAAAAAAAAGAATTTAACAAGTACACGTTTACAGTGACCCGTTGAGTCATAACCACTCTATATATGTATAAAAAAAGAAACAAGAAGAATGTAACAAGTACACGTTTACAGTGACCCGTTGAGTCATAACCACTCTATATATGTATAAATAAAGAAAAAAAGAATTTAACAAGTACACGTTTACAGTGACCCGTTGGGTCATAACGACTCTATATATGTATAAAAACGGAAAAAGAGAAGAATTTAACAAGTACACGTTTACAGTGACCCGTTGGGTCATAACCAGTCTATATATGTATAAAAAAAGTAAAAAAAGAAGATTTAACAAGTACACGTTTACAGTGACCCGTTGGGTCATAACCACTCTATATATGTATAAAAAAAGAAAAAAAGAAGAATTTAACAAGTACACGTTTACAGTGACCCGTTGGGTCATAACCACTCTATATATGTATAAAAAAGAAAAAAAGAAGAATTTAACAAGAACACGTTTACAGTGACCCGTTGGGTCATAACCACTCTATATATGTATAAAAAAAGAAAAAAAGAATTTAACAAGTACACGTTTACAGTGACCCGTTGGGTCATAACCACTCTATATATGTATAAAAAAAGAAAAAAAGAATAATTTAACAAGTACACGTTTACAGTGACCCGTTGAGTCATAACCACTCTATATATGTATAAAAAAAGAAAAAAAGAACAATTTAACAAGTACACGTTTACAGTGACCCGTTGAGTCATAACCACTCTATATATGTATAAAAAAAGAAAAAAAGAATAATTCAACAAGTACACGTTTATAGTGACCCGTTTAGTAATAACCACTCTATATATGTATAAAAAAGAAGATTTTAACAAGTACATGTTTACAGTGACCCGTTGAGTCAGAACCACTCTATATATGTATAAAAAAGAAAAAAAGAAGACTTCAACAAGTACACGTTTACAGTGACCCGTTGGGTCATAACAACTCTATATATGTATAAAAAAAGAAAAAAAGAATAATTTAACAAGTACACGTTTACAGTGACCCGTTGGGTCATAACCACTCTATATATGTACAAAAAAAGAAAAGAAGAAGAATTTAACAAGTACACGTTTACAGTGACCTGTTGAGTCAGAACCATTCTATATATATTTTTCGTTTTGAACTCAAAATATTTCTCAGGGTTGAAGAAGAGTGAAAAATAAGTTTCGATGGGGGGCTGGAGAGAATAAGGGGTCGGGGAATAATTTTGGTGTCAGGCAAGACTTTTTAGGGGTCAGGCCAAATTTTGTTCTTTTTTTTTTTTTTTGAACTGAAAATATTTCTCAGGGTTGGGGGAGTGTTAAATTAGCGAGCCGGAGAGATTAAGGGGTCGGGGAAAATTTTAGGGGTCAGGCCGAACTTTTTAGGGGTCAAGCCGAACTTTTTAGGGGTCAGGCCAAATTTTTTTGTTTTTTTTTGTATTGAAGTCAAAATATTTCGCAGGGTTGGGGGACGGTTAAAAATTAGTTGGGATGGGGGGCTGGAGAGAATGAGGGGTCGTGGAAAATTTTAGGGGTCAGGCCAAACTTTTTAGGGGTCAGGCCAAATTTTTTTGTTTTTTTTTGTTTTGAAGTCAAATTATTTCTCAAGGTTGGGGGAGAGTGAAAAATTAGGGGGCTGGAGAGATTGAGGGGTCTGGGAAAATTTTAGGGGTCAGGCCGAACTTTTTAGGGGTCAGGCAAAATTTTTTTGTTTTTTTTTGTTTTGAACTCAAAATATTTCTTAGAATTGGGGAGAGTAGAAAAATTAGGGGCTGGAGAGATTGAGGGGTCGGGGAAAATTTTAGGGGTCAGGCCGAACTTTTAAGGGGTCAGGCTAAATTTTTTTGTTTTTTGTTGTTTTGAACTCAAAATATTTCTCAGGGTTGAGGGAGATTTAAACATTAGTTGGGATGAGGGGCTGGAGAGAATCAGGGGTCGGGGAAAATTTTAGGGGTCAGGCCGAACTTTTTAGGGGTCAAGCCAATTTTTTTGTTTTTTTTTGTTTTGAAGTCAAAATATTTCTCAGGGTTGGGGGAGAGTGAAAAATTAGGGGGCTGGAGAGATTGGGGTGTCGGGGGAAATTTTAGGGGTCAGGCCGAACTTTTAAGGGGTCAGGCGAAATTTTTTTGTTTTATTTTTTTTTTGAAGTCAAAATATTTCTCAGGGTTCGGGGAGAGTGAAAAATTATGGGAGCTGGAGAGATTGAGACGTCGGGGGAAATTTTAGGGGTCAGGCCAAACTTTTTAGGGGTCAGGACAAATTTTTTTGTATTTTTTTTTTTTTGAAGTCAAAATATTTCTCATGGTTGGGGGAGAGTTAAAAATTAGTTGGGATGGGGGGCTGGAGAGAATGAGGGGTCGGGGAAAATTTTAGGGGTCAGGCCAAATTTTTTTGTTTTTTTTTTGTTTTGTAAGTCAAAATATTTCTCAGGGTTGGGGGAGAGTGAAGAATTAGGGGGCTGGAGAGATTGAGGGGTCGGGGAAAATTTTAAGGGTCAGGCCGAACCTTTTAAGGGTCAGGCTAAATTGTTTTATTTTTTTATGTTTTGAACTCAAAATATTTCTCAGGGTTGGGGAGAGTGAAAAACAAATTAGGATGTGGGGTGCTGGAGAGGTTGAGGGGTCACGGAAAATTTTAGGGGTCAGACCGAACTTTTTAGGGGTCAAGTTAGTTTTTTTAATTTTTTTTGTTTTGAACTCAAAATATTTCTAAAACAAAATTGGAGGGTGCAGCTTGAGATATTAGGGGTCGAGGAAAATTGTAGGGGTCGGGCCAAACTTTTTAGGGGGTCGGGCGAAAGTTTGTGTTTTTTTAACTTAAAATGTTTCGTAGGAAAATATATAGTATGCACACCGGGGCGGCGATAGATACGAATATAGTATGCGCACCGGGGCTGCGATAGGTATATATATAGTGATATATGTGAACTCGGGTGGCAATAGGTACGTGTATAGTAGTGCATAGAGTTGGCGATAGGTACTATATAGCATGTGCACAGGAATGGCAGTAAGTATGTATATAGAATGCGCACCAGGGCGGTTATAGGTATATATTTAGCATGCGCTCCGGGGCGGCGATCAGTACGTGTATAGCACGCACACCAGGGCGACGATAGGTACGTATTTAGCACACGCACCAGAGCGGCGATTGGAACATATTTAGCATTCGCATCAGGCCAGCAATAGTGACGTATTTAGCATTTGCACCAGGGCGGCGATAGGTACGTATGCAGCATTCGCACCGGGGCGGTGATAGGTACTTATTTAGTATGCATATAGGGGCGGCAATAGGTACTTATATAGTATCTGCCTGGGGCGTCGATAGGTACGTATATTGTATGTCCACCGGGGTGGCGATAGATATGTATAAAGTATGAACACCGGGGCGGACATAAGTACCTATATAGAAGGCGCAGATAGATGTGGTACTTTTTATAGAAATATGTCATACTATTGCCCTGCGCAACGTAGGAGAAATTTGGCCTGACCCCTAAAATTTTCCCCGACCCCTCATTCTCTCCAGCCCCCCATCCAAACTAATTTTTAACTCTCCCCCAACCATGAAAAATATTTTCAGTTTTCAGTAGGAGGAAGAATCAGCTTTCGCAAAAGGCAAAATTAGAAAGTAGCGGTGAAATGGGGCGACCAGGGAAGAGAAAGGTAGAAAGATGAAGAGACGGTTACAGAGGAGGGGGAGAAATAGAAGTTTGAATATAAAGATGTTACACACACGATTTTTCTTCAATTATGTCTTTATGACCCCGAGCAACGCCGGGTAGCCCCGCTAGTATATATATATATAGTAAGTTATGAAAATATATTTATGGCAAAAATATATGTATATATATATATATATATATATATATATATATATATATATATAGTAAGTTATGAAAATATATTTATGGCAAAAATATATGTATATATATATATATATATATATAGTAAGTTATGAAAATATATTTATGGCAAAAATATATATATATATATATAGTAAGTTATGAAAATATATTTATGGCAAAAATATATATATATATAGTAAGTTATGAAAATATATTTATGGCAAAAATATATATATATATATATATATATATAGTAAGTTATGAAAATATATATATATATATATATATATATATATATATATATGTAGTAAGTCATGAAAATATATTTATGGCAAAAATTATATATATATATATATATATATATATATAAAGTTTAGTATGCAGATACCTCTGTCTTTTGTGAAATTTTAACAAGTATTAGACATCAATAATTAAATATTCCCCAAATTTCAGTTTCTTTGGAGAATTTTAAAGGGTTTTAAGGGCATGAAATGAACACAACTTACCATATGAAAATTCAAATATTTCAGATTTGCATTAAATTCGATCCATAAAGTCATTAGACACCATCAAGCAAGATTCCCTGAATTTCAGTTTCTTCTTAAGACCCCTTAAGCTTAAGTCTTAATTTTTAAACATTTTCTACAATGAAAATCATGTAAAGGATTTTAATCAAAATTGGAATAAGGATTCTAGACGTGAGGTTTAGTATCATTATATTTTGATTTTAATCTTTGTAAGGAGACATAAAAGTGATGCAACACTGTTATGTTCGGGGAATTTATTTTACCTGTCCTGGGACGGGTATTCTTCTAGTCGATATATATGTATATATATATATATAATCAGAAAAGTGAGTTCTCTGCTTTTTAACGGAATTCCGCTTTTTTTGTAATTTAGATAAAGTGGAATTGTGTTTTTTTTTTTTTTTTTTTTTTTTTTTTTAAAGAAAAGGTTCAATCCATAAAGCTGTACATCCTTATTTTTCCCCATTTGGCTCGATTTTATTTCTCTTTCTTCCTCCATCTGACTTTATTTATTTTTCTTTTTTCTTGTTTTTTCACTCTTCCTCACGTTTTGTCTTGCTTTTCTGAAGACGTTCGTTGATCCAAATGAAACCGGTAAATCTCTCATTTTGATGATTTCTTCCTGTGTTTAATTATTTTTCCTTTATATTTTTCTATAAATCCTGTCTCCACGGCATTGCATTTTATGATATATAGTGTAGTTTATCCTTAGAATCTCTCTCTCTCTATCTCCCTCACCCTCTCCTTCTCTCTATCTCTCCCCCTCTCTCTCTCTCTCTCTCTCTCTCTATATATATATATATATATATATATATATATATAATCATATGCAGTTTATATGTTAATTTCTTTCATACAAAAGTAAGACAGATAGAGATGGACTTTGGCTTTAAATTTTATTTTAAATCTCTCCCTCTCTCCCTCACCCCTCTTTCACCCTCTCCCTCCCTCTCTCTCTCCTTCTCTCTCTCCCTCCCTCTCTCCCTTTCCCTCTCTCTCCCTCCTTCCCCCTCTTTTCTTCTCCCTCCCTCCCCCTCTCTTCTTCTCCCTCCCTCCCCCTCTCTTCTTCTCCCTCCCTCCCCCTCTCTTCTTCTCCCTCCCTCCCCCTCTCTTCTTCTCCCTCCCGCACCCTCTCTTTTTCTCTCTCCCTCACCCACTCCTTCTCTCTATCTCTCCCTCACCCTCTCCTTCTCTCTATCTCTCCCTCTCCTTCTCTCCCTCACCCTCTCCTTCTCTCTATCTCTCCCTCTCCTTCTCTCTCTATCTCTCCCTCTCCTTCTCTCCCTCACCCTCTCCTTCTCTCTATCTCTCCCTCCCTCTCTCTCTCTCCTTCTCTCCCTCCCTCCTTCTCTCCCTCCTTCTCTCTCTCCCTCTCTCTCTCTCCTTCTCTCCCTCCCTCTCTCTCTCCTTCTCTCTCCCTCCCTCTCTCTCCCCTTATCCCTCCTCTCTCTCTCTAGTTGCCATTCTTTTCTGCAGAAGGGAGCAAGTAAAACGAGTGGGTCAGGTGTGCAATGGTTTTGTTTTATGAGTGACATGACATTACTTATTCTATGCACAGTGCAAGTGTTGTGCACCGGGTCGGAGTGGGGGGAGGGGGGCTTGTAAATCATGTACATTCTCTTTATCCTAAAGGCCAGGATTTAAACATTGAACCCAAAAATCCCCACCCGGTAACCACACAACCGCCAATTCGGGTGGGCAGTGGAGGTTAGGAGCGCTGAAAAGAATTTGTGAGCCTATTACCATTCCGTGGGCTTCTTACAAATTGCCTTCTGCTGTTCTGTCAACGTGCTGGCCTGCGTATTAAGCTCCCGCCACTGAACCTAAGCCAACTATCTGACGTGTTGTTATTAGGGCCGTGGAGTCGGTCAGCCAAACGCACCACTCCAATTTAGACTCCTGAAAAAAAATTTAATTTCTGACTCGGACTCTCCTTAACAAGATTTCGTTTTTTAAAATGTGGGCGTTCACTTCTTCTTCGAAGCCATTTTTCTTTTGGAATTCGCAAAATAAGGAATCCGAAAGGAGACTCCATTTAATCCATCAGACCTTTATTTTCTATTGTGAAATGGATCTGGATTATTCTGTCGGACTACTGTTCTCATCTTGGATGGTATTCCAACAACGTTTCGGCTGATGTAACTTCTGACCTTCTTCAGTTGCGTCTTGTTGAATTCTAGATATTTATTTAATCCACATGGGTAGATTGTTCTCGTTCCCTCAGCATGTTCAGATACAAGTCTTATGTAAATCTTACTTATATTCTTCGTCTTGACCCTACAGAGGATTGAACCTGCAATCTCTTGAACTGTCACTTAACACTTTTACGCCACGGGTCCATGTGACGTGGATTAATATCAAAATCCAAAAGACCAATTGTTACTTTTCTATCGTATCATGTCCCGAAATTCTAAAAGGTCCGATTCCAGTTCTGACATGGAAATTCTGTTTTATTAGTAACCTCTATATTAATAAAATTATCCTATCACTTCTCATGCATCTGTGACATTATTATTTTTATGTACTTTCAATTGATTATTTATTGAAATAAAAATTGCAATCGCTTAAAGTACTTTAAAAAAAATCTTGTCTGAAAAAAATTGATTTAATTCCAAAATTAAACTTACTACGAAACATTTCAACCATTTTATCTCTCTTTCTCTCATTTATATATATATATATATATATATATATATATATAATGGGTAGATAAAAGGATAAAACAATCCAACGGAATGAAATTAAAAATGGAACAGTGGAAGACCCATAAGCTCAACGTTTCGCTAGATGTGATGTGGGCTTTTTCAAGAGCGGATGAAAAGTGTGCTAAAAATGATAAAAGAATTTTTTTTATCATTTTTAGCACACTTTTCATCCGCTCTTGAAAAAGCCCACGTCACATCGGACGAAACGTTGAGCTTATGGGTCTTCCACTGTTCCATTTTTAATTTCATATATATATATATATATATATAATCTACTATATAAAGTGAATTCTTTTTTACCTTTGGCGAGAGTAAGCAAATAACCACATGCATCATACACTACTAAAATACCCACTGAAATACTCTTATTCACTCAAGCGTGTTTGCAGAAACTCTCGCTTAATTTCTTCAACGGATATTTATTATTATATTTATTCCTATATCATCCACTCTCTCACCTACAACATCCACACAGAGAGTGGTCACTATACTTACTCACTGCAAATTGTCTACTGTATCCGCCACTCATAACACCGCCAGACTTTTATTTCATTCGGACTGTTAAACACAAACACCACCGAGTACAGTTTACAGGAATATCATTCCGCTATTCCGAACACATAACATTATTACGTTACGGAATAACGGATTACATTAAAACAAACACATTACGCGCAACATAACAAAACCACTTCCAACCTTAGTAAGTACACTTCTTGATTATATAGCATTAAAAATGAACATAACAGAATAAGAATATTTTTATTTAAACCAAGTAATACATCTTTCATTCGTCAACATTAAATATTCTACGCGTTACGTCTTCATTTTCATTACGGTTTCAAGATCACTAGAATTATAAACGAACACGTTGCCACTTTACACAGATCATCATTCTTTCAACCGTAAATAATTTCGGTGTTTTACAATGATTGATAATTGCATATTCTTTACACATGTTTCCATTAACAGACAGTACATTCGTAGTTGGGACTTAGCGTACGTATTAGAACGATTTAGCGAAAATATTTCTCATTGAACACTTTTTTTAATAGATATTATACACGTGGCCCATACCAAATAATCACAGTTTTGTCTTTTTACACTCATACTTGTGTGTGTATATATATATATATATATATATATATATATATATATATATATATATATATATATTTTAGAGGAAGCATTATTATAATCAATGAAACAGACGAGTGGAAGAAAAAAAAAAAGGAAAATTGTTAAAATTACCTTAAGGCCTTATCGTCTGACCCTCTCCGATGGGTGGTTTTCTGTTTTACATAGTGCCAGGTCGAACTACCATCTCAATATTATTGAGGCGTTAGTCATTAACAACTCTTGACCTAGCCTGTGTAGACAAAAGATTTTGAAGCATCAGTTGGAGATCTTTAATGATTCAAAGCCACCATAACGTTGAGAGATTTACCTCCAACTGAAATAAGTTTTTTCCCCTCATATCTCATTCGACTTTTAGTTTTTAATTTACCATTCTGACGTTTCCTCTAAGAGGGTCAGACGATAAGGCCTTAAGGTAATTTTAACAATTTTTTTTTTTTTTTTCTTCCACTCGTCTGTTTCATTGATTATAATAATGCTTCCTCTAAAATTGATCCTACGATTCTGTTGTACACGAAATTTACTTACATATATATATATATATATATGATAAAAATAAGTAATTAATTAATAATAGACGAAGAGAATGATGCAATGGATGTGTAATGTGAGTCTTAAAGATAGACTTAGATCTGATGATCTCAGAGGAAGATTAAATCTGGACAGTATGGGGAGATGTGTGCAGAGGAGTAGACTTTAATACAGGGTGGGCAAAAATAAGGGTCCTATTTTTAAAAATTCATAACTTTTTTATTTATTGATTTAAAAAAAATTTTTTTTTTAGAATAAGTAAAGGACCCCTTTCCGAAGCAAGCATGAGCCGTATTAGCCCTAAGGAACGTACCCTCATTTAGAAAACATTATTTTTGCTTAAAAAACTCAAAACAGTGTAAAAAACAATACTTTAGTTTTTGTAAGTTTTAAGAAGTGTTTTTCGGCTAAAATTTGTTTTGTTTATTTCAAAAAATCTTGGAAGGGTCAGTCTACACACACATAAAGTTTGGTGAGTTTAACTTTTATTTTGGGGAAGTTATTCAAATTCAAGTTATTCAAATTTAAAGATAGGACCCTTATTTTGGCCCACCCTGTAGTATAGCCAGGTTGAAACAATGAATGAGAGTTCTTGGCTTATTAGATGTAGAACAGTTGAGACAGCAGGTTCAGTTCGCAGGGAAAGGCTAAGGAAAACATGAGAGAAAGTGATAAGGATTGACCTGAGAGAAAGCCGTCCAACACATGCCAGCATGCAAAACAGATGTTAAACCGAATATGCTGAATAGATGAACCCCAAAATA
>OY744552.1:37471070-37486070 GCA_963556195.1 Sepiola atlantica
CATCACACTGCATACACATGACTGATAAACTCTTCCCTTGGTCGACAGTGGTAACGCTCTGCTGGTTAGTAATGACAAAAGTTCCCTGAACTTACTCCATCGACCCCTAACTCTTGCAATCAGTCTACCTGTAATATAAGTTATACATTTAAAAGACAATACTTGGGGCTAGATTAATAGCTGCCAGATGGTGATTTTTTGCTTGTATATATATATATATATATATATATACACATAATGATCATCTTTCTAACATATAAAGTTATCTTGTGAGATTTTAAAAGTTGGACCTAAATAACATTTAAGCTGGCATATTAAACTTTCATTCTGATTAGGCAATTTTCATTTGTTATTGTTGTACCATGTTATTGGCACTCTAATTCCTCTCTCCCCCTTCCTTTTTTTCTCTCTTTCTCTCTCCCACTTCCTTTTCCTCTCTCTTTCTCTCTCCCACTTCCTTTTCCTCTCTCTTTCTCTCTCCCACTTCCTTTTCCTCTCTCTTTCTCTCTCCCACTTCCTTTTTTCTCTCTTTCTCTCTCCCACTTCCTTTTTTCTCTTTCTCTCTCCCACTTCCTTTTTTTTCTCTTTCTCTCTCCCACTTCCTTTTCCTCTCTCTTTCTCTCTCCCACTTCCTTTTTTCTCTCTTTCTCTCTCCCACTTCCTTTTCCTCTCTCTTTCTCTCTCCCACTTCCTTTTCCTCTCTCTTTCTCTCTCCCACTTCCTTTTCCTCTCTCTTTCTCTCTCCCACTTCCTTTTCCTCTCTCTTTCTCTCTCCCACTTCCTTTTCCTCTCTCTTTCTCTCTCCCACTTCCTTTTCCTCTCTCTTTCTCTCTCCCACTTCCTTTTCCTCTCTCTTTCTCTCTCCCACTTCCTTTTCCTCTCTCTTTCTCTCTCCCACTTCCTTCCTCTCTCTTTCTCTCTCCCACTTCCTTTTCCTCTCTCTTTCTCTCTCCCACTTCCATTCCCTCTCTCTGTCTTGTTATGCCTTCCTTTTCCCTCTTATAGAATTTCTCTCTCAAAACCGAAAATGTTAATTGTGTCGTGCATGCTAAGGTTTCAAACGATTTATGAAAAGCATAGGGGAGTTAGATGACTTTTGTTTCATCAAAGAATGACTTCCTGTCTCCTACTCGCCACATGCACATTCAGTGTCTTCCTTTTAATTTTGACTTAGTTGAAACTGATTGGAGTTGTTTAGAAAAACAAAGCCAAAAAATAATAATAATACCCTGAAAAATTGACCTGTGGTCACCTCAATTAATCCAATGATTTTAATTTCACGAATTAAAAATGTTTTCAAAATTATTTTTAATGTGATTTTATTACTTATCACAAACACATCATCAAAGATGTTTTTAGTTGTTGGGTTTTACGCTGCCTTCTCGATGCGCACACACGGGTGGTAGTATCTGTTCTGTTGGCATGAGATCTTCCTCCCTAGCATTATCTCCTTTTTGGGAACGGTTAGTCTAGTATATGTTCGTTTGTCATGATACCATCCTCCCAGGCATTACCTCCTCCTTTGGGGAAGTGCAGCATATGTTCATTGGTCATGCGACCATCCTCTCAGATATTATTTTCTCCTTTCAGGGGGGGGGGGGGCAGTGTGGTCTATGTTAGTTCGTCATATATACTAGCAAGTAACTCTAGAAGTCCCCCCCCCCCCCAAAAAAAAAGATTTAGAGCCTGGCATGCCCATATGTTCAAGTTTAAAATCTGTTTTTATTTTTTTCAAATATGACGATCTCTTCTCTCTCTTCTCTCTCTCTTCTCTCTTCTCTCTCTCTCTCTCTTCTCTCTCTCTTCTCTCTCTCTTCTCTCTCTTCTCTTTTTCTCCCTCTCTCTTCTCTCTCTCCCTCTCCTCTCCCTCTCTCTTCTCTCTCTCTCCCTCTCCTCTCCCTCTCTCTCTCTCCCTCTCTCTCTCTTCTCTCTCTTCTCTCTCTCTTCTCTCTCTTCTCTCTCTCTTCTCTCTCTCTCTGTTCTCTCTGTTCTCTCTCTCTCTCTTTCTCTCTCTCTCTCCTTTCTCTCTCTTTCTCTCTCTCTTTCTCTCTCTCTTCTCTCTCTTCTCTCTCTCTCTTTTCTTTCTCTCTTTCTCTTTTCTTTCCTTTTCTCTCATTTTCTCACTTTCCTTTTCTCCCCCTCCGTATGATGCCCTGCAAAAAGAAACGGCCATTTTCTTTTGTTTTCTTTCCTGAATCTTCCTCGTGGCCCGCCTGCCAAACGCGTGTGTGCATATCAAACGGCGATCAAAAAGCAGACAGGCGGATGGGCATAGTTTGAGAAATGGTGTTGTAATTTCCTCTGCACTTCTTCCAACGCCCCCCCCCCCCCATCACCCCCTATCTCTTCCGAGGACTGATTTTATGGATGCACCGCTGCGGAGAGCCACAAAATCAATGCCTGATGGCTTAGCGTCCATCTCCATGGCTACCCACTTTCTTTCAGATACATGGGTTATATATGTGTGTGTATATATATATGATATATATATAAATATATATAAATACTCTAGAAAATGTGTGACCCGTTAGGTCATCCATTAAGCTCAGGTTAAGTTATTTGAATCAAGAAAAAATGAGTTTGCAAAGCCAGCTAAATTTAAAAACAAAACAAGAAATACAAAATCTAACATTCGTCTTTCTGCCTACTGTATCTCTCTACCCTTTCCTCTCTCTATCTCATATATATATATATATATATATATATATATATATATATATATATATGCCTCTCTCCCTCTATCTTCCCCTTCTTTATCTCTTTCTATCTCTCTTTTTCTCTATTACTCTATCTCTATATATTGCTCTCCAGCTATGGTTAAATAGTATTAATAGTGGCAGTGATATTCCCTATCATTTGTAATAGACTATTCCAATCTTCTGTTTTATTGTTAAATCTATTACCTTTGATTGTTAAACAGGGGAGAGATAGAAGCGAGAGTGATAGAAACCATATAAAATCAGAGTGGGAGTCGGAATCAAACAACATAGAATGAGAGAGGGTGAGAGTAATAGACAGAAATTTAGTAAGAGATGAACGACTTTGTGAATAAATTACAAATTAAAACTAATTAAAACAATTAACATTGATTTTTTTTTTTTTTTTAAACACCTTTTTTTAAAAACTATGCAGTTTGTGTGTGTGTGTGTGTGTGTGTGTATGTGTGTTATATACAAGTTGTTCGAGACAAATTTGATATTTTTTGGAAAGAAAAGAAAAACGTCATATCTTGGCCAATAATTGATATATTCTCAAAATTCAAAGTGCATCTCTTAGAGGATATTTTGCTGGATACAGCTCAACTCAGAGAAGCCGTCCTTAGCCTCTACCACGGTCTCCAAACAAAACATGGACCTGGAGCATGCACCCTTCACATTATCTTTCAAGAGACGCCTGAACACCAGTTTTATCCGGCAGTCATCTAGTCCTTTGTATTGCAGGCAGTACTGTTAGTGTCGTTCTCAACTGCGCCCCCACACACAATAGTCTGGAGGGAGGGGGGTGTGCAGATGTTGGTACTGGTGTAGTTGTCGAAGTTCTCAGACAGCCACTTCTATGTTTTCCTGGAAGTGTGACATCGTGCTTAGACCTTCTGTCCGATGTATGGTCTTCCCGCAGCCACCCTGTCCACCGAGCACTTGACAACAGTGGACAGCAACTCGATATAGCCATCTAAATTGAGTCTGCGTCCCCTTTCGAAACTGTGGAGTGGCATGATGTGGCATGATGTAGCCTTCGCTGGAAACACACCCAAAGACGATCACAGCTTGAGGCAACTTAGTCTTCATCACGTGCATAACTTTTAGCCACCTGTTGCTCTGTGTGTTGGGCAACTGTTGCTGATGAAGAAACGGAGCGTTCCCAGTTTAAATGGGTGTTTGACCTTGTTCGAGAGTTTCTTGACTTTCGTAAAGCATTTCTATTTGTTATTGGCGGTGAGTATTGATTTACTCCTCTCCAGGAGTTAGGCACAAGGCCAGTTTTTATCTTACTCCCACAAGTAAGATGTGACCCAAGGTCGGGTCGGGAAAGTGGGGTTTAAAAATTGCCTGGGCAGCCCCGGTAGGGGCGCCTCAGGCAGTAAGCAATAAACTTACTCCTCCCCAAAGAGGGGAGGCGAAGCCTGGGAGGGTGGACCTCCTAGAACTGCACAGGACAGACCCATAGACCGGCGTAAATCAAGCCCCGAAGGCCAAGACAATACCAGTCTATGGGGTGCAGTATCCATCGGAACAGATACTACACTTTGATCTTAGCCAAAAGGCGATGAGTAGTTGGCCCTTGCGGCCCTTATATGAGAATTAGCGAAGATCCTCGTCCAGAACTTTCTACATAGTTATCATTCTTGATGCCCTTCTTTCTCACTAAGGTCCGCATTGCCTGGACCTTGCTGCACCTTTTTTTTTGCAGCTTCTTGACGAATCCTGTTGTGCAAACACAGAATGCCTGCAATGATCCTTCCTACTAGCCACTGCTTCCACATCTCCCTCGCAATTTTTCGGCTCACATCTCACAGCCTTCTAAGTAGCACTGAACTACAGCTAAGATTTCCAATATGTTTTATCTGGCGCAAATCATCATGTTGCAAATAACGTTCGTCCAATATTCTGGCGCTTTCCATGGTCTCCAGCTCTCAAACCAACCAATAGTACACAGAAAAAGCTATCCGTTGCACTTTACCACTATTAAATGCTTCAAATGATTCTGAAATGAAACAATATGAAAAAAACTATCAAATTTATCTTGAACAACCTGTCTGTGTGAGTATGGATGCATATATATATATATATATATATATATATATATATACAGGGTGAGCCAAAAGTAGGTGGACAGTAAAAAACATTTTTTTGTTGAAGTGTGAGAGGCAGACTTCAAAGCTGTGTAAATCAAGAAGGAAAACAGTTTGAACACTTGCGTTGATAAATAACATTTAATTTTCATTAATATAATTGTACGTATAAGTGATCTCTAAATAAATGTTTTTTACTGTCCACCTACTTTTGGCTCACCCTGTATATATATATATATATATATATATATATATATATATATATATATATATATACGCACACATGTTCTGTGTATGTATATATGTATATACAATTATACATGTGTTTATGAATCAACATTTTAGTTGATGTATTTATATACGTTTGCGTAAGTATCTTTTATATGTGGTATATATATATATATATATATATATATATAGGCTTCATTTGATATCACTATTACTGCGAGGTATGCAAGGTGTGGCTCTTATACTTATGTGATAGATATGCACCTACATTCGTACATCTTGCCAATGCCATCAATATTAACTTGATCTCTCTCTCTCTCTCTCTCTCTCTCTCTCTCTCTCTCTCTCTCTCTCTCTCTCTCTCTTATATATATATATATATAATTCTTATTTATTTGTTCGGCTGTCAGTTTTGTTAGTAATTATAGTGTAGATGCGGCTATCAGGTTGTATGAAATAAGTATGGTATGGTTCAGTTGTACACCACAAGGCCTGGAAGTTTGCCATTCCAATTGAGGTCATTTATACAAAGGACTTGTTACAGACGGGCGGGGGGGGGGGACGATGCTGAAAAATAATCAGACTCCTAACTCTGTAACTCTGTGTTTTCAAAAACTAAACTCTGCTCACTTCAGAGGTGGAGAAAAAAAATTCCTTCTTAGGGATGCTCCGGGATGCAAAGTTCTCCACCTTCTTAACGGAATTCCGCTTTTTTTTTTAAAATTCAGATGAATCAGATTCACATCGATGTGAGTTCTCTCCTTTTTGGTCGAAATCCGCTTTTTTTTCTTCTTTTTAAATAAAAAAAAGCTGGTTTCTACCAAATCGCTAGAGCCTTACCTCCTGATTTTTTTTGTCACTGTTTGGTTGGATTTTATTTCTTTTTCTGTTTCTTCCATCTCTCTTGCTTTATCTTTCTCTTCTTCCTCTTTCCTTCTTGTCTTGCGTTCAGTTATCTCTGAAAACTGAAAATGTTAATTTTGCCGTGAAAACTAAGCCGTCAGGAAAGAGGTAAGGGAGTTAGATGTCTGTGTTTTATCAAAGAATGACTTCCTGTCTCTTTCCGCTTACATGTTTACTCAGTGTCTTTCTCTTACTTTTGACTTTCTTAATTGAAACTGATTGGAGTTGTTTAGGGAAAAAGTTGTCTTTTAAGCTACCTCTCCGCACACACTTGAATTCCCAGTTGATTTTTTTTTAATTTTAGATTATTGTTATTTAATCACAGTAGTTACAAAGAGATCAGTAAATGGAGTTCAAAACTGTTTGAATTATGCAAAAAATTCTAGTGGTTCAACAGTTAAGCTCAGAAATTTGAGCTTCAAAATTGACATCACTATATGGAGAAAAAATACTTGAAATCACAGACCAATTCACAAGAAATTAATTCATTTCTTCACTGTTTCTCTAGTTTTGGAGAAATTTTGATAAAAGTTGGCATTCTTATGTAAAATTGTGTGTTCTTTCTAATTCTGCGCTCAAATTGTATGTATCTCTATGCTGTAACCCATTATTTAGAGAATAAGAGGTATTCAAAAAAAAAGCATTTAAACATATTTTTTTTTTAAAGAAATCTAGGGATGGATAAACCTGTGACGTATACAAAGTACACACACACACACACACACACACAAAGGGGAAGGTGGGGGATAGGAAAATTCATGGTGATTTCAGCTTTTTTTTTTTTTGTCATTGGTAACCCACATACCTGACTACTTGAAAATTTCCAGGCTCTTATTTGGATTCCCCACTTCAGAATTGGAATGGATAAGTGGTTGGCAATTAAGATCAAACAGCTTTTCACTTAAAACTCAACGAAGAATCAAATTGTGGTATTAAATTTGTATTGGGTTTTACAATTATTTTGTGGGGGGTCTCATCAACAGCAAAGACGATGTTTTACTTTATTTTATGAATAACTAACTATATCTACCCGGCGTTGCCCAAGATACACTGAAGTTATTTCAGCTTGTAATTTTTATTTGTTTGTACATTTTTTTCAACGTATACAGAAAAAGAAGTAAAATGTTTGTTAGTAAGGGAGACAATCGTTTTTATGTTTCGGAATTTTTTAGATGAGAATTGATAATTTGGATTATTTGGACTACTGTTTTCATCGTGGATGTTATTCTCATAACGTTTGGTCCGATGTTATACTCATAACGTTTGGTCCGATGTTATTCTCATAACGTTTGGTCCGATGTTATTCTCATAACGTTTGGTCCGATGTTATTCTCATAACGTTTGGTCCGATGTTATTCTCATAACGTTTGGTCCGATGTTATTCTCATAACGTTTGGTCCGATGTTATTCTCATAACGTTTGGTCCGATGTTATTCTCATAACGTTTGGTCCGATGTTATTCTCATAACGTTTGGTCCGATGTTATTCTCATAACGTTTGGTCCGACGTTATTCTCATAACCGTTTGGTCCGACGTTATTCTCATAACGTTTGGTCCGACGTTATTCTCATAACGTTTGGTCCGACGTTATTCTCATAACGTTTGGTCCGACGTTATTCTCATAACGTTTCGTCCGATGTTATTCTCATAACGTTTGGTCTGACGTTATTCTCATAACGTTTGGTCTGACGTTATTCTCATAACGTTTGGTCCGACGTTATTCTCATAACGTTTCGTCCGATGTTATTCTCATAACGTTTGGTCTGACGTTATTCTCATAACGTTTGGTCCGACGTTATTCTCATAACGTTTCGTCCGATGTTATTCTCATAACGTTTGGTCTGACGTTATTCTCATAACGTTTGGTCCTACGTTATTCTCATAACGTTTCGTCCGACGTTATTCTCATAACGTTTGGTCCGACGTTATTCTCATAACGTTTGGTCTGACGTTATTCTCATAACGTTTGGTCCGACGTTATTCTCATAACGTTTCGTCTGACGTTATTCTCATAACGTTTGGTCTGACGTTATTCTCATAACGTTTGGTCTGACGTTATTCTCATAACGTTTGGTCTGACGTTATTCTCATAACGTTTGGTCCGACGTTATTCTCATAACGTTTCGTCCGATGTAACTGTTAACCTTAAATTAATGGATTAAATAAAGGTTTCCGTTTGTAATTCCATACAGATTACAGAGTTCGACAAAATACACCTGAAGAAGGTTAGAAGTTACATCGGCCGAAACGTTAGAATAACATCGAAGATGAGAACAGTAGTCTGAATAATCCAAATAATACAAACTGTTTCTATATTCTTCAATTTAAAAAAATATGTGTTATTCCCCTTGCAGATTTTCCTTTTTCGATCATCACTTAAAAATGTTTCCATAGTAACAATTGTCCAGGTGGAACTACAATATTTTTTTTTAAATAAACAGCAGCGAGATACTTTATTGAAGTGCCAATAACATGATCCCACATTAACAATTGAACATTACCTAGTCTGAAGCTAACTGTGATGTGGCAACTTAAATAACATGATCCCACATTAACAATTGAACATTACCTAGTCTGAAGCTAATTGTGATGTGTCAACTTAAATAACATGATCCCACATTAACAATTGAACATTACCTAGTCTGAAGCTAACTGTGATGTGTCAACTTAAATAACATGATCCCACATTAACAATTGAACATTACCTAGTCTGAAGCTAACTGTGATGTGGCAACTTAAATAACATGATCCCACATTAACAATTGAACATTACCTAGTCTGAAGCTAACTGTGATGTGGCAACTTAAATAACATGATCCCACATTAACAATTGAACATTACCTAGTCTGAAGCTAACTGTGATGTGTCAACTTAAATAACATGATCCCACATTAACAATTGAACATTACCTAGTCTGAAGCTAACTGTGATGTGTCAACTTAAATAACATGATCCCACATTAATAATTGAACATTACCTAGTCTGAAGCTAACTGTGATGTGTCAACTTAAATAACATGATCCCACATTAACAATTGAACATTACCTAGTCTGAAGCTAACTGTGATGTGTCAACTTAAATAACATGATCCCACATTAACAATTGAACATTACCTAGTCTGAAGCTAACTGTGATGTGTCAACTTAAATAACATGATCCCACATTAACAATTGAACATTACCTAGTCTGAAGCTAACTGTGATGTGTCAACTTAAATAACATGATCCCACATTAACAATTGAACATTACCTAGTCTGAAGCTAACTGTGATGTGTCAACTTAAATAACATGATCCCACATTAACAATTGAACATTACCTAGTCTGAAGCTAATTGTGATGTGTCAACTTAAATAACATGATCCCACATTAACAATTGAACATTACCTAGTCTGAAGCTAACTGTGATGTGTCAACTTAAATAACATGATCCCACATTAACAATTGAACATTACCTAGTCTGAAGCTAACTGTGATGTGTCAACTTAAATAACATGATCCCACATTAACAATTGAACATTACCTAGTCTGAAGCTAACTGTGATGTGTCAACTTAAATAACATGATCCCACATTAACAATTGAACATTACCTAGTCTGAAGCTAACTGTGATGTGTCAACTTAAATAACATGATCCCACATTAATAATTGAACATTACCTAGTCTGAAGCTAACTGTGATGTGTCAACTTAAATAACATGATCCCACATTAACAATTGAACATTACCTAGTCTGAAGCTAACTGTGATGTGTCAACTTAAATAACATGATCCCACATTAACAATTGAACATTACCTAGTCTGAAGCTAACTGTGATGTGTCAACTTAAATAACATGATCCCACATTAACAATTGAACATTACCTAGTCTGAAGCTAACTGTTATGTGTCAACTTAAATAACATGATCCCACATTAATAATTGAACATTACCTAGTCTGAAGCTAACTGTGATGTGTCAACTTAAATAACATGATCCTACATTAACAATTGAACATTACCTAGTCTGAAGCTAACTGTGATGTGTCAACTTAAATAACATGATCCCACATTAACAATTGAACATTACCTAGTCTGAAGCTAACTGTGATGTGTCAACTTAAATAACATGATCCCACATTAACAATTGAACATTACCTAGTCTGAAGCTAACTGTGATGTGTCAACTTAAATAACATGATCCCACATTAACAATTGAACATTACCTAGTCTGAAGCTAACTGTGATGTGTCAACTTAAATAACATGATCCCACATTAACAATTGAACATTACCTAGTCTGAAGCTAACTGTGATGTGTCAACTTAAATAACATGATCCCACATTAATAATTGAACATTACCTAGTCTGAAGCTAACTGTGATGTGTCAACTTAAATAACATGATCCCACATTAACAATTGAACATTACCTAGTCTGAAGCTAATTGTGATGTGTCAACTTAAATAACATGATCCCACATTAACAATTGAACATTACCTAGTCTGAAGCTAATTGTGATGTGTCAACTTAAATAACATGATCCCACATTAACAATTGAACATTACCTAGTCTGAAGCTAATTGTGATGTGTCAACTTAAATAACATGATCCCACATTAACAATTGAACATTACCTAGTCTGAAGCTAACTGTGATGTGTCAACTTAAATAACATGATCCCACATTAACAATTGAACATTACCTAGTCTGAAGCTAATTGTGATGTGTCAACTTAAATAACATGATCCCACATTAACAATTGAACATTACCTAGTCTGAAGCTAACTGTGATGTGTCAACTTAAATAACATGATCCCACATTAACAATTGAACATTACCTAGTCTGAAGCTAACTGTGATGTGTCAACTTAAATAACATGATCCCACATTAACAATTGAACATTACCTAGTCTGAAGCTAACTGTGATGTGTCAACTTAAATAACATGATCCCACATTAACAATTGAACATTACCTAGTCTGAAGCTAATTGTGATGTGTCAACTTAAATAACATGATCCCACATTAACAATTGAACATTACCTAGTCTGAAGCTAACTGTGATGTGTCAACTTAAATAACATGATCCCACATTAACAATTGAACATTACCTAGTCTGAAGCTAACTGTGATGTGTCAACTTAAATAACATGATCCCACATTAACAATTGAACATTACCTAGTCTGAAGCTAATTGTGATGTGTCAACTTAAATAACATGATCCCACATTAACAATTGAACATTACCTAGTCTGAAGCTAACTGTGATGTGTCAACTTAAATAACATGATCCCACATTAACAATTGAATATTACCTAGTCTGAAGCTAACTGTGATGTGTCAACTTAAATAACATGATCCCACATTAACAATTGAACATTACCTAGTCTGAAGCTAATTGTGATGTGTCAACTTAAATAACATGATCCCACATTAACAATTGAACATTACCTAGTCTGAAGCTAACTGTGATGTGTCAACTTAAATAACATGATCCCACATTAACAATTGAACATTACCTAGTCTGAAGCTAACTGTGATGTGTCCACTTAAATAACATGATCCCACATTAACAATTGAACATTACCTAGTCTGAAGCTAACTGTGATGTGTCAACTTAAATAACATGATCCCACATTAACAATTGAACATTACCTAGTCTGAAGCTAATTGTGATGTGTCAACTTAAATAACATGATCCCACATTAACAATTGAACATTACCTAGTCTGAAGCTAACTGTGATGTGTCAACTTAAATAACATGATCCCACATTAACAATTAAACATTACCTAGTCTGAAGCTAACTGTGATGTGTCAACTTAAATGCTTTTTAGGTCCAACTTTTCAGAAGATTACTTTATATGTTAGAACGTATGAGACATGAAAATCATAGAATTTAAAAAAATTTGGTTCAGGACTGGGAGCATGAGTACACATGGGTTCTCATTGCAATGCCGTTGTTTTTTATTTATTTGCCTCCTCATTAAGGCGAAGTTAGACACAATGTTGGATTTTAAATGTGGAGAGAGGACGGTGCTGAATACAAAATGTCCTCTTTCTGAATTATGACCGGCCAACATGTGAAATTCCTATGTTTACATTTATATAATACTCATTATCATTCAACTTTCAATCAATCCATCTCATTAACTCTTATTCTCGAGTTGTTTTGGGCCTTGATAAGGGGTGACGCATTAGTAAAAAAAAAAATATCTTACTGGAAATATATATATATTTTTTTTTTTTTTTTTCTTTTTTTTCTTTTTTTTTTACACTTATATTTACCCCAAACAAGGCGCATTGCCACTGAGACGTAAAGGGCTACTGTGAATTAGGGGCCAGACAGATTTATAGGGGGATCCTAAGTATAGAGTTGTGCAGCAAGATGTTTGTTCGCATTACGTTTACATTTCTGCATGTTAGTACAGCCAGAATAACTGAGCAGAAAGGGAATTCTAAAGACTAGCAGTTCTAGGAACAAAGCTGTTAGAGTAGAAAACTTTTTGGCATCTGGGGACCTCTACAGTGAAGGGGTGGGATCTTGTTGATCGTCGGGTTGGTCGGATGTATTTACGTTAAGGGGGCACAGGTGCAGCACGTTCGTCAGAGCACATTCCATTCAAGTACTTGTAAGACAAGCACAGGGATGCAACATTGCGGCGCATGGGGCTGGAACTTGGTAGAATTGTCATTTGTTTTAAAGATGCATTTATTTATTTTTTTTTACACTAAAAGTAGCCAAAGTCTGTGAAGGACAACGAAAGTCAGGCCATTTTCAAATCTAAAAAAAACTCGCGGACGTGTGGTCACTAATTGTTTTTGTATTGGTCAATTCTGTTTTTGCAGCAAATAAAAAGGAGAGAAGAAAAAAACTTTTTTATCGCCATCATGATATATTTACTCAAGAAGGACACTCATTAACATTTTTTCGTGTATTTTACTGGTTAATTACCATATGAAATTAATTGCAGCTCCACACGCCCCCCCCCCCCGCCCCCCACGCCCCCGCGCTCCGTTTTTTTTTTTTTTAAAGAATTACTATTAAAAGAATTCTGTTGATTATTGGTGCGATAGCATTGGGGCATAGGGTGGAGCAGGTGCTAGTGTGATTGCAAGAGTTAGGAGTGCTCGCATACCCTTAATGACAATAAAAGTGTAAAAATTTGGGAATTTCCTTGCTTTTATACATTTAGTGTATATAAATTTTCATCTTAACCCGATTAAGGGCATATGATTTCAGTATACTGGCATTTTTCATGGAATGTCACTACTTTTGTAAAGGCTATGCCTCAATACAATGCCTTCTCATAAGGTTTTTTGGAATTTTCTGAAAAACTAAGGTATATGGTAAACTGAAATTAAAATGCCATCAACTAGACCCTAGAACCTCTATCTCTGCCAAAAATCAGCTGAATCCATCAAATAGTTGATGAGAAACAGGGTGGCACATACGTACGTACGTACACACGGATAACACAAAATCATGCCTGACCTTTCTGGATCTCTGGGTTGCCTTGACTAATGATGCTGAAATTCTACACACTTATAGAACCTATCAAAAAAAAATTTTGTGCAAAGTTTTAACTAATTTGGTTTATTGGTTTTTGAGTTATGATTGATCAAAGAAATGAGATTTCCAGCATAGGCCATTTTTGAAGTCTATTAAGGGATAGAGCGCTCTTGCGCCTCCCTTGATATATATTAATGCTTGTATTACAAAAGATCAAAACAACATCGGTGCCGTCGGTTTCAAATCCTAACAAAGGGACCTATAAATGGTCTCTTTACCGGACTCTCTTCAGTCTGTTTATGTCTGTTTCCAAAGAAACTGACATAAACAGAGGCTGAAAGGAATCCGGTGAAGATGCCTTTTATAGGTCCCTTTGTTAGGATTTGAAACCGACGGTACCAATGTTTTTCTGATCTTCTGTAATACAAATATAAATAAATATTACGCTCTTATTTTTTTATTTTTCTTAATAATCGAGCACTCTGCTGGGATTCTCTCCCACTACATTTATATATATATATATATATATATATATATATATAAATGTATATATATATATATATATTATATACCTCCTCTCAAAGAGGTTAGACACAAGGTCAGGTGTGGGTTTTGATCAAAGTGTTTCTGTGGAACAAACTAGATTCAACCCCATGTCCTCAGTCCGCGTTGTTACCACTTAGCCAATGTGCTATATATATGTATGTGTATATATATATATATATATATATATATATATATATATATATACAGGGTGGGCCAAAATAAGGGTCCTATCTTTAAATTTGAATAACTTCCACAAAATAAAAGTTAAACTCACCAAACTTTATGTGTGTGTAGACTGACCCTTCCAAGATTTTTTGAAATAAACAAAACAAATTTTAGCCGAAAAACACTTCTTAAAACTTACAAAAACTAAAGTATTGTTTTTTACACTGTTTTGAGTTTTTTAAGCAAAAATAATGTTTTCTAAATGAGGGTACGTTCCTTAGGGCTAATACGGCTCATGCTTGCTTCGGAAGGGGTCCTTTACTTATTCTAAAAAAAAAATAAATAAATAAATAAATAAAAAAGTTATGAATTTTTAAAAATAGGACCCTTATTTTTGCCCACCCTGTATATATATATGATGTGCTAGTGTGCATTCTTCGCCAGTGTTCACACCTACTATTTATTTATTTACTAAAATATATAAAATCATAGAATTACATCAGAAGTTTAATTTTTCATATATAAATTATCATTTCTGATGACTAAAAAAAGAAAAAAACACCTACCGTTGACTTTTTGTTATAGAGTGTATGATTTCCTAAACTAATGAACGGATCATTATGAATTGTTGAATATATATTCTGAATAATACGATGATTAACATAAGTTTTTTGGGTTTTTTTTTTGTAAATGCTAATATTTAGGGGGTGTGGCCCCAGGTTAATTGTCTAGAAATCTTGGAATAGATTGGATCCCTAGAGATGCAGTGTGCAGGGCCCACTAGTATGTGGACAGGTCCCAACACTCACCAATCCAATCCCCGGCCACAGGGCATGTGGTAAATGCTATCTTTGGATGGCCTGTCACAACTTGGGGGACA
>OY744552.1:37493570-37558570 GCA_963556195.1 Sepiola atlantica
AAAGTGGTGATTGGTGATTAATCTGGTGTCGCTAAGGTTAAAAAATTCCAACTTTACCCATTTTAAAATGAATTGTTCCAAAATCAAATTATGTCGTTCCGTCGACTAAAACAGAACAATTTAAAATAAATATATTTCAAAAAGTGACATTTTGTTTTATTGATTCGAAGAATATTTAGCTGATAATTATTTTTACGGTATGGAAAGAGAATATTTATCGTTTTAAAAAGAATTAAATTGCTACAATTTTAAATAAATAAAGAATAGAAATATTCGTTTTATTTATTTGAAGAATATTTAGCTGACAATGACAATTATTTTTATGAAAGAAGAAAGAGTCATTTTTTTTTTTTTCATGATACTATTGACCCTGAAAGACATTTATTATTTCAACGGGAATATTATTATTAACAGTAAATTATACAGATTGATGTAGAATTTCCACGGTTCCTGCTAGTCATATAAATTTGTATTTTTCATTATGTCTCCTTTTTTTTATCTTCTCATTCTGAAATTTTTATAATGGATTTCTCATTCTGAAATTTTTATAATGGATTTCTCATTCTGAAATTTTTATAATGGATTTCTCATTCTGAAATTTTTCCAATGGATTTCCAATTCTGAAATTTTTCCAATGGATTTCTTATTCTGAAATTTTTCCAATGGATTTCTCATTCTGAAATTTTTATAATGGATTTCTCATTCTGAAATTTTTATAATGGATTTCTCATTCTGAAATTTTTATAATGGATTTCTCATTCTGAAATTTTTATAATGGATTTCTCATTCTGAAATTTTTATAATGGATTTCTCATTCTGAAATTTTTATAATAGATTTTTACTTATAAATGTGAGTGTGCCACAAAGCCGGTTGTCATGCCAGTGGCTCAGTGGCAGATAAGTCAAGTGAGGAAGGGAGAGGCTGGCTAGTGCACCAACCACAAGCCTCTCTCTCTTGAAAAGGGTGCAAAAAGAATTTCTAATCTAAAATACTCCACCCCCACCTCTTCATTGTAGATGTCGGAAGGTTTCCTACTCTAATAGCTTCTTCCCTCGGCTCGCTTGCCTTTGGAATTCCCTCCCTGCTCCCCTGACCGTACGAACATGCAGGAATTTAAATGTAATGTGAACAAACATCTTGCTGCCCAACACCCCCATCTATGTTCTGGCCGCCATCACAATAGCCCCTTATGCTTCAGTGGCAAAATCTCTCTACCATGCTAGAACACTTCTCACACCTGCCAGTATCCTATATTCTATAAATTCACCCATGCGTGGAGTATTGTTGTCACATCTCGGCTGGTGCACCAACCACTAGTATCTCCTTCTTAGACAGGGTCCAAAAAAATCTCTAATCTAGTAGGTCCCGCACTGTCTACGAAGCTCCAGCTCTTGTCCCATCGCCACAACGTTGCATCCCTGTGCTTGTTTTACAACTACTTGAATGGAATGTGCTCTGAAAAACTTGCTGCTCTGGTGCCCCGTCTACGTAAATACCCCAACCAACCCGACAATCAGCTAAATCCCACCCTTTCACTGTAGAGGTCCCCAGATGCCGGAAAGCGTTCTACTCTAACAGCTTTTTTCCTAGAACTGCTAGTCTTTAGAATTCTCTCCCCGCTCCCCTGACTGTACCAACATGCAGAAATTTAAATGTAATGTGAACAAACATCTCGCTGCACAACTCCCCACTTAGGATGCCCCCTATAAATCCGGCCCCTAATTCACAGTCTCCCCTTACATCTCAGTGGCAAAATGACCCCTAGTTGGGGGGGGGGGGGGGAATAAAAGTAAAACAAAGGTCTGAGATCGATTACTCCTGGTGTGATGCAATTCTAAATTGACCGCAAGTGTTGTCAAACGTTCAACTGTGTGTACTATAACCATTTGAATATCGGTTCAAATGTCTTTCCTGAACAAGATTGACTATTCCTAAATGTTCTTGAACATCTATGCCTGACCGGGACGTGGGGGGGGGGTGGCTTTAAGGACCCAAGTAATAAGGAGGCCTCATCACTTAACTCATACGTGCACTCATTTCTCCTGCACCCGGCACTGAGTGACCCCATACTTATAACAGTGTTCTGACTGAATTTATTTTTTATTTATTTATTTTTTCAAAGTACGGAGTGACCCCCCCCCCCCTGCCCCCCTCCCCCCCCACAAAAAAAAATGCCACCCATGTAGTAACCATTAATAAAATTCGCAATCATTTCTGTAATCCAACCTTATTTGTTACAATAAGGGAGGTGATGTTGATTAAGTTGATAACGACACGGACTGAAGACCTGGGTGTGCCAAGTTCGAATCCAGTCGGTTCTAAAGTATCACTTTTACGTAGGGATGTTGGCGACCTCCATCTGGTTCCTCTTGCCAGAATGTCAACAACAGAATACAGGCCAGTCAACAAAGTTGTACCATGCTGACTCATACGAATTTAATTTTAATTCAGTCTATCTCTGACTTGTCCAACAAGTTTCAGTCATCAATATCCAACTGTCTTTGTTTTATCGCCGTTCAATGATATGTGGGGACACTTTGGTGATCGTCTCATCAGTAGAAGGTGTAATTATTTACTATTTTTTATTTAGTTCACAGAGAGTAGAAAGTGGACCTTGGGTTTACTTTCGGCAACTTTGTAACTCTCACTTCCTCCCTATTTTGTCCTCGCCCTGTCGGCGGGGCAACAAATTTTCCAACTGCACCCCCATGCAAAGGGGTTCTCTCCCCCCCCCCCCCCGCCCTAAAAAAAACGAGGCCACCTGTAGGCCGTGGGTGGTAATCCATGATGTCTTAAGATGGGATCCTGGTGACTGAACCATTCTTCCACTTCAGCCCTAACTTCGCTTAGATGGGAAGTTGGGGAGGCCCGATCCGATCAATCGGTTGGTCACGTCATGCCCTAGTATGTATAAGTTTGTCTCAAACCGTATTATTTAATCTGATTCTTCAAAACTCAAAACCTTATTTATTTTTCTTCACAAATAGATACTAGAAGGGGGTGGCTGAAGGTCAATCACGTTGAGAACAAATAAGATTACCAACGCCAAAGAGTAATGTTTTCAAAGAAGTAATGTTTTCAAAGAAGTAATGTTTTCAAAGAAGTAATGTTTTCAAAGAAGTAATGTTTTCAAAGAAGTAATGTTTTTCTTGGAGTGGTATTTTCTGAGAGTAATGCTTCTCTCTCTCTCAGTAAAATTCTCTTCTAAGAGTAATGTTCCCACTTTCACTGTGAAATTTAATTCTACGAGCAATGTATTCTAAGAGCAATTTATTCTAGGAATATAAATAATTATCCTACCTATAGAATTATATTTGACAACTATATTCGGAATTAAATAACCCATAGATGGTTGATATGCCGTAAACCTAACCAAACCTATTTTGTCCTCTAGGCTTCACATTCCATAAGCGATGTTTCTGAAATAGGGGAAAGAATTGCTGTTTTCTGTGTCGGCTGTTGTTTTTTGATTAGGTAGTATGCAGACATTTTCAATCCTCTCATAGTATTCATCATCATTCAACAGTCAAACTATCCTGAGTACCCCATTTTGGGGAGCTGGATTTCTTACATTAAAACAACCTTGTGTCAATATTTGCACTTTAAAAAAAATTTGATGATATAGAAAGTTTTGTTCGGGACAGGTATTGCTAGCTATGTGTGTTATCAAATAACACAAGGCGGCCATACAGTGACAGGAATACGTTTTTTTATGTGTTAACGCATCACCACTTATCAAGGCCAAAGGCCACTCGAGGATAAAGGTTAATGAGTTTGTCATGTGGACGGTGAAACAACACCGTGATGATTGGTAACGATGGTTGTATTTTAGGAATATAATTAGGGGTGGGACGTAATGGGTGAAAATTTCATTAGGGGTGGGACGTAATGGGTGAAAATTTCATTAGGGGTGGGACGTAATGGGTGAAAATTTCAGATTCATGCGAGTAGTATTTTTTTGTGTTCATTTATACATAAATAACACTAAACAATCAAACATTTTGAAAATTTTGCAAAATTCAGAAGGTGCAGGCCACTAGTTTTTGGCTATTTTACATTCGTGAAAACCCTTTCACAGCCTGAAAATGGTCCTAAATTAAAGTACTATATCAGATTTAACCATCTATATCCATTCATAGCTTTTGAGGATGTTTTAGGACCTGCAATGTCGCATGAAACCACTTTTTCACCAAAAAATGATGGATTTTGAGTCCCGTGGAGCCCTAACGGCTGTTTTTGGCCTGCACCTTCTGAATTTTGCAAAATTTTCAAAATGTTTGATTGTTTAGTGTTATTTATGTATAAATGAACACAAAAAAATACTACTCGCATGAATCTGAAATTTTCACCCATTACATCCCACCCCTTCTGAATTTTGCAAAATTTTCAAAATGTTTGATTGTTTAGTGTTATTTATGTATAAATGAACACAAAAAAATACTACTCGCATGAATCTGAAATTTTCACCCATTACATCCCACCCCTTCTGAATTTTGCAAAATTTTCAAAATGTTTGATTGTTTAGTGTTATTTATGTATAAATGAACACAAAAAAATACTACTCACATGAATCTGAAATTTTCACCCATTACATCCCACCCCTTCTGAATTTTGCAAAATTTTCAAAATGTTTGATTGTTTAGTGTTATTTATGTATAAATGAACACAAAAAAATACTACTCGCATGAATCTGAAATTTTCACCCATTACATCCCACCCCTTCTGAATTTTGCAAAATTTTCAAAATGTTTGATTGTTTAGTGTTATTTATGTATAAATGAACACAAAAAAATACTACTCGCATGAATCTGAAATTTTCACCCATTACATCCCACCCCTTCTGAATTTTGCAAAATTTTCAAAATGTTTGATTGTTTAGTGTTATTTATGTATAAATGAACACAAAAAAATACTACTCGCATGAATCTGAAATGTTCACCCATTACGTCCCACCCCTTCTTAATTTTTCAAAATTTTCAAAATGTTTGATTGTTTAGTGTTATTTATGTATAAATGAACACAAAAAAATACTACTCGCATGAATCTGAAATTTTCACCCATTACATCCCACCCCTTCTGAATTTTGCAAAATTTTCAAAATGTTTGATTGTTTAGTGTTATTTATGTATAAATGAACACAAAAAAATACTACTCGCATGAATCTGAAATTTTCACCCATTACGTCCCACCCCTTCTGAATTTTGCAAATTTTTCAAAATGTTTGATTGTTTAGTGTTATTTATGTATAAATAAACACAAAAAAATATTACTCGCATGAATCTGAAATTTTCACTCATTACGTCCCACCCCTTCTGAATTTTGCAAAATTTTCAAAATGTTTGATTGTTTAGTGTTATTTATGTATAAATGAACACAAAAAAATATTACTCGCATGAATCTGAAATTTTCACCCATTACGTCCCACCCCTTCTGAATTTTGCAAATTTTTCAAAATGTTTGATTGTTTAGTGTTATTTATGTATAAATAAACACAAAAAAATACTACTCGCATGAATCTGAAATTTTCACCCATTACATCCCACCCCTTCTGAATTTTGCAAAATTTTCAAAATGTTTGATTGTTTAGTGTTATTTATGTATAAATGAACACAAAAAAATACTACTCGCATGAATCTGAAATTTTCACCCATTACGTCCCACCCCTAATGAAATTTCCACCCATTACGTCCCACCCCTAATATAATTTGATTATTTCAGCGGATGGCTCAACAACAATTTGTTAACATTGGGTTTGAAAACGACCCTGTTGTAGCAAACTGGGAAGCAGCCCCTGTGTATTGTTTTCCACAGACGGGTAGTTATAGGACAGAGAAGAAGAAAGGGCAATTATTTACAGTGGTTGTAGCTAAACGAGTTGTTGGAACAAGAGATTGGAGCTCAGTCGAGCACCCACTATGAAAATAACGATAGAGGTGTTCGCTGTTTTTCGTGTATATTGCTAGTAATACGTTTCTTTCTGATGTATGGTGCGTCTCTAAATGTGTCCGACGGTTGGGGTTGGAATGTTTTTACCGTATGTATGAGGGGGGCTGGGGCTAGTACCGCGGCTGGTGTCTGCTGGGATAGCAATCTCATGGAGGATCTAATCTGTTGAAAGAAGACGCAAATGAAGCGTATAATAGTACATTTATGAAAGGAATCATATGCAGACAGCTGATTGGTTCGCAAATATTGGGGGCGCGGCGGGAAGGGGTGAGCTCGGCGTTGACAGAGACCCAAATGGAAAAAGTTGCAACCGTGACCCTCCACCCCCACCATCTTCCGACCTGATCACCACGACTATTTCATCTCTTCTAGGTGGTTGGGTGGGGTGGATTGCGAGTGTGGTGGTGGGTTATCGATCTCTGGCCAATCTATTTGAATTTCAGCAGAATATCTGAACTAGCAGAAGCCTGTCGACCTCCCCCCCCCTCTCCCCCTCCCCTTCGCATTGTCTTGATGCCTTGGCCTTAACGCCAGCTCTTTTGGTACCTTTTAATCTATTTCATCTAATGAATGCAACTTGGGATAAAACAAAAAAAACAAAACGTTTTCGTTGCACCCCATCCTCCGCAACCTCCCCCTTTGGCCTTTCAGCCACTGATTACTTGTTTTTTGTTTTTTCAATTTTGTTTATTGCTTAAAAAAGAGCTTTTTTTTTTTTTAAGTTTTTAGTTTGATTTTGATTTTTTAATTTAGTAATTTTTTAAATTTTTTTTTTAATTTAGTAATCATTTTTAGTTTAGTAATTTTTTAAATTTTTTTTTAATTTAGTAATTATTTTTAGTTTAGTAATTTTTGTAAGTTTTTTTTTAATTTAGTAATTATTTTTAGTTTAGTCATTTTTGTAGTTTTTTTTTTAATTCAGTAATTATTTTTAGTTTAGTCATTTTTGTAGGATTTTTTTTTAATTTAGTAATTATTTTTAGTTTAGTCATTTTTGTAGGGTTTTTTTTTAATTCAGTAATTATTTTTAGTTTAGTAATTTTTGTAGCTTTTTTTTTAATTTAGTAATTATTATTAGTTTAGTAATTTTTTTTTAATTTAGTAATTATTTTTAGTTTAGTAATTTTTTAAATTTTTTTTTAATTTAGTAATTATTTTTAGTTTAGTAATTTTTGTAAGTTTTTTTTTAATTTAGTAATTATTTTTAGTTTAGTCATTTTTGTAGTTTTTTTTTTAATTCAGTAATTATTTATAGTTTAGTCATTTTTGTAGGATTTTTTTTAATTTAGTAATTATTTTTAGTTTAGTAATTTTTTAAATTTTTTTTTAATTTAGTAATTATTTTTAGTTTAGTAATTTTTGTAAGTTTTTTTTTAATTTAGTAATTATTTTTAGTTTAGTCATTTTTGTAGTTTTTTTTTTAATTCAGTAATTATTTTTAGTTTAGTCATTTTTGTAGGATTTTTTTTTAATTTAGTAATTATTTTTAGTTTAGTCATTTTTGTAGGGTTTTTTTTTAATTCAGTAATTATTTTTAGTTTAGTAATTTTTGTAGTTTTTTTTTTAATTTAGTAATTATTAGTTTAGTAATTTTTTTTTAATTTAGTAATTATTTTTAGTTTAGTAATTTTTGTTGTTTTTTTTAAATTTAATAATTATTTTTAGTTTAGTAATTTTTGTAGGTTTTTTTTTAATTTAGTAATTATTTTTAGTTTAGTAATTTTTGTAGGTTTTTTTTTTTAATTTAGTAAATTTTTTTAGTTTAGTAATTTTTGTTGTTTTTTTTTAATTTAATAATTATTTTTAGTTTAGTAATTTTTGTAGGTTTTTTTTTTAATTTAGTAATTATTTTTAGTTTAGTAATTTTTGTTGTTTTTTTTTAATTTAATAATTATTTTTAGTTTAGTAATTTTTGTAGGTTTTTTTTTTAATTTAGTAATTATTTTTAGTTTAGTCATTTTTGTAGGGTTTTTTTTTAATTCAGTAATTATTTTTAGTTTAGTAATTTTTGTAGTTTTTTTTTTAATTTAGTAATTATTATTAGTTTAGTAATTTTTTTTTTAATTTAGTAATTATTTTTAGTTTAGTAATTTTTGTTGTTTTTTTTTAATTTAATAATTATTTTTAGTTTAGTAATTTTTGTAGGTTTTTTTTTTTAATTTAGTAATTATTTTTAGTTTAGTAATTTTTGTAGGTTTTTTTTTTAATTTAGTAATTATTTTTAGTTTAGTAATTTTTGTAGGTTTTTTTTTAATTTAGTAATTATTTTTAGTTTAGTAATTTTTGTAGGTTTTTTTTTAATTTAGTAATTATTTTTAGTTTAGTATTTTTTAGTTTCGTTCTTTTAGTTTAGTAATTTTTTCATTTTATTTTAGTAATTTTTTTTTAGTATTGTTTTTTTGTACTTTAGTCATTTTTTTATTTTGGTAGTTTTAGTTTAGTATAGTCATTTTTTTTTTCACCCCTATTACCACTGAAACGTAAGGAGCTACTGTGGGAGGGAGCAGATTTATACGGATATGTGTAGGTGCTGAGTTGTGCAGCAAGATGTTTGTTCGCAGTACATTTAATGCATGTTGGTATGGTCGGGGAAATAGAGCAGGGATGAAATTTCAAAAACAAGCCGTCCGAGAAAAGAAGCTATTAAACCAGAGACCTCATAGTATTTTTTTAGTTTAGTACTTTGAATTTAGTCATTTGTTTTTAGTTTAGTACTTTGAATTTAGTCATTTGTTTTTAGTTTAGTACTTTGAATTTAGTCATTTGTTTTTAGTTTAGTACTTTGAATTTAGTCATTTGTTTTTAATTTAGTACTTTGAATTTAGTCATTTGTTTTTAGTTTAGTACTTTGAATTTAGTCATTTGTTTTTAGTTTAGTACTTTGAATTTAGTCATTTGTTTTTAGTTTAGTACTTTGAATTTAGTCATTTGTTTTTAGTTTAGTACTTTGAATTTAGTCATTTGTTTTTAGTTTAGTACTTTGAATTTAGTCATTTGTTTTTAATTTAGTACTTTGAATTTAGTCATTTGTTTTTAGTTTAGTACTTTGAATTTAGTCATTTGTTTTTAGTTTAGTACTTTGAATTTAGTCATTTGTTTTTAATTTAGTACTTTGAATTTAGTCATTTGTTTTTAGTTTAGTACTTTGAATTTAGTCATTTGTTTTTAGTTTAGTACTTTGAATTTAGTCATTTGTTTTTAATTTAGTACTTTGAATTTAGTCATTTGTTTTTAGTTTAGTACTTTGAATTTAGTCATTTGTTTTTAGTTTAGTACTTTGAATTTAGTCATTTGTTTTTAGTTTAGTACTTTGAATTTAGTCATTTGTTTTTAGTTTAGTACTTTGAATTTAGTCATTTGTTTTTAGTTTAGTACTTTGAATTTAGTCATTTGTTTTTAGTTTAGTACTTTGAATTTAGTCATTTGTTTTTAGTTTAGTACTTTGTATTTAGTCATTTGTTTTTAGTTTAGTACTTTGAATTTAGTCATTTGTTTTTAGTTTAGTACTTTGAATTTAGTCATTTGTTTTTAGTTTAGTACTTTGAATTTAGTCATTTGTTTTTAGTTTAGTACTTTGAATTTAGTCATTTGTTTTTAGTTTAGTACTTTGAATTTAGTCATTTGTTTTTAGTTTAGTACTTTGAATTTAGTCATTTGTTTTTAGTCATTTGTTTTTAGTTTAGTACTTTGAATTTAGTCATTTGTTTTTAGTTTAGTACTTTGAATTTAGTCATTTGTTTTTAGTCATTTGTTTTTAGTTTAGTACTTTGAATTTAGTCATTTGTTTTTAGTTTAGTACTTTGAATTTAGTCATTTGTTTTTAGTTTAGTACTTTGAATTTAGTCATTTGTTTTTAGTTTAGTACTTTGAATTTAGTCATTTGTTTTTAGTTTAGTACTTTGTATTTAGTCATTTGTTTTTAGTTTAGTACTTTGAATTTAGTCATTTGTTTTTAGTTTAGTACTTTGAATTTAGTCATTTGTTTTTAGTTTAGTACTTTGAATTTAGTCATTTGTTTTTAGTTTAGTACTTTGAATTTAGTCATTTGTTTTTAGGTTAGTACTTTGAATTTAGTCATTTGTTTTTAGTTTAGTACTTTGAATTTAGTCATTTGTTTTTAGTCATTTGTTTTTAGTTTAGTACTTTGAATTTAGTCATTTGTCTTTAGTCATTTGTTTTTAGTTTAGTACTTTGAATTTAGTCATTTGTTTTTAGTTTAGTACTTTGAATTTAGTCATTTGTTTTTAGTTTAGTACTTTGAATTTAGTCATTTGTTTTTAGTTTAGTACTTTGAATTTAGTCATTTGTTTTTAGTTTAGTACTTTGAATTTAGTCATTTGTTTTTAGTTTAGTACTTTGAATTTAGTCATTTGTTTTTAGTTTAGTACTTTGAATTTAGTCATTTGTTTTTAGTTTAGTACTTTGAATTTAGTCATTTGTTTTTAGTTTAGTACTTTGAATTTAGTCATTTGTTTTTAGTTTAGTACTTTGAATTTAGTCATTTGTTTTTAGTTTAGTACTTTGAATTTAGTCATTTGTTTTTAGTTTAGTACTTTGAATTTAGTCATTTGTTTTTAGTTTAGTACTTTGAATTTAGTCATTTGTTTTTAGTTTAGTACTTTGAATTTAGTCATTTGTTTTTAGTTTAGTACTTTGAATTTAGTCATTTGTTTTTAGTTTAGTACTTTGAATTTAGTCATTTGTTTTTAGTTTAGTACTTTGAATTTAGTCATTTGTTTTTAGTTTAGTACTTTGAATTTAGTCATTTGTTTTTAGTTTAGTACTTTGAATTTAGTCATTTGTTTTTAGTTTAGTACTTTGAATTTAGTCATTTGTTTTTAGTTTAGTACTTTGAATTTAGTCATTTGTTTTTAGTTTAGTACTTTGAATTTAGTCATTTGTTTTTAGTTTAATACTTTGAATTTAGTCATTTGTTTTTAGTTTAGTACTTTGAATTTAGTCATTTGTTTTTAGTTTAGTACTTTGAATTTAGTCATTTGTTTTTAGTTTAGTACTTTGAATTTAGTCATTTGTTTTTAGTTTAGTACTTTGAATTTAGTCATTTGTTTTTAGTTTAGTACTTTGAATTTAGTCATTTGTTTTTAGTTTAGTACTTTGAATTTAGTCATTTGTTTTTAGTCATTTGTTTTTAGTTTAGTACTTTGAATTTAGTCATTTGTTTTTAGTTTAGTACTTTGAATTTAGTCATTTGTTTTTAGTTTAGTACTTTGAATTTAGTCATTTGTTTTTAGTTTAGTACTTTGAATTTAGTCATTTGTTTTTAGTTTAATACTTTGAATTTAGTCATTTGTTTTTAGTTTAGTACTTTGAATTTAGTCATTTGTTTTTAGTTTAGTACTTTGAATTTAGTCATTTGTTTTTAGTTTAGTACTTTGAATTTAGTCATTTGTTTTTAGTTTAATACTTTGAATTTAGTCATTTGTTTTTAGTTTAGTACTTTGAATTTAGTCATTTGTTTTTAGTTTAGTACTTTGAATTTAGTCATTTGTTTTTAGTTTAGTACTTTGAATTTAGTCATTTGTTTTTAGTTTAGTACTTTGAATTTAGTCATTTGTTTTTAGTTTAGTACTTTGAATTTAGTCATTTGTTTTTAGTCATTTGTTTTTAGTTTAGTACTTTGAATTTAGTCATTTGTTTTTAGTTTAGTACTTTGAATTTAGTCATTTGTTTTTAATTTAATACTTTGAATTTAGTCATTTGTTTTTAGTTTAGTACTTTGAATTTAGTCATTTGTTTTTAGTTTAGTACTTTGAATTTAGTCATTTGTTTTTAGTTTAATACTTTGAATTTAGTCATTTGTTTTTAGTTTAGTACTTTGAATTTAGTCATTTGTTTTTAGTTTAGTACTTTGAATTTAGTCATTTGTTTTTAGTTTAGTACTTTGAATTTAGTCATTTGTTTTTAGTTTAGTACTTTGAATTTAGTCATTTGTTTTTAGTTTAGTACTTTGAATTTAGTCATTTGTTTTTAGTCATTTGTTTTTAGTTTAGTACTTTGAATTTAGTCATTTGTTTTTAGTTTAGTACTTTGAATTTAGTCATTTGTTTTTAGTTTAATACTTTGAATTTAGTCATTTGTTTTTAGTTTAGTACTTTGAATTTAGTCATTTGTTTTTAGTTTAGTACTTTGAATTTAGTCATTTGTTTTTAGTTTAGTACTTTGAATTTAGTCATTTGTTTTTAGTTTAATACTTTGAATTTAGTCATTTGTTTTTAGTTTAGTACTTTGAATTTAGTCATTTGTTTTTAGTTTAGTACTTTGAATTTAGTCATTTGTTTTTAGTTTAGTACTTTGAATTTAGTCATTTGTTTTTAGTTTAATACTTTGAATTTAGTCATTTGTTTTTAGTTTAGTACTTTGAATTTAGTCATTTGTTTTTAGTTTAATACTTTGAATTTAGTCATTTGTTTTTAGTTTAGTACTTTGAATTTAGTCATTTGTTTTTAGTTTAGTACTTTGAATTTAGTCATTTGTTTTTAGTTTAGTACTTTGAATTTAGTCATTTGTTTTTAGTTTAGTACTTTGAATTTAGTCATTTGTTTTTAGTTTAGTACTTTGAATTTAGTCATTTGTTTTTAGTCATTTGTTTTTAGTTTAGTACTTTGAATTTAGTCATTTGTTTTTAGTTTAGTACTTTGAATTTAGTCATTTGTTTTTAGTTTAATACTTTGAATTTAGTCATTTGTTTTTAGTTTAGTACTTTGAATTTAGTCATTTGTTTTTAGTTTAGTACTTTGAATTTAGTCATTTGTTTTTAGTTTAGTACTTTGAATTTAGTCATTTGTTTTTAGTTTAATACTTTGAATTTAGTCATTTGTTTTTAGTTTAGTACTTTGAATTTAGTCATTTGTTTTTAGTTTAGTACTTTGAATTTAGTCATTTGTTTTTAGTTTAGTACTTTGAATTTAGTCATTTGTTTTTAGTTTAGTACTTTGAATTTAGTCATTTGTTTTTAGTTTAGTACTTTGAATTTAGTCATTTGTTTTTAGTTTAATACTTTGAATTTAGTCATTTGTTTTTAGTTTAGTACTTTGAATTTAGTCATTTGTTTTTAGTTTAGTACTTTGAATTTAGTCATTTGTTTTTAGTTTAGTACTTTGAATTTAGTCATTTGTTTTTAGTTTAGTACTTTGAATTTAGTCATTTGTTTTTAGTTTAGTACTTTGAATTTAGTCATTTGTTTTTAGTTTAGTACTTTGAATTTAGTCATTTGTTTTTAGTTTAGTACTTTGAATTTAGTCATTTGTTTTTAGTCATTTGTTTTTAGTTTAGTACTTTGAATTTAGTCATTTGTTTTTAGTCATTTGTTTTTAGTTTAGTACTTTGAATTTAGTCATTTGTTTTTAGTTTAGTACTTTGAATTTAGTCATTTGTTTTTAGTTTAGTACTTTGAATTTAGTCATTTGTTTTTAGTTTAGTACTTTGAATTTAGTCATTTGTTTTTAGTTTAGTACTTTGAATTTAGTCATTTGTTTTTAGTTTAGTACTTTGAATTTAGTCATTTGTTTTTAGTTTAGTACTTTGAATTTAGTCATTTGTTTTTAGTTTAGTACTTTGAATTTAGTCATTTGTTTTTAGTTTAGTACTTTGAATTTAGTCATTTGTTTTTAGTTTAGTACTTTGAATTTAGTCATTTGTTTTTAGTTTAGTACTTTGAATTTAGTCATTTGTTTTTAGTTTAGTACTTTGAATTTAGTCATTTGTTTTTAGTTTAGTACTTTGAATTTAGTCATTTGTTTTTAGTTTAGTACTTTGAATTTAGTCATTTGTTTTTAGTTTAGTACTTTGAATTTAGTCATTTGTTTTTAGTTTAGTACTTTGAATTTAGTCATTTGTTTTTAGTTTAGTACTTTGAATTTAGTCATTTGTTTTTAGTTTAGTACTTTGAATTTAGTCATTTGTTTTTAGTTTAGTACTTTGAATTTAGTCATTTGTCTTTAGTTTAGTACATTTTTTTTAGTTTAGTATTTACTTTTAGTTTAATAGTTAAGCAAATTAATTTAGATAGATTTGGTTGTACTACAGATTTTATATAATACACAACGATGCCATGTATTCCGACTTTTTAGCTTCAGAAACATTGTGTCCTATTATGCATTTTATTATATGCAAGAATTTTACAGAATATAGATTTATTAGAAAATTGGATTACTTATGAGGACGGTTGGATTTGAAGACAACCATGTTGTAGTCTGCAGGAAAGCAGTCCTGTTGTAATGTGTTTCACAGATGAGAATTTCTTTGAAAATAAAAAACAAAACAGACTCTGTTCATGGAAATTCTGTTTGAGGTTAGGCACTCGAGAAAAAAGGAAAATTTTTTGCAGTTGTGAATGTCTTCTGTGAGAAAGGGACTGTAAAGAATGGAAGGGACCCCCCCCCCCAATTGATTTCGAAATCGATTTTCTACTTTGTCAAGGCAAGAAGGAGTACCCTAAGCAGCAATTTTAACATTAGGAGCAAAGTGTAGTATCTGTTCTGATACTACATTTCATCTTTTCTGTCCTCGGTCAATGAACGAGAAATCCTTCTAGACTGAGGCAACTTTTATATTTGTTCCGATCCAGAGTCTCCCTTTTTGGGAGTTGGATTTCCCCCATATTAAAAACCGACCTTGCGTCTAACCCTTCCCTCGTGGGCAGGCAAGTAAATAGGAAGATGGGTTTTTATATGTCAGTTAATGTTTTTTTGAAGAGGTTGTTTTTAGGTCTTCTTGCATTTTTTAGACGAGGTTAGTGCGCAGGAGAGATGGAAAAAAATCCAGGGTTTTTGGGTCATCTTCAACTAGGAAAGTGATAAATGCTTTATATGCATCCACACAAATATACTCATTCAATTTCCGTGCGTGTAATGTTGTATCTAGATCTTTTCTTGGCCCTAGTGATTCTGTAAGCTTCTCTTTTAGAACTGGGGCTGAAGTGAGCTGCAACCACCAACCCTAACCCTAACCCTAACCCTAACCCTAACCCTCAACCTTTATATTTATTATTTACTTTCTTTAGAGTGCCCCTTTTCTTTTCCTGACCCCCTTTTTTACCCTTGTAGACTTACTATTTTATTTACTTATCTTTTTTTACTTATTTCTTTTTGACAGCTGAGTCTTTTCAACTTTTCAAATTAAAGATTGAAGCAAGAGTTTTTTCTGGTCCTAGAGTAGACATCTACTTAAGCCCCTAGAAGCCCCTAAACTTACCCCCATGCCACTGCTAAGATTTTCTTTTTCTCGGTTTTTATCACCCCCCCCCCCTCCCCTCATCACACAAACACAGTTTCCACTTCATTGCAACCGGATTGCCTGTCTCCATTTTTCCTTACGCCTGCTCCCACCCCTTATTCCCCACCACACAACTCTTTCTCTTGATTTCCTAAAAAAAAAAATTATTTGAGGCTCGCGGTGACTTCAACTGCATACCCATGGATTACTCTTGTCCGGCTGTCTTTTGAGAGTAGGGAAACTACTTCGGCGGAGACTCGATAATGAAAAGTAAGGAAAATATTCACATCGCAGGCTTCTTCTTTTGTCTTCTTTTATCTTTTTTCTTTCTATTATTTTGGACTTTGGGGTGTCACCTCATGTGCCCATTGATTGCACACATCACCAATATGCTTCTATATCTAAAGCAAAGATGTATCGTGTGTGTGTGTGTTCATGCATCAGTTGTTGCCGATTGATCTCCAGACATGGCCATCCCTACTACAGGCCAGGCAATCGTGCAACTGGGGTCTTTTACTGGGGGCCATGTGAATTTTCTTAAATATTCGATATAGAAGTTGCAAACTATATCATCAACTGGTGCGGATCCTTTTTTTCTTTTTAACCACAATATACAAGTAATGATCTTTTGACATAAGTACAAATTCTCTAAAAAAAAATCCCACATTGAAATAAAAATTCTTCATTGAAATATGCATTTGCCTTTGTTTATTCAAAATTACCTGTCTCTTCATTTATAGGAATTTGTCAATAATTGTAAAATTTATCAATTAGCTCATTGTGGTTCTTATTATTTGGTATGTAAAACACATAAAAACATCAAACTAATCTCACAGAGGAATTTTACCTTTGTTTGCAACTTCTATATCGAATATTTAAGAAAATTCACATGGCCCCCAGTAAAAGACCCCAGTTGCATGATTGCCTGGCCTGTAGTAGGGATGGCCATGTCTCCGAACAAAACCATTGCAATCAGCAGGTTCCTGCAAATGCTTCAGTCTGGTTTTAAATGATTAAAAGTTTCGTTTTCCTATTATGATAATCTTATATAGAGAGTAGTGCTGGGACGATTAATCAGTCGGAAAAATCAGAACTTTTTAGGGGTATCGGAATCTGAAAATTTTTTAACCTAATTTCCGATTTCAAAAACGATTCTTTTAAAGTTAAACAAAAATGTTAAACTTAATTTTCCATTACTGGTACTAATGATATTTATTGTTTTTAAAATACCAATAAAACTAAAATCTATACATCATAATAACAAATTCAGGAAAAAATAGTACAGTAAAAATGGCACAAGTGGATAAATAGGAAAAAATGGCACATGTGGATAAATAGGAAAAAATGGCACCGGTGGATAAATAGGGGAAAATGGCACAAGTGGATAAATAGGGTAAAATGGCACATGTGGATAAATAGGAAAAAATGGCACCGGTGGATAAATAGGGGAAAATGGCACTGGTGGATAAATAGGGGAAAATGGCACAAGTGGATAAATAGGTGAAAATGGCACATGTGGATAAATAGGGAAAAATGGCACAAGTGAAAGATATAGATAAAAATCTCACAATGAGTTTATCAAAATCTTGGATACAATAAATACATAAAGGGAAAACATGAAGAAGTTTGTCAAATTAAGAAGAAAATTATATGTCCGGCTGCCTTTGGAGAGTGGGGGAACCACTTTGGATGAGACTAATGAAAAGTAAGGAAAATATTTCCATCACAGGCTTTTTCTTTTGCCATTCAAAGTATGGTTTAAAAACAGGCTGGTTTCTGAATAAAATGTGTTTAATTAATTGTATGAATAATTTTTATTAATATCACCTTATCGGAAAATATTGTAAATACATATGTAAATTTGAGAATAGCAGTTATAAGTGTATATTTGTAAATATGAATTTATTAGAAGTTTAAAAGAAATGAATCATGTAAATTGCAAAACCCGTCTGGTGTCTGAGCGAGTTTTGGTAACAGTATATAAGGAAGTGGAAAGCGGCCTTTTGGCTGGGATCAAAGTGTAGTATCTGTTCCGATGGATACTGCACCCTATAGACGGATGTCGTCTTGTCCTTCGGGGCTTGATTCCACCTGTCTGTGGGTTTGTCCTGTGCAGTTCTAGGAGGTCCACCCTCCCAGGCTTTGCCTCCCCTCTTTGGGGAGGAGTAAGTTTATTGCTTACTGCTTGAGGCGCCCCTACCGGGGAATGCCGACGGGGCTGCCCAGGCAATTTTTAATGGCCAGAGTGCTCACCTTCTCGGGCGCTGGCTTTTCAAACCCCACTTACTCGACCCAAGCTGTGGTCACATCTTACTTGTGGGAGTAAGATAAAACTGGCCTTGTGCCTAACTCCTGCAGAGGAGTAAATAAATATATTAAGATTCTTAACACGTGTGTTTGAATCGCAGTCTCGTCTTGAAATTTCTTTCTACTTTATTTATGTGTTATTTAATGTTATTTAATGTTATTTAATGTTATTTAATGTTATTTAATCTAAATTAGGTGATTAATATTTCCCCGACCTAATACTAAGCTATACAGAGATTATGAACGCTGACTTGAAAAATTAAGTAAATAGTAATTACCCCCCCCCCTCCCTCTTACGTTTACAAAAATTTTCGCCCACTGATTTGTGTCCATGCATCGTTTGCAATGAAGTATTATGTGTGTCCATGCATCATTTGTTGATGGTTTATCTCCTCCTAAAACCATTGGCATATTTGGAAACAATATTTGCCTTAGTCTGCTTTAAATGATGAAAAGTTTTGTTTTTCTTAATACTTATATATAAATTTGTGTGTGTGTGTTCCCTATAGAAAGAAAGGTTAGAGAATCTTCATAAAAACTAAAAGTGTATTCATATGTAAAATTTTCCACAAATAGACAGTTGTCCCAAATCTTTAAGTGCCCTTCCCTAAGTGAACTATGGGGATAGAACTTCCTCTTAAAACTTCAAATATATCCTATTTTGATTAAATTTAAATTATATGTATAAAAATTTATGAGGAAAACAATGGAAGTGGTCCTGAATCTCTACGTGTCCCCTTTAAGGTAACTATGGGGGCAGAACCCCCTTAAAACTTCAAATACGTATATATAATTTTGATGAAAATATGTATAAGATACTAATTCAGAAAGTTTTCCTCCAGTCGCATACTATTTGCTAGGCTGTCGCGTCACTCCCTTCTTGCTTGCTGTCTGCAAGAGAGGTGTTCCTATTTATATGTTATATAATTATGAAAAAAATTACATGCAGTATATAGTTAAAGCTAAATAAATTGTTTTTGGCCTATTAAAATAATTTCCAACGCTATTGATACTGTTTACCCATTCGTTTATTTTTTATTATTGCTTATGTTTGAATTCATGTTTTGAAACATGGCATAAATCATAAATCTATGACGTCACGCCAAAGGTATAATCATTTTGTTAAGGGAATGTTTTAAGATCTATTTATAAGAAATTCCAAATAGTTCAGTTGGTAGAACATCAGACTGAAGATCTCAAGGTTTCGGTTTTTATTTTTGGTCATGGCGTCCGATTTATTTGTTAGCAATTTATTATTTAGTATTAATGCAATATTCTTCATTTCTAAATGTAAGTTAAGATATTCGGTAAAAAAAGTTTTGACTGACAGACAGACAGACAGACGCACACAGCCACAGAGAAAGTGGCATTATGTTATAAGTGGATTTGGTCAGTCTGTCATCCGTCGGTCAAAATTTTTTTTAAACATGATATTACATTGCAGAAATTTTTTTAAAATGTAATAAATACATTGCAGAAAATATTTTAAAATGTAATAAATACATGGCAAAATTTTAAAATGTAATACATTGCGGCATTTGTCTCATTTCGAAATATCAGAGATCTTAACTATTTTTAGAAATGGGGAATATTGCATTAATAGTAAATAAGAAATTCCCAACAAATAAAGCGGATGCCATGACCAGTAATCGAAACCTTAAGATCTTCAGTCTAAGGTTCTACCTATTTGGACTTTCTTAGAAATAGAGCTTAAAACATTACCGTAACAAAATAATTAAAGCCTTGGCATGACGTCATAGATTTATGATTTACGTCATGTTTCAAAACATGAATTCAAACATAAGCATAAATAAATGGATTATAAATAGCGTTGTAAATTCGTTTAATAGTCAAAAAGAATTTGCTTTAACTACATATTGCATGTAGTTCTTTCACAATTATATAATCCTCCCAGCCTAACAAAAATATCCGACCGGAGGAAGCATATATTTGCTAGTATTTCTAAAAAGAGATAACATATTATCCGAGAAAAAAAAAGAAGTTTTTTTAAGTCTATTTTGTCAGTGATTTACGGCAGATATTGGTCCATGTTGTTAAAGATTTCAATCGATTTAGCGATTTTTATATTTAATCCTGATCAATATTTATTTTTTTAGTCATGAATAAAGAAAGGTAGAGGAGTTCTTAACCTCACAGTCAGAGATCCTAATTCTGCCACCCAAATCACCACGTGCTAATTTAATGATGGATAATCTTTTTGATATTCACCTGTGAAAAAGAATGAAACAAAGTCTGAACCTGTCCTGTTTGCTTTCGTTCGTTGCCTTTGGCTGACTAACTATTCAACTCTAGAGAGATGGGAAAAGCAAAAAAATAAAGACAGTCTATTTAATGTATTTAATAGTGTCACCATTTTGTATTTGCTCTCATTGGTCAGTCGATTAGCGCGTCATACTTAGAGTTTATGAGTTTATCCTTACCTAGGATATAATTATTTTTTCTCTGATTTTGTCTGAAAATGAACTTAGACGTTTCACATTAAAATATTACGATCTGTGTGGTGAGTTGTAATTTTAAGGTCTGTTCGCATACAAAATCGTTTGAATCTAATGCAAGTCAGGCCACGTCGCAAAACTCAAAAGGGGAGGTGTTAGGTAGAACATTTCTACCTAGAAAATAATGAGACATATTAAAGGGAGATAACTAGTCAGAGTTGGTTCCCTTGGTTCAATTGCAGTATAACGTCACCTTATGCGTCTAACAGAGACAGACATTTTGTAAAGAAGTTGTTGTATCAGCTCCCACAATTAATGTTCAATTAATTAGTAAATCCTCTTTAGAAAGTAAACAGTAAATAAATAATTAATTCTTGACCATACTAAGTTTTCTCATTCGATTTGGAGAATTACGTCCCCCTTGGCTTCCAACAGAGACAGACATTCTGTAATGACGTTGTCGTTATCAGCATCACAATAACTGTTCAATTAATTAGTATATCCTCTTCTTCCAATTGTAAAAAGTAAATAAATAATTAATTCTTGACCATACTAAGTTTTCTCATTCGATTTGGAGAATTACGTCCCCTTGGCTTCCAACAGAGACAGACATTCTGTAATGACATTGTCGTTATCAGCATCACAATAACTTTTCAATTAATTAGTATATCCTCTTCTTCCAATTGTAAAAAGTAAATAAATAATTAATTTGTGACCATACTAAGTTTTCTCATTCAAATTCTTTCTCATATTTTTGTTTATTAACTAACATTCACATATTTAAATTTACACCCACTCAGCATCATTCAATAACCGACACGGTCACTTCAACGTTGGGTCAGTATTTGTTATATCTATATGCTACTAAAACTATAAAGCAACAAATATCCTCGCGTAAATCCCTACTATATCAGGTCTCCTTTACCAACATTATGGGTCTCCTTTACCAACATTATGCGTCTCTTTTACCAACATTATGGGTCGCCTTTTACCAACATTATGGGTCTCCTTTACCAACATTATGGGTCTCTTTTACCAACATTATGGGTCTCTTTTACCAACATTATGGGTCTCCTTTACCAACATCATGGGTCTCCTTTACCAACATTATGCGTCTCTTTTACCAACATTATGGGTCTCTTTTACCAACATTATGGGTCTCCTTTACCAACATCATGGGTCTCCTTTACCAATATCATGAGTCTCCTTTACCAACATTATGGGTCTCCTTTACCAACATTATGGGTCTCTTTTACCAACATTATGGGTCTCCTTTACCAACATTATGGGTCTCTTTTACCAACATTATGGGTCTCTTTTACCAACATTATGGGTCTCTTTTACCAACATTATGGGTCTCCTTTACCAACATTATGCGTCTCTTTTACCAACATTATGGGTCGCCTTTTACCAACATTATGGGTCTCCTTTACCAACATTATGGGTCTCTTTTACCAACATTATGGGTCTCTTTTACCAACATTATGGGTCTCCTTTACCAACATTATGGGTCTCCTTTACCAACATTATGGGTCTCTTTTACCAACATTATGGGTCTCCTTTACCAACATTATGGGTCTCCTTTACCAACATTATGCGTCTCTTTTACCAACATTATGGGTCTCTTTTACCAACATTATGGGTCTCCTTTACCAACATCATGGGTCTCCTTTACCAATATCATGAGTCTCCTTTACCAACATTATGGGTCTCCTTTACCAACATTATGGGTCTCTTTTACCAACATTATGGGTCTCTTTTACCAACATTATGGGTCTCTTTTACCAACATTATGGGTCTCTTTTACCAACATTATGGGTCTCTTTTACCAACATCATGGGTCTCCTTTACCAACATTATGGGTCTTCTTTACCAACATCATGGGTCTCCTTTACCAACATTATGGGTCTCTTTTACCAACATTATGGGTCTCCTTTACCAACATTATGGGTCTCCTTTACCAACATCATGAGTCTTCTTTTACCAACATTATGGGTCTTCTTTACCAACATTATGGGTCTCCTTTACCAACATCATGGGTCTCCTTTACCAACATTATGGGTCTCCTTTACCAACATTATGGGTCTCCTTTACCAACATTATGGGTCTCCTTTACCAACATCATGGGTCTCCTTTACCAACATCATGGGTCTCCTTTACCAACATCATGGGTCTGCATTCAACCTTTCAATTTACATGAGACCAAACCTGACTTGTTGGTTCTGTCTAAAATTGACATTGGCCCATCAATTTCTGTCGATGACTTCAACAAGATTCCAGGTTATTGCACATGACCTCTAAACATCATCTTCAAGATCGTCATGAACATAGTCGTGGGCGTAAGCACAAATTCTGTTTATCATGTGGTAGGGACATCTCTAATGGAGATGCTGAATTACCCTTTGTGTTCCCGTTACTCATGTTCATAGCACCTCTTTCATCTTTGCCCTTTATCATCCCCAAAATGATCGAGTTACTGTCATTGAGTGAATCTCTGAAAAAATTGACAAGATTCATCTGCTAACATTTATGTCTGCGGTGATTTGAATGTTCACAGTATAAAATGTCTATTCCAACAAGACTGATTATAAAGGAAGGTTTTGCCATGACTTTCTCTTGTTTATGAGCTGATTCAGGTTGTTTATCTGATGCTGATGGACATTTTGCGAGCTTTAATCTTTTCCTGACAACTTCCCCTTTTTTTGGCCAAGATCAAAATGTAGTATCTGTTCCGATGGATACTGCACCCCATAAACTGGTATTGTCTTGGCCTTCAGGGCTTGATTTACGCCGGTCTGTGGGTTTGTCCTGTGCAGTTCTAGGAGGTCCACCCTCCCAGGCTTTGCCTCCCCTCTTTGGGGAGGAGTAAGTTTATTGCTTACTGCCTGAGGCGCCCCTACCGGGGAATGCCGACGGGGCTGCCCAGGCAATTTTTAATGGCCAGAGTGCTCACCTTTTCGAGCGCTGGCTTTTCAAGTCCCACTTTCCCGACCCGACCGTGGGTCACATCTTACCTTGTGGGAGTAAGATAAAACTGGCCTTGTGCCTAACCTGGAGAAGAGTAAATAAAAAACTTCCCCTGAACAGTGCACGTCTACTGTTCTGTCTCCTCTGGAATCTTCCGATCACTTAGTTGTCTCCATTAAGATCAAATCTAAGTTCTGGGAGTCTTCTGATGTCCCGGTCCATAGGAGAGGAGTGTATCGATACTCAAGGGCTGATTGGGATAGCTTTAGATCTTTCATCTCTGAAATTCCTCTGCATTCCATTTTCAGAAAGAATCCGTTCTGTGTCGCATCCGATATATCTGGTTGGTTTAATCACTGGTATTAAGTTTTATATTCTCTAAGAAATTCCAACAGAAACTAAACAGCCAGCCGTGGTACAGCGTGCTGCTGCCATTGCTCACAGAAACCATTATTTCAATTGCTCTTCAATGGAATAGATGCCCTGAAACCAATGCTGCCTTTAGAACTTCTCGCAACCGCTGCAAAAGAGTCCTATATCCAATCTGTTAAATCCAGAGTTGCTGAGGAAAGACTTGCTTCGCAAGAATTTTGTAGAATAACAAATCGGGTACTGAACAGATGTAAAACTTTTATTCAAACCATCATTAACGGACTTGAGGTTGAGTTGTAAACATTCACTAGACGGCACGTTTAGTGGGTTGCATGTTTGCAATGTATGCGAATAACAGACTGGCTGCAAGTGAGAAATCACACAAGAAAAGAGAAATATCTCTGATTTTGAGTTTGCCCACCCAGAATTTGAGTTGTCCACCTTAGAAAATAATGGTTCCTTGTTGTGGTTATGACCCAGTTGAGGTTTTCCAAAATTAATAGCCGTCCAGATACGGGACCCCTATGACCGTTGTTTTTTTTTGTGTGTGCATAGATTGGCAGCAGATTAGCCTTTTCAGGTGGATAATTAGGTGGTCTGCCTTAACGGATCAGAATATCTCTATATATTCTAGCTGATGGGCAGGGTCGGGCAGTTGGTTCTCTGAGCATCTCACAGTTAGTTGGAATTTGTGTGCCCCTCAATGACGGATTGGCCGTTGGGCTCTTAGCTAAAAATTCTCATTTGCGAGTCTTGTTCAGTAGAAGAAAACTAGTATCGTTGTAACCTCCAAAGAATAAAACTTTGTCACTTGTTTTAAACTGGAGTTGTAATTTTATTTGGAGGGAGAATGCTTCTGTTGCAGCACTGACTGGAACCACACGATTGACACTGCGACTGATGTCGGAATCAGCTTCAGACCAGTACAATGAGCGGACAGTCATGGTCTGTGCAACGAATGCACACAGACGCACGTTTACGTTCATCTAACAATTTCCACCCTTTGTGATCAATCTCACCTATTTTCGGAATTCCCCCTGTGACTGAAAGTACACAAGTCAGCCATTTTATTCTTTTGTTAAATTGTAAATTAAAAATAAATATTCAATGTTGCTCGGGATTGAATGAGGATCACTACTATGTATTTTTCACTATGCTCATCACACCATATTACTTTCTTTGTTTTTACCGCCCCCCCCCCCCACCTCCTCCCGTTTCGCCCCCTAATATAGTCCGAAGAAGCTGAAATGTTGGAAAACTCTGAATTAGTGTCTCATGCATATGGTTTAAATTCCATCGAAATCGGATATACATATTTGCACTTTTAAGGGGTCTGTCCCTATGGTTCACTTAGAGGTGGGGGAGACACATAGATATTTGGCACATAGAGGGTAGCATAGAGATTCGGGACCACTTCCATTGTCTTCCCTAGAAAATTTTATATATATGATTTGAATTTCATCAAAATCGAATACATTTGAAGTGTTAAGGGGTTTATGCTCCCATAAGGATGCACTTAGAGGTTCATAAACACTTCCATTGTCTTCATCGGTAAATTATAAATTAAAAATAAATATTCTAAGTGACATGATACATATATTAGCAGGAAGACCCGACGTTGCTCGGGATTAAATGTACTTTTATGCTCTGCTCATAACATCATATTACTCTCTTTGTTTTTACTGTTCCCTCCCGTTTCACCCCCTAATATAGTCACATTTATTCATTTAGATCAGGGGCGGGGCAACCTCCGGCCCGCGGGCCACATCCAGCCCGCGAAGGCTTAGCGTCCGGCCCACCACCCTGTTATGCTTTATTATTGCAATCTGGCCCGCGGACCTCCCAGTAAAACTCATATCATTTTGTGACATAGTCGTAAAAGTAGGTTTCAATTAAGATTTACAGTGGGATAAAAATGTATAAATATCAGCGAGTGATGATGCATGTATATTTCATTTTTCTTTAACTATTAATTTCAAATCCTTGGCCTGAGATAAAAATAGAAAAAGAGAGAGAGAGGCAAAGAGGAAACGAGAGACGAGGAAAGGGCATGAAACATAGAACCTGTGTTTTGTGTCAAAACGAATGCTGGATCAACTTGCTACTTCCCCTGTCATTATTTTTTATGATTCCAAAATGGCTCTTCGTCGGCGCCTTTTATAACATCACATACAGAAGTCTCTTGAGAAAAAAATATCAGATTTGTAGAGTGTTCAATGCAATTTTTCTACAATTTATTCATGTAAACAAAATATAGTAATTCTGAGATTTCGTTTTTCACTCCGGCCCACGATCTCCTTCCAAAAGTCTCATCTAGCCCTCACTCTGAAATGGTTGTCCGCCCCTGATTTAGATATTAACAGCATGAAAAATCAATTTAAGATCGAAACAGGGCTGATTTAGTTATGTCTAACTCTGCCCTTGTGGGGAGACAAGTAAATAGGATCACAAGTAATTAATAACACCCTCAAATAAACATCACCCTCCAAAATGAGATTCTATTTTTTATTTTAGGCGATTACGTGTGAACACTCTGAAAAAACTTTGCAGAAAGACAAAAAAAATTATTTTAGAATTTAGAGTGGGGCATCAGTTTCGTATATAAATTTAACGTAAAATGATCTTTATTTCCGGGTCATTCTAAATTTTTCAAGCTGTTCATTGAATATTTTTACCACTAACCCTAAATCTAACTGGTACGGTCATAAAACCACACGTAATCGCTTAAAAAAGTATTCCGCCCCCCCCCCTCCAAAAAAAAGCGCACAGAATTTATCTCCCATAGCAGAAGTTTTCCTGGGTTAATTGCCATAAACGCTAGAATGGCCTGTAAATGGCTTATTTTATGTTAAATTTACATTCGAAACTAATCCCCTACTCTAAATTTTAAAATAATTGATTTTTCTGAGTTTTTTTCTTCCTGCCAAGTTTTTCAGGGTGTTCCCATGCAATCCACTAAAAGTAGAATCTATTTTTTTTTAGGGGGGGAGGTGATTTAGCTATAATTAATACCACCACCACCACCACCATCATCATCATCATCATCATCATAAGTAGTAGTTCTTATATAGTAAAATAATCTATTTAACTTCTGCAAAGAAAACAATTTAAACTTTCACATTCCATTAAAATATTAGTTTAAATACGAAACAATTTAATAAAGAACATGTTAGTAATTAATTTTTAATTCATAAAACACATTTAAAATTTATTTGAAATAGTTTTTTAAATATATATATATATATATAAATGGTAGTACAAACACAGCATGACGTCACTTGCTTTATATGCATCATTCCTTCTTTAATAGAAGTAGAATGCCTCGACATCAAGCCGCTTTTATATGTGTTAAATTATCATTGTTTATCGGCTATTCAAATATTGGGCGCGCGGTTAACGACGTTGGATGAAAGTTGAAAAATACTTGTAATCCAGGGTTTCGAATCGTACGACCGGTAGTGAATAGTCATATCTCTATGCTGATGAGTCCTGATTGAAAAGGGACGAAACGTATACGTACATAGATAATAAACAACAACAAATATTTTATATATATATATATATGTGTGTGTGTGTATATATATATAATAAAATGGGTCGTTCAGTTTTAAAGCATTGCTGGGTCAGTATTATAAATTGAAAATATAAGCCATTATCAATGCAAGATTTTTTTATTTTTTTTACTTTAATCTTATTAATTTCGGAATAAAATTCCATCATCAGAGTTGACCAGTATTGTGTCATTTTTGTTTTGTTTCATCAAAAACACAAAAACAAAAATAAACAAACTTTTTTCCTTTTGTTTTTCTGATGAAATATCCTTGTTATGATGTATCCACACCGATGTCGGTTATGTAAACAAATTTTCACTGTCTTTCATGTAGTGTGGAGTGTACTTATATTCTTGTCAGTGAATAAAAATGTAACAACTGAACTGACAAACGATTTCAATAATATTAATAACCAAGAATTATTTTTATTATTAGTCTTTGATTTTATTGCCTTCCATTTCCTTTTATATCATTAGACATGTTGTTTTACAACCCGTTCAGACATGGATACTCAAAATCAAAGAACCGACACCAAAGTGTATCCTCACACACAGCCGTGAAAATCTTTAAATTCATGTATACCTAATTCGACTCCACACTACCCTTACCTCTTGTAAGGTTTGCCAATGTTGGAACCAAATAAAACCCCATCATATGATAATAAAAATGAAGTCAAAAGCCTAAGTGCATTAAATAAATGACTTAAAAACAAAAAATATTTTTTTATATTTTAGTTTTAATTTAATTATCAATAATGTTTGTCAGTATTTTTCTTGACAAAAATGTTTTATTTAATTTTTAGACATTCCTCGGAAGCTTGTGAATCAACTGAATTCTTTTAAAAAAGCGAACTTGTCTTTTCCTTTCTGTATGGAGATATTTTAAAAAATAAATTTGTATCGAAATTATCAAAATGCTAATGTTTATCTGTCTATATAAATAAATGAGAAAGATTTTGTTTCGTGTTTACAACAAAGTTATGAAAAGTTTATTATTTTAGATTAATATTTCAAGTAGGGAATTTTGCACACAGATGGCAAGCCGACAAAGCCAGCTAATGTATATACAGGGTGGGCCAAAATAAGGGTCCTATCTTTAAATTTGAATAACTTGAATTTGAATAACTTCCACAAAATAAAAGTTAAACTCACCAAACTTTATGTGTGTGTAGACTGACCCTTCCGAGATTTTTTGAAATAAACAAAACAAATTTTAGCCGAAAAACACTTCTTAAAACTTACAAAAACTAAAGTATTGTTTTTTACACTGTTTTGAGTTTTTTAAGCAAAAATAATGTTTTCTAAATGAGGGTACGTTCCTTAGGGCTAATACGGCTCATGCTTGCTTCGGAAGGGGTCCTTTACTTATTCTTAAAAAAAAAAAAAAAAAAATCAATAAATAAAAAAGTTATGAATTTTTAAAAATAGGACCCTTATTTTTGCCCACCCTGTATATAAAAAAAACATTTATTTATCAGTTATTTTTGTCATTTGTTTTATCTTCAGTTTTTGTTTATATTTTTCACACATTCCCGTTTCAGTAATAAAAAGCAATTCTTTTCTCTTGAGGAAAAGTTTGTTTTTTTTGGGGTTTTTTTTTAATTTTTTAATTTTGTTCAAATTTCATTATTTATTTGACTTGTTTCTTTCATTAATATTTTGATTTGTTTTAAATTTAATTTTTATCAGTGTGTGGTTTTTCCGTGTATGTTCATAGATGTGTCTTCATATTTACTTATATATATATATATATATATATATGATTATTTTTATTTACACAGACATGTACAAAATCTGCGACACTGGTATGTCGATGTTATCGATCAACAGTTATTATAAACTAAGATCTCATCACGAGAGTTAGAATTCGATCTTAACCTCAGATCATATATATATATATATACATATATATATATATGCATAGTTATCCATAAACACGTGTTTCGTTGTCTCTATAACTCATCAGTGTGGCTATACCTAGTGAGAATCGAAACTGGAACCCCATTGACTGGTGTCCGATGCTCTACAAACTAAAGAACCTCCTAGTGGTAGTAGAAGAAATTGTATCACATTATAAATGATGTAATTTATTTGTATTTTTTATTTACAATACTCATAATTAAAAAGTATTAAATTATTTTTAAGGAAGAGCATAACACACATATATATATATATATATGGGAAATGAAAAACGAAAAAACCAAGAGATATTTTTTATATATTCATCAACGTTTCGTCTTTATTATAAGACTTCCTCAGGATGATAATTTTAAGAAAAATGTCATGCAAGTACATCGAAATATTGGGTTGCCATGATGGGTTGATAAGGAAAAGTAGTAGCCGTGGCTACTAAGAGCGCTGGACGAGGGTCCAGGCTACGAGAAGTCAGTAGTGGCAGAGAGTGAAATGAATATGGAAAGCTTTGAGTGGGTACCATTAAGGCAGCACTGGACCCTCGTCCAGCGCTCTTAGTAGCCACGGCTACTACTTTTTCTTATCAACCCATCATGTCAACCCAATATTTCGATGTACTTGCATGACATTTCTCTTAAAATTATCATCCTGAGGAAGTCTTACAATAAAGACGAAACGTTGATGAATATATAAAAAATATCTCTTGGCTTTTCCTTTTTCTTTTCCCATTATGTCGGATTACTCTCATCATTCCTTTCTCATACATATATATATATATATATATATATATATATATATATATATAAGCTGTACTAAACCGGCATTACCCGGGATGAGTGCAGTGCAATTATATATATAATTTAACATATAAAGTTATCTTGTGATATTTTAAAAGTTGGACCTAAATCGCATTTAAGCTGCCATATCAAGGTGTGATTCTCACTTGCAAATTTTAATGCTATATTGTTGTACCGTGTTATTGGTACTATAATAATGCACTTTGCTACGGATTTTCTTTTTGTCGTCTTGCTCAGACAACTGGCAGAATGAAAACATTTTTGAATTATGAGCGATAAAAATCAAGGGGAACAACTATCTTTTTTTATTGAAGACTATAAAAACGGTTGTCTTTTTTACAACTAAAATTGTAGTTTTTGTTCTGTATAAGTTTCAAACATGTGCAAACAAATAAAAATTGAAAACTAAAATGACTTCACTGCATCCCGGGCAACACTGGGTAGGGACAGCTAGTGTCTGTGTATATATATATATATATATATATATATATATATATAATCCACAAGCAGTTTCCCTGTATCACAGCTATTCAGTGTGGCTAAACAGGCAAGTGCTTCAAGCTGGGATAAAAACTTGCGTGCTTAATGAATTTTTATCTTGGTGCTTCACCCGTGAAAGGGATGGGAGGCATATATAGTCATCCACATACATTTTCGTTGTATCACAGCTTTTCAGTGTGTCTAGACAGACAATCACTTCAAACCGAGATTGAAAGCAGGAACTTCTAACCATTAGGCTATCAACAACAGGCCACGAATAAGTGAAATCTTAATGTTTATATGAACACTATTAGTCACCAATGTGTATGATGTTGTCTTTGTTCAGAAGTTTATGTATGCTTTTTCAAAATTAAATGTGTGGGTGTCCTTGTGTGTGTGTGTGTGGCCTTGCGTATGCCTAACATATTTGTCTGTATTTTTGGTCAGCATATAAAGTAAACATTGTCTGATAAAATGAAATTGACCATATTGTTGTTATTATTATTATTTTCCTTTTCACTGTAGGTCAGGGATGTATTCATTTGAGCTGTGAGGAGGAGGAGGAGGTGGAGGTGGAGGGTAGGAGAACAACAACAACACCACATCACTGATGGTAAGCTTAGACAACAACAACTCTTTTTACATGTACAGATGTTTTATATATTGCAACAACATGTTTATTTTAGGGGGAGGGTGGTCACAATTAGATATTTTTTTCTAAGATAATATATTTTTAGAACAAATTGCCTACGCAGTAGTATGAAAAAAATGTTATGGATTAATTCAGAAATAATGGTAAACCGACATTTTTAGGGTCTATCTCATGAAATATTTATGCATATATTCCAATTATATATTCTATGAGATTGTAGATAATATGTAATATGTGTGTGCGTATATATATATATATATACACACACACACACACACATAAAAGATATATCTACATATATCTTGTGCGTAAAGAATGAATAAGAGTGCTTGGGTTAGATGTAGAACAGTTGAGATCACAGGGGAAGGCAAAGGAAAACATGAGAGAAAGTGATAAGGATGGATTTAAGAAAAACTAATTTTAAAAAGCCCTGGCCAGAAATAGGTTAGTTTGGAAGTCAATTTCTAAAAGCCGTCCCACACATGACAGCATGTAAAACAGACGTTAAATCAAATATGATGATGATGATGATGATGATGATGATGATGATGATGATGATGATGATGATGATGATGATGATCATCATCATCATCATCATCATCATCATCATCATCATCATCTAAGAGGTTTGTGAACATCACTGCTCTAGACCAAGGGTGAGCATTTCTTTAACTGATACATGCCAAAATCAGCCGCAAAATTTCCTATTTACAACCAAATTTTTGGGAGAAATGGATGTCTCTAATATTGTGTTTATTATCTTTTATGTGTAATTCTGTTTGCCATATAATATATTTACAGAATTTAATGATGTTATTTTACCGTCATTAAAAGAAATAATGATTTTTTTTAATCAGATATCTCTACTTTAAAAAATTTATTAGCAATAATAAACAGTTTGAACCATCAAAATGTCCATTTTATCTTAAAAAAAACCCTTGGATCTGCAATGTCAGTTTCCAATTTCTTAATTCAATTACCAAGAGAGTGACATTATGTCTTCCTGTTCGGAATTTACGTTTAGTGTTTAGCACTAAAAACGCTTTACCATCTTTTGGTAAAGATAGCGTTCCTGTTCTATAGATCAATTCCTTAATTTGTATTATTTGGACTACGTTTCTCATCTTGGATGTTATTCTCACAACGTTTCGGTCGATTTAACCTCCAACCTTCTTCAGAAGTCTCTTGTCGAACTCGGGAATCTGTATGGAATTTCAAATAGAACTCTTAATTTAATCCATGGAGGTAGCTTGCTCTCATTCTGTCATTATTGTGTAGAAGTCTTAAGTAATTCGTAATTGTATTCTTAGTATTGCCCGTACTGAGGATTGAACCTTAAAACTCCAGAAGACTGTCGCTTAGAACTGATTATTACTTAGCATTTCTATCCATTGTGCCACGGGTTCCATTCTAAATTTCGTACAAATTCCCGAGTTCTACAAGATGCGCTTGAAGAAGGTCAGAGGTTAGATTGTCTGAAACATTATGAGAACAACAGCCAAGATAAGAAAAGTAGTCCGAATAATACAAATTATCAATCCCTATTTCAAAAATTCCAAAATTAATTTTAAAGAAAAAATTTTTTTTTAACAGTTGAATTGAGAAGATAGTTAAAGGAGAGATGCCCAAGGAGGCATAACAAACAAATAAATAAATTAATTAATTTTTTTAATACGCCCGTGTGAATCTAGTTATATAAAACAGTAATTTGGAATGAACGAGGACCTCTGTTTACACCCCTTTCATATCCGTAATTTATTATTATTTTTTTATTTCGATAATTTCGAAGTTATGAATAAAATAAAATGGCTTTCCTGTTTATGAATGTCCAGTGCAGACCCCCACAATACTATTGTAAAACACAAAACAAACCCTTATACAAAATTATTATCACCATTGTATCGGTTTACTAGCATTCAGAATGTTTGGTTCACCGGCTGTGTTCATATCTTTGGCATTATCCTGACAAAGAGGATCTGCCTTGCTTGTGAGCAGACCTTTCTTTTGTTGGATTGAAGTAGGGTTCAGTGTCAAGTGATATAATCGTTAAAATCAGTTTGGTTTCATATCATGGCATAAAGAATAACTATGATCCCTATACAACAATCTGCAGAGGTGGAGCATCATTTCTACCGGTTCCATTTTAGCGTCGGTTTACCAATATTCATAATCTCTTGTGCACTGGCCTTTCAATCCCAACTTTCTCACCTTGTGTTATATCCTTCAATGGTGGGGAGCAGGTAAATACTAGGACGAGATCATTTTTGTTTTTGAATAAACTGTTGCAAAGTATGTTATTATAGTGCCAATAACATGGTACAACAATAACAAATGAAAATTGGCTAGTCTGAATCAAAGATAGATATGTTAGCTTAAATGCTATTTAGGTCCAACATTTAAAATCTCACAAGATAACTTTATATGTTAGATTATAAACATATGCGCATATACTTAATCACGAGCAATATAGTAAATATATATGGCCGACATTTGATAAGTGTTACGACAGTGGTTGAAGATATTTCACATCCTATCAACGACATCATAATACACCTAGCAACAATTTTCCTTGTCTCAGAGAAAAAAAAAATTTCTTTCTAAACCTTTTTACGGGTATTCTACGGTGTTCTGTACTTCAGGCCACTTCATGGCGCAGCTGAAAAGCACAACTAGGGGCCTATTTCAAATGTTTGATTTTCAAATATTTTTGAATGAAATTAAGTCTACTACATTTGAAAGTAGGAAAAAGAAATTCAAGAGAGATATAGGTATTTTAGATTATTTGAGCCAGTCAGTATCTCTAAAAGTTTGATTTTCATAAATGATTGCTTGAAGTATTAATAGACTTGGCTCATATTGAGGAGAGATGGAGATATTCTTGTTTTTTTTTTTTTGCGCTATCTTTAACTCTAAAAGTCTGATCTTCATAATTACTTGTAGGCATTATTATTAGGCTTGGCCCATATTACGGTTCTTTTGTTTAACTTTTACCGCATATCAACCCTTTTTGGGTTATTTAATGCTGGATCAGGTGATTTTGGTAAAACTTTTGATGCTTCTAGTTCATTACATCTTCAAATATTTATTCATGTTTCGTTCTGTTGTTTTGTAGAGGAAAGAAATAGAGATAGTATTGGTCATTTGAGCCATCTGTAACTCTAAAAATCTGATCTTCATAATTAATTGCTTGTAGGCATTATTATTAGACTTGGCTCATATTAAGAAGAGATGGAGATAGTATTGGTTATTTAGGCCATCTGTAACTCTAAAAATCTGATCTTCATAATTAATTACTTGCAGGCATTATTATTAGACTTGGCTCATATTGAGAAGAGATGGAGATAGTATTGGTTATTTGAGCCATCTGTAACTCTAAAAATCTGATCTTCATAATTAATTGCTTGTAGGCATTATTATTAGACTTGGCTCATATTGAGAAGAGATGGAGATAGTATTGGTTATTTGAGCCATCTGTAACTCTAAAAATCTGATCTTCATAATTGCTTGTAGGCATTATTATTAGACTTGGCTCATATTGAGAAGAGATGGAGATAGTATTGGTTATTTGAGCCATCTGTAACTCTAAAAATCTGATCTTCATAATTAATTGCTTGTAGGCATTATTATTAGACTTGGCTCATATTGAGAAGAGATGGAGATAGTATTGGTTATTTGAGCCATCTGTAACTCTAAAAATCTGATCTTCATAATTAATTGCTTGTAGGCATTATTATTAGACTTGGCTCATATTGAGAAGAGATGGAGATAGTATTGGTTATTTGAGCCATCTGTAACTCTAAAAATCTGATCTTCATAATTAATTGCTTGTAGGCATTATTATTAGACTTGGCTCATATTGAGAAGAGATGGAGATAGTATTGGTTATTTGAGCCATCTGTAACTCTAAAAATCTGATCTTCATAATTAATTGCTTGTAGGGATTATTATTAGACTTGGCTCATATTGAGAAGATATGGAGATAGTATTGGTTATTTGAGCCATCTGTTACTCTAAAAATCTGATCTTCATAATTAATTGCTTGTAGGCATTATTATTAGACTTGGCTTATATTGAGAAGAGATGGAGATAGTATTGGTTATTTGAGCCATCTGTAACTCTAAAAATCTGATCTTCATAATTAATTGCTTGTAGGCATTATTATTAGACGTGGCTCATATTGAGAAGAGATGGAGATAGTATTGGTTATTTGAGCCATCTGTAACTCTAAAAATCTGATCTTCATAATTAATTGCTTGTAGGCATTATTATTAGACTTGGCTAATATTGAGAAGAGATGGAGATAGTATTGGTTATTTGAGCCATCTGTAACTCTAAAAATCTGATCTTCATAATTAATTGCTTGTAGGCATTATTATTAGACTTGGCTCATATTGAGAAGAGATGGAGATAGTATTGGTTATTTGAGTCATCTGTAACTCTAAAAATCTGATCTTCATAATTAATTGCTTGTAGGCATTATTATTAGACTTGGCTCATATTGAGAAGAGATGGAGATAGTATTGGTTATTTGAGCCATCTGTAAGTCTAAAAATCTGATCTTCATAATTAATTGCTTGTAGGGATTATTATTAGACTTGGCTCATATTGAGAAGAGATGGAGATAGTATTGGTTATTTGAGCCATCTGTTACTCTAAAAATCTGATCTTCATAATTAATTGCTTGTAGGCATTATTATTAGACTTGGCTTATATTGAGAAGAGATGGAGATAGTATTGGTTATTTGAGCCATCTGTAACTCTAAAAATCTGATCTTCATAATTAATTGCTTGTAGGCATTATTATTAGACTTGGCTCATATTGAGAAGAGATGGAGATAGTATTGGTTATTTGAGCCATTTGTAACTCTAAAAATCTGATCTTCATAATTGCTTGTAGGCATTATTATTAGACTTGGCTCATATTGAGAAGAGATGGAGATAGTATTGGTCATTTGAGCCATCTGTAACTCTAAAAATCTGATCTTCATAATTAATTGCTTGTAGGCATTATTATTAGACTTGGCTCATATTAAGAAGAGATGGAGATAGTATTGGTTATTTGAGCCATCTGTAACCCTAAAAATCTGATCTTCATAATTAATTTCTTGTAGGCATTAATATTAGACTTGGCTCATATTGAGAAGAGATGAAGATAGTATTGGTTATTTAAGCCATCTGTAACTCTAAAAATCTGATCTTCATAACTGCTTGTAGGCATTATTATTAGACTTGGCTCATATTGAGAAGAGATGGAAATAGTATTGGTTATTTGAGCCATCTGTAACTCTAAAAATCTGATTTTCATAATTAATTGCTTGTAGGCATTAATATTAGACTTGGCTCATATTGAGAAGAGATGGAGATAGTATTGGTTATTTGAGCCATCTATAACTCTAAAAATCTGATCTTCATAATTGCTTGTAGGCATTATTATTAGACTTGGCTCATATTGAGAAGAGATGGAAATAGTATTGGTTATTTGAGCCATCTGTAACTCTAAAAATCTGATCTTCATAATTAATTGCTTGTAGGGAATGTTCTTGTATGATTACTCAGAATTTTCTCTCTCTCTCTCTCTCTTTTTCTCTCTTTCTCTCTCTTTCTCTCTCTTTCTCTCTCTCTCTCTCTTTCTCATACCTTCTATCACTACTCTCTCCTTAGCTATTCTGCCTTCTCTTTCTCTCACCTACTTTTATTTTACACTTTTATATCTTTTTATAGGAAGAGAACCATGTCTGATTGGTCTGCCTTGCCTTCAGACTCAAATTGATATCTTTTCATATTTTAATGAGGAACTCACAATTGAATTTCCCAACCGGATGTTATTGGCTTCCTTAGTAGTCACTCGGACTTTTTCTACTCTGGTTTCCATGAATACTCTATCTCTTTCTCTCTTTTTCTTTAGAACGCTGTTTCTCAACCTATATATAAGAATACTTGTCACAGGACGAGTAAAACTAATTCCTCCCCTCCCCGAACAGAACAGTTTTGCACCACTTTTATGTCACCTTACAAAGATTAAAATCAAGATATAATAGTTTATAATAATAAAATTTATGTTTAGAATACTTATTCTAATTTTGATGAAAATCCATTACATGATTTTTATTCTAGGAAATGTCTAATATTTAAGGCTTAAGGGGGTCTTAAGAAAAATGGAGATTCAGGGAATCTTGCTTAATTGTTGTCTAAATTTTGCGGAGAAATGACTGTCTCTTGTGTTTCACTGTTTTTTTTTTTTGTTATTATCCTTTATGTTTAATTCTGGTTTCTATATAATACATCCACAGAATTTAATGCTGTTATTTTTAATGTCATTAAAAGAAATAATGATTCTTTTTAAATCAGACATTTCTACTTAAAAAACATGATTATGGATCAAATTCAATGCAAATCTGAAATATTTGAATTTCCAGATGGGAGGTTGTGCCCATATTATGCCCCTTAAAACCCTTTAAAATATTCTAAAGAAACTGGAATTTGGGGAATATTTATTAATTGATGTCTAATATCTTATTGTTAAAATTTCACAAAAATCGGAGGTATCTGAATTTTCACGAAAGTCTTCCGCCATTTTTTTACAATCTTTGCATAAAACTAAATTAAACTAAATATATCCCACATTTGAAACTCTTACACCTAGCAGCTGTGTTCTAAAATTCATAATAGTCGTTTAATTAATTTAGAAGCGAATCCTAGATGTATAAAAATATAAACATACCTAATTATATATATATATATATGAGAAAGGAAGGATGAGAGTAATCCGACGTAATCTGAAATGAAAAAGGAAAAACCAAGAGATATTCATCAACGTTTCGTCTTTATTGTAAGACTTCCTCAGGATGATAAGTTTAAGAAAAATGTCATGCAAGTACATCGAAATATTGGGTTGACATGATGAATATATAAAAAATATCTCTTGGTTTTTCCTTTTTCATTTCCCATATATATATATATATATATATATATATATATATATATATATATATATATATCAATAGTTGAACACCTTGACGATGGCGTCCTTTAAATAGGTTTAATCTCTCGCTGATTTACCGGGTTGTTGATAGCGGCAGTGTGGGCTAAGACGTTGGAATTTGAGTTTGAAATATGACTCGCGTTCTGGGGTTCGAGTTCGGCGATCAATATGAATAATTCATCTCTACACTGACGATTCCCGAAAGGATGAAACGTATATGTATGTAGATAAAAACAAATATTTATAATTTTATATATATATATATATATATATATATATATATATATATATATAAAAATTTGTTTAAATTTATTTTTTTGCAAAATAGGATTCTGAAAGTTAAATTTAATTATTACAGTATCGTTTGGTTATTAAATTATTAATTGAACCAATAAAACTATAACTAATAGTTTAAGATAATGCTGTTTTAATCTCTATTTATAAAATTATTGAATGAAAATGGCTTTCAAAACTTTCAATCATTTAATTGAATGAGGATTTGCTAAGAAGTTTATAACCTGAAATGGTTTTTTTATTCGATACCTTAAAGGCTTCCAAATTACTTCCGAATTTCAGAGAGTCATGAAATCATTTTTTTTTTTTTTTTTTTTTTTTTTTTTTTTTTTTCAACTATTAACAAAAAATTAACTCTCCAGATATTTATCTCTGGGGTTATCACAAAGATAATGATAATGTCTATCCAAACAATATTCAGACTATTCCTCAACTGAGGAAGGCCAGACACTCCAAGAGAGGCAGAGTGTATCAGTATTTATCAACAATTTTGCACGTCATGATATTACTGTACGCCTTACTGTAGGTGTATAAGTCCTTTATACACCCTCTAGTGCTACCAGATCAGGCTGTCTGAAGATATTAGCTTCCTGACCCAAAATGAACCAAACATTGATGTTATTGTTTTTCCCCCCTTTTTTCTTTTTCCTTTGCAAAACCCAATCATGTTCTGCAAAGCCAAAAACAACAATTATTTCCTACAAAACAACTAAACGAAATACCATGAATAACTTGAAGCATATAAACTTTTACCGAAATGGCCGTATTCGTCATCAAATAACCCGAAAAGGGTTGATATGCCCTAAACAAAACACCATGAATAAATATTCGAAGATATATAGAACTTGAAGCATAAAATTTTTTACCGAAATGACCGTATTCAGCATTAAATAACCCGAAAAGGGTTGACATGCCGAAAACAAAACAACTAAACGAAATACCATGAATAAATATTCAAAGATATATTGAACTTGAAGCATAAAAACTTTTACCGAAATGGCCGTATTCAGCATTAAATAACCCGAAAAGGGTTGACATGCCGAAAACAAAACAACTAAACAAAACACCATGAATAAATATTCGAAGATATATTAAACTTGAAGCATAAAATCTTTTACCGAAATGGCCGTATTCAGTATTAAATAACCCGAAAAGGGTTGACATGCCGAAAACAAAACAATAAAACAACCAAACCTTTATACACCCACGTTTCGTTGTGAACAAAGGTTGTTGATAATACACATGTATGTTGATCTTCTTGTCGCCGCCGCCGGCGTAATTGTTCTGCATCACCGTCATCACAATTATCGTTGTGAGCGAGGCTAGCCCTTCGTCCGTTGAGCCAGACAAACCAAACTGACACTTTGTTGTTCGGTTTATAGAGGTTTATTCAAAGAACAGGAAGAGAAAACTTTGTATGCAAGCGAGATGCAGAGATCACTTGTTTTGTTACACCTAACTACTTTGTATGCGACCATCCCTAACCCTAACCATCCCAACGCCCACTGGGGCTCTTCAGGAACGGCCACGTTTTACGTCCGCTTGCTTAAGTTGTGAGCCAAAAAGCGACCAAAGATCCGTCCGGAAGTCACATGGTTTCATCGACTTCCACTTTTAGGTCACCTTTGACCTTTAGGGTGTCATCTGAACCCTTCCATCCAAACACCCTCTTTGCTATCTAACGATATCCAGGTGTACTTATTGAACAGCGATAAATCAAAGACTGTTGAACATTCATGATGAAACTCGGTGGACATCGACTTAACTTTATTTGTACCAAATCTGGTTGGATTGCAGAAAGGATTATTACCCTATATATGTAATTTGTAGTCGTAAAATATGTTGATGTTGTTATGTGTATCTGTCTGTTCGCCAAGTGACATCAGCTGACTTGAAGTATTTTTTGTTAACAAGACAACAGTTTTCTTTTGGTTCTTTTTTTGTTTTTCCAAATTAATTTATACCAAGTTGAGAAACAGTGAAAAAAGTATGCTCTCATTTTTCCTTCCTCCTTCTCTCACCTCTCCTTCCCTCCTCCTCCCTCTTTCCCTCCTCCTTCCTCTACCTCTCTTTCCCTCCTCCTTCCTCTACCTCTCTTTCCCTCCTCCTTCCTCTACCTCTCTTTCCCTCCTCCTTCCTCTACCTCTCTTTCCCTCCTCCTTCCTCTACCTCTCTTTCCCTCCTCCTTCCTCTACCTCTCTTTCCCTCCTCCTTCCTCTACCTCTCTTTCCCTCTTCCTTCCTCTACCTCTCTTTCCCTCTTCCTTCCTCTACCTCTCTTTCCCTCTTCCTTCCTCTACCTCTCTTTCCCTCCTCCTTCCTCTACCTCTTTCCCTCCTCCTTCCTCTACCTCTTTCCCTCCTCCTCTCTCTACCTCACTTTCCCCTTCCTTCACCTCTTTCCCTCTACCTATCTTTCCCTGTTCCATGCACCTCTTTCCTCCCATCCCTCTCCCCCCATCCCTCTACCTCTCTTTCCCTCATCCCTCTACCTCTCTTTCCCTCATCCCTCTATCTCTCTTACCCCTATCCCTCTACCTCTTTTCCATCCATCCATCTCCCTGTCTTTCCCCCATCCGTCTCCCTCTCTATCTTTCTTTTCTTTCCACCCTCCTACCTCGCTTTTCTTTCCTCCCTCCTACCTCTCTTTCCAGAACTTCTAAATCTCCATCCGTATTTGATGCATTCGAGTTAACTGGGTACATTGTCAAGAGGTTGTAACTGATCCACCTTTCCACTCCGCTCTTTCTCAACCCCACTTGCCAGAACATGGGGAGTTTTCCATCCTCCCCTCAACATCTGTTTTCCATAATCCTATGACATTTAGAACAATTCATTGGGGTGGTGAGGCTTGGAGAAAACCCGGGTGCAAATCTTTCAGAAGGAAGTGTATCCTTTCTCGTCTCCCTCTTCAGTTAAAAGCAACAGGTTTTTCTTGTCTGCCTCTGAATAGATTCACAAAATAAATACACCCGGTGTGTGTGGTGGTGGCTATTTTAATAGCCAGTTTCTGGTATGTATGTATGTATATATATATATATATATATATATATTCATTTACTTAGCATTCTTTAAAATCTCTCTCTCTCTCTCTTTACTCGGCATTCTTTCTACCTCTGTACTTATCATTCTCTTTCATATATATATATATATATATATATATATGTATATATATATATATAGTATAAATTTTTATTCATACAAACATTATTGGTTACATATGTGCATACATGTTTCGGTTGTACTCTTTACAGAGAGTCAACCTCTTCAGACCAAAAAAAACGAGGAAGTCGTTTTCTTTGGTATGAAGAAGTTGACTCTCTGTGAAGAGTACAACCGAAACATGTATGCACATATGTAACCAATAATATTTGTATAAATAAAAAATTATACTAAAGAACAGCTCTACTTGTCATTGAGCACTTTTTTTTATAAACATTGGAGTTTCAACGGATTAACATCTACAGAAACTAATATAACACATGTACCATATATATATATATATATATATATATATATAATGTAATTCTCTTTTTCTTCTAAGCATTCCATCACATTGCATACAAATTTAAATTCATATCAAATTCTCTTTCAAAAAATTAAATTTCCTCTTTTTGTCACTAATTTTTAATTAGGAAGGAAACGATAAAAAGTCTAAACAATCTAAAAAGAATAAAAAACAAAAACAAAACAAACAAAACAAAAACAAAACAAACAAAACCCTTAAAGATCTTTTATTTTCTCCCTTGTTGATTTGTTCTTTTACCGTTTCCAATGATGGCGCCTTCCCACACGTCGGCCATCTTTCTTCCCTCTCTCTCATTCATTGGTCATGTCACAGCCAATTCCTTGTATGCTATTTCCCTCTTTCTCCGATCCTATCTGCCATTCACTTGGAAGAAAGAACGCCACGATTTGATTATCAACCCGAATACCGCTGCTTCTCAAAAGACTTTTGCATCAACAACAACAACAACAACAACAACGGGATACACCACAACTGATACGCACATAAATTACTGCGATCACATGACACAATCCATATGATGAATAATAACCTAATATAATACGCATCGTAACAACGATGAATATTTTTAAGATGTGTCCAGTCTTGGCTGTTATTCTCACAACGTTTCAGCCAATGTAACGCCAGACCTTCATCAGATGCATTTTGTCGAACTCGGGAATCTGTATGGAATTTCGAACGGAACCCTTTATTTAATCCACAGGAGTATTGATTTACTCCTCTCCAGGAGTTAGGCACAAGGCCAGTTTTTATCTTACTCCCACAAGTAAGATGTGACCCAAGGTCGGGTCGGGAAAGTGGGGTTTGAAAAGCCAGCGCCCGAGAGGTGAGCACTCTGGCCATTAAAAATTGCCTTTGCAGTCTCGTCGACATTCCCCAGTAGGGGCGCCTCAAGCAGTAAGCAATAAACTTACTCCTCGCCAAAAAGGGGAGGCGAAGCCTGGGAGGGTGGACCTCCTAGAAGTGCACAGGACAGACCCATAGACCGGCATAAATCAAGCCACGAAGGCCAAGACAATACCAGTCTATGGGGTGCAATATCCATCGGAACAGATACTACACTTTGATCCTAGCCAAAAATCCACAGGAGTATCACCCGTACTGAGGATTGAAACTTAAACCGCCAGAAGACTGTCGCTTAGAACTGATTGCTACTTAGCATTTTTATCCATTGCACTACGGGTCCTTACAGGTTCAGTGATCATCATCATATTCGGTTTAACGTCCATTTAACATGCTGGCATGTGTTGGACGGCTTTTAGAAATTGACTTCTAAATTAACCCATCTCTCGCCAGGTCTTTAATCATCCACCTTTCTCTCAAATCAATCCTTATCATTTCCTCCCATATTTTCTCTGACGTTCCCCTGTGAACTGATCCTGCTTCATCAGTTGTTCTACATCTACTAATCCAAGAACTTTCATCCATTTTTTTCAATGTGACCAAACCAACAAAGTCTCCTGTTCTGCACTCATCTCCCTATACTCTCCAGATTTAATCTTCCTCTGAGGTCATCAGATTTAAGCCTGTCTTTAACACTCTCATCGTTATATCATTCTCCTATCACTTCTCTCCATGCAACGCATGTCCTCAACCCTCACTGGACAGATTTCACTTCCATACATAATCATACTGCAAATGCAATTTCAAACTTAAGGTTGACAGACCGGCGACTGGCAGGCGCGGTCTCTCGTAGAGATGCTTGGATTCATTTTTTAAAAAATGCGTTAATTTAATCTGCGTTAAAAAAAATTCTCTTTTGAACAAAAGTGTGACGCATAGACGAACCAAGAGGCAATCCCTGTATACAGATGTCTGGGCAATAACATTTTGTTATGGCATATGCAATAGAACGAAGGAAAGAGACACGAAGACTATTTGTATAATCATAGGGACCAAAGTATTATACAAATAATAAAAATAATAATAATAATAATAACTACCCGGTAGTGTTTTTTTTTCTTCTAATTTTTATTTTTAGGTGTTTATTTAAAAACGTTTCATACTACCAGTCGTCTAGGCAGGACTAAGTAATTTTTAAAATAAATTATAGTGAAGTATATTATTATATTATATTGTCAATAACACGCTACAACAATAACAAATGAAAATTGGCCAATCAGAAACAAAGTTTTATTTGTCAGGTTAAATGCTATTTGGTTCTGATTTTGAAAATCCGGCAAGATAACTTTATATGTTAGATAATATTAAACGATATACGTACATGAGAGTTTGCAATGTATATGAAAATACTTGAAAAATCTCTATAAATTTGAAGTAACTAAAAAAAAATTACAGTAGTAAGATTTTATAGACGTTAATATAATTCAAAAATTAAAATAAAAAAAATATTTTTAAATGTCAGAATTAAAATTTATTAACTTTTACGTAGCTAATACTTTACGATTGTATACAAGCTGCCCCCCAAAAGATGTATACACCCTTTGAATTGTTATATTCAATTTACTGAGTTTGACTTGCAGACAAGATTGAAAGAATACACATTTAAATAAAGACAGTAAAATTAATAAAAAACATAGAAAATTAACTTTATACAATGTATAAAGCAAGAAACCTGAAATAATTGCAGAAAAATGAGAGAAGCAATTGAAGCAGAATTTGCTTAAGTTCTGGAGTAAATATTGTAGGACATTTGTAGGTTTATTTCTTCACGATATGAAAAGTATATTGGGCAGAAAGAGTATTTTTAACCGTTTATTCTTACTCTTCTACTAATCTTGTTTGCAACTCAAACTCGGTAAATTAAATTTAAAAATAATAGTAATTATAATAACTAGCAGTAGTGTTTTTTCTAATTTTTATTTTTAGGTGATTATTTAAAAATGTTTCATATTACCAGTTGTCTGGGCTAGAATAAGTCATTTTTAAAATAAATTTTAGTGAAGTACATCTTTATATTGTGCATAACATTGTACAATTATACTAATAATGAAAATTGTCTAGTCAGAAGTAATTTTGATTTGTCAGTTTAAATGCTGTTTGTGTCTGAGATAACTTTATATATATATATATATATAGTCTCGGAAGTTTCTCAACCATTAAAACTATATTAAAAAAAAAAAAAAAAAAAGAAAACTTATAGTCCCAAGTCTTCCAGTGGAAAATCACTCATGTAAGTCAATTTATTTTTTACAGTTATTATATTAGTTTATTTCTAACACTATTTTAAGGGATCATCAGTTGTTTACTATGAAAAACTGTTTCGGGATATATATATATATATATATATATATAATCTGCAATATTACGATTTAATTAGTATCCCTAGGATTTAAACTCCTTGTAGGTCGTATATTAGTCTTAGGATAGTACCGCTATCACTAGGAATATAGAAGAGGAATGCTTCTATATTGTTAGCAGTGGTGTCTGTTTCTGAGGATGGTCTGTATTAATGATGGGACGATTCTAATATTTTTCCTGATTCCGATACAATTACCGATTCCGAGTCTAAAATCGCCTAAAAAAAGGTAGAATTTCATTTTTATTTGAGGGGAAGGGGAGGGGGAGGTACGGATAGTCCTCATCTACTTTTAAATTTCGATATAATTTTCTTTTTAATTTGACAAACGTTTTATGTTTATGTATCATATCCAAGATTTTGATAAACTCATTTTTCACTTTTGTCAACAATAGAAAATGAAGTAATAAACAAAAAAAACAAAAAAAATAAGTAAAAGAATCGTTTTGGGAATCGGAAATTAGGCTAAAACAATTTTCCGGTTTCGATACTCAAAAAACGTTACGATTTTTTTAGATTCCCGATTCCGATTAATTGTCCCAACACTAGTCTAGATAATTTTTTTTTTTTTTTTTTTTTTGCATTGAATGATTGAGGTTAAATATACATGTGTATTTTTTCTGTGTATAAATGACTGCTAAAAGCTTCTTATATATATATATATATATATATATATATATATATATAAATTCCCGAAACAGTTTTTCATGGTAAACAACTGATGATCCCTTAAATAATGTTAGAAGCAAACTAATATAATAACTGTAAAAACTAAATTGACTTACATGAGTGATTTTCCACTGAACGACTTGGGACTTAAGGTTTTTTTTATAGTTTTAATGGTTGAGAAACTTCCGAGACTATATATATATATATATATATATATATATATATATATATATATATATATATATATCCACTCACACTTTTTTTATTCTTATCTAGAGTAATTATAACATTTTCCTTTCTTTTTTTTCTTTTTTCTTTCTTTTTTTCTTTTCTTATACTCAGCAGCATTTTTTTGTTCAGTGTGTGTGTGTGGGGGGGGGGGGGCTGCTTTTCTTGCCAACCGAATATTAATCAGCTGCACAACCTTTTTTTCTTTCCTCTTTCTTTCCTTTCTTTCTTCTTCGATCATTTAAACAAATAAAATTACTTCTGTCACAGATATAGACTTTTTCATCCACCGTATCAGTATTTCTCATTTGTATCTATCTGGAAACATTTGAAACCCAAATGATGAGTTCAGCTCAATGCCTGAACACCGTCATCTAATATTACCGCCTCCGCATCACCGCAACGTGTCATATTTAAAAATAACAACTAATGTTCCATTAAGTGTATAGATGAATCATTTAAGATAAGTATTGTTCGAGATCAAAGTGTAGTATCTGTTCCGATGGATACTGCACCCTATAGACTGGTATTGTCTTTGCCTTCGGGGCTTGATTTACGCTGGTCTATGGGATTGCCCTGTGCAGTTCTAGGAGGTCCACCCTCCCAGGTTTTGCCTCCCCTCTTTGGGGAGGAGTAAGTTAATTGCTTACTGCTTGAGGCGCCCCTACCGGGGAATGCCGACGGGGCTACCCAGGCAATTTTTAATGGTCAGAGTGCTCACCTTTTCGAGCGCTGGCTTTTCAAGTCCCACTTTCCCGACCCGAGCTTGGGTCACATCTTACTTGTGGGAGTAGGATAAAAACTGGCCTTGTGCCTAACTCCTGGAGAGGAGTAAATTACTCATTTAAGATAAGTATTGTTTTTGCCATTAAATAACCCGAAAAGGTTAATTTTTTTTTTTTTTTTTTTTTTCTGTGAAGAACGACTCATACGCCCACCATGCCGAGTTGCTCTCACACTAAAACACATTTTGTCTTTATAAAAACAGTAAAGTGGTCGACCGTAGTCGAGGGTGATCCAAAAGCTGCCTTTTCATTAACTACTAAACCAAGGTGTAATGGGGGAAGGCGCCACTCCTTTCCCAGTATAACTCCACTTACCCTTTATCTTCACATTATCATACTCAGTGTTTCGTAAGAAGATATCAAGTACCTTTTTTTTTTAGTATTAGGTATGGCTTGATCAAGGATTGAACTCTGATCTCCCAGCCAATCAACAAATACTAACCATTGGGCCAAATTATCAAAATCGTAAAAATACTGTAATTACGTATCCAAACAAAAACTTTATTTTCATTATATCTAAAAGCTTTTAATGTGACCGCATAGGCATTTGCAAAACAGAAACAATTTATTTTGGTAGCAAAATTAGCCACTGAATTATGACTATTTAAAGTTTGTTGGAAATTAGAAACTTTGTTGTCTTGTGTGCTGTTGGGTCAGAAGTCAAATTTCAAAGTGTACAACTAAAAATACAGACTTCAAACAAGTGAAAAATGCTTACATTTTAATGTCATCTTGTGAAAAATAATAATTAATAAGCCGCGCGTGCGTGCGTGGTCCCCCTCTGTATGTGACTCGATGTGGCGAGTGTAAAATGCAATAAATTTGGGCAATTTGGGGCATTTTTGACCCCCCCCCCCTTTAATCCTCTGGGAGCGCGAACCAGAATTTTTCTGAGGTCAAGGATGCTCATTTTATATCCAGAACAATTGCCTCTACATTTTGGCCAAGTTTCAGAAAAATTGAATGGATGGATCAAACGTTATGGGAGGAAAGCGTCATTTTTTGCCATTTTGGGGGCTTTTGACCATGCTTTTGCAACGGTTTATCTAGGAGGATGAACGTTCCACATGACCATACCAACGTAATCGATTCGTCCTAAAGATAACCTCCATGCTCGGCAAGTGTAGTGCTTTCAGCAAATCCTCTAACATGATATGTTGAGTTTGGTCAGATTTCACATTGCAGATCCATCTGATTATGGATTTGTCATTGCAGTGCAGACTAGTAATAATAATGTGTAAGTCACGTATAGGTGAGAAACACACATAAAAACATGTGAAGTGTATAATGTTATTAATCTAAAGAAGAGATAAGAGTAGAACAGATGAAAAAATATGCTCAATAATGTAAGGGAGATGATTCATATTTTAAGATACAAAGATTTATCTCTTTTATATTATTTGATTCATTATTTAAGATTTTTGTCATCGTAACAGTCTTCCTAACCGAATAGTTTTTTTGTTTGTTTTAAACTCAACTTCAAGCAGAAGGCAAAAACATTTTGATATTGTAAAGAAAAAAGAGACAAAATGGTTAGGCAGAATCAAATAGCAATGATATTTGTGCCTAAATTCAAAGATCCGACAAGATAAGTTTATATGTTAGGTTATAAACATTCACAGATACTCGACTATCAGTAATATTTGAACGTGTTAGCATAATGTCATATTTCAAAGCAGTTGCGTGCAGAGTGAGGGATCCAAATTTGGGTGGGGGAGCATCCAATCATATTGAAACTATCTCTCTTTCTCGTGATATTTCTCAGCACTAAGACTTATACTTGGGGCATACAATCAAGGAGTGTGCACAGGGCATCATCAGACCCCTGCACTCCATCGAATCACAGCAGCAGATATAAAACAAATATGAGACACGTGAAAGAACATTTAATGATGATATTTATGTGCAGCCAAATATTTTGTATTAAATAACCAGAGAGAGGGGGGGGGGGATGAAGATAGATAAAAAGATAGACATACCGAATGAGAAAAAAGGGAGGCGGAGGTGAGGAGGAGGAGGAGGGTGAAACGCATGGTGAAGACATCTGCATAGAAAGAGCAGGCTCAAATGCTTTCTTCCTTCCTTAAAGCCAGCATCAATATTGTCTCGGCTCTTCAGGAACAGATCCAAAACGTTTAGCACTCACCCCCATCCCCTCAAGTCCATCAACCCCCATCCCAGATCGTCATCATCATCATCATCATCATCATCATCATCATCTCTCCCACCCACCTCCATCTCTCTCCCTCTCTGCCAGACCAATTAATTAATATCTTCCTGTCTGTATTGATCGCCGATCATTATTGAGCTTCCCTCCACGTACTGGCGGAGATGGATAGACGTGTACATCAGGTGATGTTTCTGTTCCGACTCGGATTAAAACAGAATGTTGGCTTCGTTCGCGCGCGCGCGCACGTGTGTATGTATGGTGGCGGCGGGGGGGGGGGGGGGGGGGTGTCTTTATTCTGGATAATATTTTGAATTAGCTTAAATTTGGAACTTTTAGATCAAGAATCCATTTCCGAGGTCAACCATAGCGCAAACTATACACATTATCATCATCGGCATTGTTTTTCGGTTTAACGTGTGTTTTACATGCTCACATGTTTCAGACCGCTTTCAGAAATTGACTTCTAAACTAGCCTATCTCCGCCCAGGTCTTTATTTATCCCAACTCAATCTGTATCACTTCCTCCTGTTTTCTTTGGCCTTCTCTTGTGAGTTGATTCTGCTACTTCAACTGATCTACATCTACTAACCCAAAAACTCATCCATTCTTTCAATGTGACCAAACCAACAAAGTCTCCTGTTCTGCACAAATCTTCCTAGACTGTCTAGATTTGATCTTCCCCTGAGTTCATCAGATCTAAGCTTGTCTTAAAATTCACATTATGCACCTATCATATCATTCTCATATCATTTCTCACCATGCAACGCATGTCTTTAGCCCTCACTGGCTGCGTTTCACTTTCATACATCATCATACTCCGCACATGAAGATAAGTCGGAGTAAAAGGTCGATTGGTCCTCGCGACTTTCATAGAATTGTTCAGAATACACTGTATGCTCTTCTTCGACTGTGCATTCTAAGCACTGCTGATATCCCCACTTATTTGTGCACTATTGAGGTATATTGGTCAAAACCAAATTTAAATATATTTGTATAATTTTTCAATTTCTTTTAAAAATTCATATATCTTGTATCATATCTGTGCTGTTTGTCTGTCTTTTTAGGCTTACAACTTCAAACAAATCGCAAACACAACTTATCTCAAGTAAAATTTTACTATTATCAAAGTTTTGCCATCATGTAACACACAATGCATACTATATATATATATATATATATATATATATATATATATGTTTAATTTTTAAATATTTTTAATATGAAACTATAAAATCACTTAAAAAGTAGTGTAATGGATTCGTCCGAACACTTTAAAATACAGCAACATTATTATAAATAACGGATACATTTTCTTAGACACAGACGAACAACACAGGTAAGGAGGATATTTTTATTTTTTTTATTTTTTTATAACAAAATAAGTTAGCAAAACATTTATCTGGAATAAAACTTAGATCTAATATACGGAACGTTTATGTTCTTGTCTTTTAAGGGAAGTGGGGTCTGATCAACTCTGCTGGGAAGCCATGAAATAAAATACTGTTTTGTTTTTAAATTCCCGAAACAGTTTTTCATGGTAAACAACTGATGATCCCTTAAGTAATGTTAAGACTAGCGTAAATTCTTGGAAGCAAACTAATATAGTGACTGCAAAAAGTTAATTGACTTACAAAAGAGTGATTTTCCACCGAACGACTTGGGACTAAAATATTTTTTGTTTTTTTAAATTTTTTCTTTATATAGTTTTAATGGTTGAGAAACTTCCCAGACTATATATATAATTAGCAGGACCTGTGTCCCAGCATTGCCCAGAGGAAATATAAAAGAATGATTTAACTTTAAAAAAATAAATATTGGAGTATCAATTCTGAAAAAATAAAATATCAGAAAAGAAACATTTCACTGTAAGTAATTTAGGTGATTAGAATTTAGCCATGTTTTTTTATGAAGAAAAAAAATTGTTGTGAAAATTTATATTTTGTAGATAAGTAAATTAAAACGAGTTCTCAAAGTTTGAAGCGGGAGTAGTCCTTCCCCACCTCCCACCAAAAAATAAGTATTCTTTTCAATCAAACAAAATAGCACAAATAATGGCTTTCAAATTTTAACGATTAGTTTTTTCTGACTTTGCAACGGGGGGGGGGGGGTAGAGTATTTAGCAAAGAATTTTTTTTTCAAATTTTTTTTTTCATTTTTATTGGAGGTTGTTTTTTGTCATACGGACTTAGGGTTAGTGGTAGGTTTAAGTGACAGTTCAACAGCGGCTTTGTTGCTGTCAGCCTGAGGTATGTTTCTCTTCTTTGGTTAGTTTATAGCTAAACACAATGCAGACTTGACCTTGTGTCTAACTTCCTGCAAAGGAGATAAATAACCATACTAAAATGTAAACATTATAATAATGCACTATCGAATATAGAAGATTGCCTCCAAAAATGTATTTTATACAACGGTAAATCTGCACGTGGGCAAAAATTCAGACAGCAAATAACCACTAAGGTGGTGTATTTTAATAATAATAATAATAATAATAATAATAATAAAAACAAAAATAAAAAAAATGGTACCAGCCTAGGCTGTCACCACACAAAATATTTGCATAGGGTCAAGGAAGATGAGAAGACCGAGGAGGGACAGCACAAACCAGACCTCCACTGGAAGTGCAGAGACTGCTGGGACCTTGGGGAGGCTTATTGCCACCCAAATCTCAGAGAAGACCAATAGTCCTTACCAGCGAGAAATCAATGGTAAACGGCTGTTGTGATACTGCAAGTTTATTCGGGGTCGCTATCGAAAAGAGGTGGAGAATACTGGAAATCTGGGGAGACTTGTTGTCACTCAGACTCCAGGGAATACCGCCGGTTGTCGGTGAGCAATCACTGACGACCTGTGTGAGAACTCCTAGTGAGTAAATAATAACAACAACAGTTTTTAAATAGGCGTTAATATGGGCCCATTCATCGCCATGTGTTAATGTTTCGATTCTGTTCTATTCTGGAATAATCGAATGCTATTTAATAAGAATACAGTGTAACTTGTTTGTAACCCCCCCCCCCCCCGCTAAAAAGGAAGAAGTTAAGACTGATAAAAACAAAAAAAAACGATGCAAACAAAATAAGACAATTTTTTCAATGTAGAAAGAAGAAAGAGTGAACTGAAAACGCCATAGTTCGTTGTAATGGTTGCCATTACTGAATGGGTTAATGAGACGCCATGTTCTAATTTCAATGGTTGTTTGTTCAGTATTCGTCAATCGTATTTGGTTATTCCAGAATAGGATTATAGCCGTAAAAGCAGAAAGTGTAAGCTGTAGGAAGCGACCCGTATTTCGTTAGTAAAAGTATAATAGGGGAAGTGCAATAGCAAGAAATAAAAATAAAAGATTAAATAATGACGGTCAATTTATCCTTTGAAGAAAATTTCCTGGCATAAGCTGGTGGCAGTAGAAGTAGATTTCAGCGTATGAGTGAAAATTACTCCGACTCCTTGTATATATGATTATAATAAGAGTGACAAGCTGGAAATAAATGTAGAAATTACTGAAAACAAACGAAACGGGCGCATCAATTTTTGGCATAAAGTGTAACCCTAGTAAAATTGTACATATTGCTTGTGTTTACAAACCTATAATGACTGATGGAAATGAGGAAACATCGATTTAACTTTATTATATAGATATATAATATATAGAGATAACGTCTCTCTCTCTCTCTCTCTCTCTCTCTATATATATATATATATATATATATATATATATATATATATATATATATATATATAATTTCTATGTATCTATCATCTATCTCTATCTGGTTGTCAGAAAGAGAAAGCCACCACACATTTTTAAGATCTTGTGTGTGTGTGTGTGGGGGGGGGGTAAATATGTATATCCTTCCCTCCCTCCACAAAAGGTTTTCGGTGGGGGATATTACTTTTTTGTTTCTCTCTCTCTCTCTCTCTCTCTCTCTCTCTCTCTCTCTCTCTCTCTCTCTCTCCCTTCCTCCACCCTGTTTTTATGTGTCTATGAGAACCTGTTTTAATGCTGTTCGCTTTTTATTCACAGCTGGCCTACATCAACACCTGGCTGCTTCGGGAAATTTTTTATTTTGCTATTTTTATTTATACTTTACTTATTTCAACAAAAGCAACATGAAAAGACCTTGCCACGCCGACCCCATCCCCTGACTGACCAGTTGTATAATTACAACATGGCAAGGGTGACTGGTCAAATGAAATACCCCCCCCCCCCAACACGCTTTTGTAAAAGAAACGAAAGAATTTTTATTATTTTTATTTATTTATTTTTTTTTTATTATTATTAATGACTGTCTCTGGTTGCAAATGGAATATCTTTGTGTTTTGTTATTAGGCAAAAAAAAAGGTTCCTCACAAATTTAGTCTTAGAAATTTGACATCTCTAAAGGATTTGACCTCTTGGGTCAAACCAGGATGAAATGTGTGGGTGGCACTTTTTCTTTTCTTTCTTTAAATTGATCAGGTGTGTCTGTGGAACGGAAGGGGGAGGGGCAAGATTATCTTACGTCCGTCATCCCCCCCCCCTGTTCATGCCCCCCCCCCGACCCTCTGCCTTTTCCTTCCCTTGTGTCTATTTAGCATTTTCTCTGTAGATATCTTATCTTTAATCTCTCTTTTTCTTCTCTCTCCCCTCTCTCTCTCTCCTAGGGATTTATTCTCTCTCTATTTCTCCTGCCTTCCCATTGCTTCTATTTCTCTCCATTTCTTACCCCCTCCTCTCTCTTTCTCTCTCTCACACTCTCTCCTTATTTCCCCCTCTCTCTTCATTAGTGTTCTCTCGCTCTCCTTCTCTCTTTCTATTTCACTTCCCTTCTTATCCGTTATTATCACTCATTGCTTCTATTTCTATCCGTTTTTTATCCCTTCTCTCCCTCTCTCTCTCTTTCTCCTTTTCTTATTCCCCCCCTCTCCTCGTTACTTCTCTCTCTTTCTATCTCTCTTATTCTGCTTCTCATTCCTTCTTTCGCTCTATCTCTAATCTTCTCATTTATTATCGCTCATCATCATTGTTTCTCTCTCTCTCTCTCTTTTTTTTCTTTCTCCCTCTCTCTCTCCCTCTCCTTCTTTCTTTCTCTTTCTCTCTCTCTCTTTTTCTTTCTCCCTCTCTCTCTCTCTCTATCCCTCTCTCTCTCCCTCTCTCTCTTTCTCTCTCTCTCTCTATCTCTCTCTCTCTCTTTTTCTTTCTCTCTCTCTCTTTCTCTCTCTTTCTCTCTTTCTTTCTCTCTCATATATATTTCTCATTAGTTCTCTTTCTCTCCCTTTTTTATACGCCCCCCACCCCCATTTCGCTCGGCCTGTGAAGACAACAGAAGTGACATGTCAAGAAGGCAATGGTTTTTCAATCCGATTGCTTGACACTTTCTCGACACTTTGGACTTTTAATGCTACTCCCCACCCTCCACCCCCCCACACCTCCGCCATTCTTTCATCAATCCTCCCTCCCTTCTCCTCATCCCTCCGCCTCCATTGTTGTCATCGCTTGCACTTTGAAAGGCATCACAGCTTTTTCATCTTTTCAGTTTTGGTGTGTACACACTCTAACACACCACATGTATATGTCGAGATGAATGGAAAAAGCGGATATACCAAAATAACACAATCAGATAACTCCTCATGTGGTCAGATGTTAATATTTCGTCCTTATTGTTAAAAGACTTCCTCAGAAAAAGCGACAATCTTATTTCCGAGGAAGTCTTTTAGCAACAAAGACAAAATATAAAAATTTGGTACTTGTTGACAATTCCTCCGCCATGAAAAATAAAAAATAAAAAATAAAGAAACATTTGTATGCTGAACCCATGATGGAAAGAAAATATCGTACACAAAAAATCAAGTAGTTTTTGGGGTTTTTTTACAAAAGAAAATCATTTTTATGCGATCGATGGTTAATTTGTAGAGATTACACGGCTGATTCTAAACTCTATTTTTGAAGAGTTCAAAAAAGTTTGATTTTTTTTCAAATATCGCGAAAATTTGAGTTATCTCCCTTTTTTCCTGGAAACTATTTCAAACATGGCGTTGATAGACTGGCGCTCGTCGTTTCCCTATAAAATTTGATTACCGTTTGTAATTTAAAAAAAAAACTACTTGATCAATTTACGAGATTTTCTTTGCGTCATGAGTACATACATCATACAAATGTTTCTTAATTTTTTATTTTTCATCACGGAGGAATTGTCAACAAGCACCAAAAATCTCACTATAGGAATTTCTTTGTAGAATTTGGTATATCCAGATTACTGTTCTCATCTTGGGTGTTTTTATCACACCGTTTCGGCCGATGTAACCTCCGACCTTCTTCAGGTGTACCTTGTCGAACTCGGGAATCTTTCTGTCGAACTCGGGAATCTGGACGGAATTTCAAACGGAACCCTTTATTAAATCCACAGGGGTAGCATACTCTCGTTCCATCTGCCATGACTGGAAAGAAGTCTTCAGTAATTCGCAATTCTTCGTATCGCCCGCACTGAGGATTGAACCTTCAGATGACTGTCACTTAGAACTGAATTTTACTTAGTACTATATCCACTGCACCACGGGTCCTGAAGAAGTGCGGAGGTTACATCGGCCGAAACGTTGTGATAAAAACACCCAAGATGAGAACAGTAGTCCGAATATACCAAATTCTATAAATTATCCTAATCTCAAAAATTGCGAAACAAGAATTTATTTGATGATATTATTTTGGTATATCTGCTTTCTCCATTCATCTTTGTATTTTGTTATGAACATATTGAAAACGGACATAGTAGTCAATCCCGGACAACGTCGGCTTTTCCTGTTAGTATATATATATAATATTGCTATCCACTGACATGTGTTTCGCCTTTTGAAGACTTATCAGTGTGGCTAGATGCAGCAAACGCATCAATCTCTAGGTTCGAACCCTGTCTGCTGCCAAGATGTAGGAAATCTATATTGCTTATGAATTATTTTTTATTTTTTATTTTTATTTACTTTTTTACAAAACTGTAGCATTTGAGGATTCAATTCTTTTTAAGGAATTTTGGCTTTATATATATATATGGGAAGAGAAGGATGAAGGTAATCCGACGTGATGGGAAAATGAAAAAGGAAAACCAAAAAATGGATGTTTTTTATGTGTACATCAACGTTTCGTCTTTATTTATAAGACTTCATCAGGATGATAATGTAGAGAAAAAATGTCATGCAAGTACAAATACATGTAGAGTAGACATATTGGGAGGAAAAATAAAATGAAATAATATATATATATATATATATATATATATATATATATATATATATATATATATATATGGAAAATGAAAAAGGAAAAACCAAGAGATATTTTTTATATATATCATGCAAGTACATCGAAATATTGGGTTGACATGATGGGTTGATGAGGAAAAGTAGTAGCCGTGGCTACTAAGAGCGCTGGACGAGGGTCTAGGCTGCAAGAAGTCAGTCAGTAGCAAAGAGTGAAATGAATATGGAAAGTTTTGAGTGGGTACCATTAAGGCAGCAGTGAAAAAGGGGAGAGGTGAGAGTGTTAGTGAATTTGCTTTAGGGTGGAGAGAGAGGAGAGGGAGGGCTGAGGTTTTTTGTCGTGGTGAGGTGTGACATGGATTTTGAGGGGCTGGGGAAAGAGGAGGGAAGGGAGGAACTCTGTGTGTTTGGTATGTAGGTGGTATCATAGTTTTAGAAAAGTAGCCACGGCTACTACTTTTCCTTATCACTCCATCATGTCAACCCAATATTTCGATGTACTTGCATGACATTTTTCTTAAAATTATCATCCTGAGGAAATCTTACAATAAAGATGAAACGTTGATAACTATATAAAAAAAAAATCTCTTGGCTTTTCCTTTTTCATTTTCTATTACGTCGGATTACTCTCATCCTTCCTTTCTCATATATATATATATATATATATATATATATATATATATATATATATATATATATATATATATATATATACTAGAATACCCGTCCAAAGATAGGTAAAATTAATTCCCCGAGCAGAACCGTTTTGCACCACTTTTATGTCCCTCTTATGAAGATGATTAAAATCATGATCATGACATAATGGATCCAATCCAATGCAAGTCTGATATATTCGAATTTTCAAATGAGGGGTTGTGACCATATTATTCCCTGTAAAGAAACCTTTAAAATACTCCAAAGAAACTGAAATTTGGGGAATATATTGATGTCTAATACCTATTGTTAAGATTTCACCAAAATCGGAGGAATCTGAATTTTTCTGAAGGGCTTCTACTCCCTTTTTACCCCATTTGTATGAACTAAATTAAACTAAATATAGCTTACATTTGGACCCTTGTGCCTAGCAGCTGTGTTTAAAAATTCATAATGATCGGTTAATTAGTTCATTACTGAATCCTGTACATAATTTTGTTCAGAAGGTCTTATTTTTTTTTAATTATTTCTATATATAATTAGATATGCCAACATGTAAACCTGACGTTAAACCGAATATGATGATGCTGATATATCACTGGGTAGATAGAAGGTTACATCGCCGATTAATAAGTTGATTGTCCGGTGGTATAAGATGTCTCAGTAACCTTTCGGGAAGGCTTGATAACAATTCTATGCATGATAATCATTCTACTTGCCAATTACATAGTCTGGCTCATTATCCATTAGGCTACCCCCGAACAACCACATACCCCATCCATATGCAACTGGATAGGTGGATAGATATCTCATCGAGGTAGATATAAATGGATAGTTACATGGATGGATGGATGGTACAGTGGTATTAGGAGATGCCTCAGTAACCTTTCGGCAAGGCTTGATAACCATCTACGCATAAAAATGATTCCAGTTGACTATCCACCCCACCGGCGGCTCCGTGTAACCCACTACTAATCGGCGGCAACGCAACGCCATTTTAGTTCATAGCCTGCCCTTTGTTCTTTACTAATGGGTATAAAAACAAACAAAACCCTTTTGATATTATAAGCCTCCCGCCCATCCTACAAAACGTTGCATGTATTGTATGTTATCAGATGCTTACATGGTTAGGTTGTTGTTATGGTGGACTGGACAGAAGGCGATGGTTGGAGAGGGCGAGGCGTTAGGACTGATAATTAGTTGAACTAATGGATCTGTCTGTTCTCGCTACGTTTCGGTCGATTTCCCCTATGGCCTTCTTCTTCAGATGTTTCCGACCGACCGTGTTTAATAGGAGACGTTTCTTTATCTGCTGGCGTACATTTTAACTGGGGTCAAATGGAATCACACCAAAGGTGGAGACCTGCTGCGGCAATGAGGGGGAGGGGGGAGGGGGTCAACTCTGATGTTGGTTTCAAAAACTTAACTCCCTGAATCGGGACTTAGAAAAGTTACTGATTCCTGACTCTGACTATCCATATCTGAATGATTAAGAGTTAGCTGAAAAAGATATGAGACTCCCAATTTACCCCCCCCCCCCACAGATAAAGAAACTTCTCCCTTAAAATGTGATTGAAAACTTCATAACTATAATTTTTGTATTAATAATTAGTATATATATATATATATATATATATATGACGATGGAAATAGTCCGGAATATCTAAATGCCCTACTTCTAAGTGACCCATAGGGACAGAATCCCCTCTAAAACTTCAACTATATTAAGGAGCGAAACAAAAACGGGGGGGGGGGGGGGGGTCAGTAACCACAAAGAAAGTAATATGGTGTTATGAAGCTATTGAAAAAGTAGATAGTAGTGATCCTCATTCAATCCCGAGCAACGTCGGGTCACCCTGCTAGTATAAAACATTATAATAAAATTAAAACAAGCAGCGCATGCATGGTCCTCCTCTGTATGTGACTCGATGTGGCGAGTGTAAAATGCAATAAATTTGGGCAATTTAAGGCATTTTTGACCCCCCCCCCCCTTTTGATCCCCTGGGGGCGCGAACCAGTATTTTTCTGAGGTCAAGGATGCTCATTTTATATCCAGAACAATTGCCTCTACATTTTGGCCAAGTTTCAGAAAAATTGAATCGATGGATCAAACGTTATGGGAAAAAAGGGTAATTTTTTGCCATTTTGGGGGCTTTTGACCCAGATTTTTTCCAAGGTCAGCGATACTTATTTTCTATTAGGAACAATTGCCTCCATATTTTGGCCAAGTTTCAGAGAAATTGAATGGATGGATGAAAAGTTATGGAGCAAAAAAATGTCATTTTTTGTCATTTTGGGGCCTTTTGACCCCCCTGGGGGGCTAACCAGATTTGTTTTCAAAAATCGGAGAATGTCACTTTCTAACCTGACAAATGTTACAACTTCATGCAAAATTTCAGAGAAATTCAATGGACGATTGCGGAGAAAAATCCGGACGGACGGACGGAAATGCCTCAAAACATAGGCCCCCTGATTTTATAAATCGGGGGACCAATAATTATTAAAAGATCTTAATAAAATATATAAATGAATCTAAAAGTAAAACTACTTCATTTTTTTTTGGGGGGGGGGGGGGTGGTGGCATGAGGATGTTCATTGTTTCTCGCTATTTACTTACCTTCCCACGAGGGTAAAGTTAGACACAAGATCGGTTTTTAATGTGGGGAAAATCCAGCTCCCCAAAAGGGGCACTATGGATTTGGACAAAAATAAAAATCACCTCAGTTTAGAAGGATTTCTCGTTCATTGACAGAAAAGATAAAGTGTAGTATCAGAACAAATACTACACTTTGCTCCTCGCCAAAGGGCCAAAGAAATTCAACTAGTTTCAAATACGTTTTTTTTTTTTTCATCTAAAGATAATCCCCCTCCCCTTCCCTTGCAGATAAAAAAGTCATTATTTTCTGTCTGTCCTCCCCAGAGAACGAGACATGTGGCAACTTTACCAACACAAAAGTGTTTGTCCATTTGTATATTTCTCTTCTTGACAGTCGGACACTTCTCACCAAAAACCTTTTCTATAATAATAATGATAATAAAAAAATAAAATTTAAAAAAATAAAAATAACAAAAATAATAATCAAAAAAATAATAATAAAAAAAATAAATAATTAAAAAAAATAAATAAATAAATAAAAAAATTTTTTTATAAATAATAATAATAAAAAATAAAATTAAAATAATAATAATAAAAAAATAAAATAAAAATAAAATAAAATAAAAATAATTTAAAAAATAAAATAAAATAAAAACAACTGGCGAAAATCTGTGGAAATTCCACGGCTGCTTTTTTTCATTGAAATAAAAAATTTTGAAAGGGGTCCAAATACAATAAAATCTACGAACTTTAGATGATGGTTTTATTTTATAGTAAGCTAATTTAACAATTGTAGGAAACCTTTCCGGTACTTGTGCAGATTAGGACCCAAGCTAAAATCAACTTGGCGTCGGTAGTTTCTGGATGTTTATGTAGACGGACGGAAAATGCCAAAGCGCTTATCTAATCAGAATGCGAGAAAATAAGCAGACAACATGTTAACATTTTAATTGATTGAATCGCGAATTCACTAATTGGAAATAATAATTGATCAAAGCGATAATGAATTTTAATGAGTTAGCACAGGTTATTACGTCTCCCAAAGGAGTAATTCAATTTTGTCAGGGAAAAAACTGATAGCCAAATCAAAAAATTAGTGGAAAAAACAACTTTTTCATGCAGGAAAAAAACATTTTAAATTCTAACCCTAACCGACGCCAAGTCGATGTTAGCTTGGGTCCTAATCTGGATTAGTACCCTCTAACCCTAACCCTGTTTCAAAACTTGTTCAGAGATATTTTTCTTAAAAAAAAATTTTTTACATGTAAATAAAAAAATATCCAGTCTTGTACATCCAGCCCAATTTTGGATTTTTGGGACACAGGCAATCGACTTTTCATTCGGCTTTTTCCGTCCATCTACGTAAACATCCGGGAACTACCAACTCCAAATCGATTTTAGTTTGGGTCGGCATCTGCATAAATACCACCTTTTCAACCACCGATTGCCATGGCTGATACTAACCTTACCGAGAATCCAACGTTCAAACTCCTCCGCCTAACATTCACAGGCGACATGAATTGGAATAAATACATAGAAGATACTATCTACTGCTGCAAAGAAGGTGAGCTCCCTCTACCAGCCTAATGAATTGTTGTAAAATATACCGGAAAAGAGAATAACTTCTCCCAGAAGGAGACCCACTTCCCCAGAGATCAAATATGGCTGAAGAAAGTCAGTGAGCAGTTTATAATTATAATTAAAACTAAAAAAAAAACAATTATTTTTTGCCTGGGTTCGCTCTCCCAGCTTGAAACCTAAGGTACCATGTTGATCTGACTTTATGTAATATTTACACTTATTACTAAGTAATAAATACTAAAATAGTTATTAGTAGAGCTGGTGCATGTATGGATTGTTTGGCTTACAAACAAACATTGGCAAGTCAAGGTTTTGTTCTTCACTCTGAGTTAAATAGTGAATTGGCTCTGAGGAGGTCGCAAAGACTGAAATGCCGACTTGTCGATGTAAGCGAAACCACTATCTATGTTCCACCCAATTCTTTCAAAATTCCCCCCTCTCCGCTTTCAATTCTTATCGTCTTTATCTTCGCCGGCTCTCGTTACACATGTGACTGAAAATAGAATTTACTTGAAAAAGTACCTCATAAATCTACCGTGATTTCTTAAGGGTTGACGTGTCCGCTTTTGGAGGGTCCCGGCTGTTTATTTATCTTTATAGCCATTAACCTCTTTTTCTCGTCCTCCCTTTTTATTTCCCTGCGCGCAATGTTCGTCTACAGTTGAAACAGGTGAAAACATAAAATATCTGCACGCAGCGGTCTCGTCTCTTTCTGTTCTTTTATTTTCTTGATCTCTTACGTAGAATGTCACTCGATCTCCCGCCTTCAACGTCTTCTTTTCAATTCAAGATTTCCTCATTCGTTTCAATTCCTTTCTGATGGCAGTACATTTCCGCAGAGCCATTCTACAGCCTTTTTCAGAGAGTTTGAAATCATCATTGTAGTGTTGTACACTCGGCTCGCAAACGCTAAAAAGAAAGAACAAGACGAAGAAATAGATGTGGGATTTCAATTCATGCCGAATTAAACTGATGAGTTTCTCCCGGTCGATCTTTACTTCCGGAATCTCTCAATGCGCATGCAAAGGGAGGCAAATCTTGACTGAATACTAAAATCTGAACAGTATAGGGAGATGTGTGCAGAACAGAAGCCTTTGTTGGTTTGGTCACGTTGAAAGAATGGATGAGAGTGATCGGATTAGTAGATGTGGAACGTCCATTTTTACCAGCTGGCATGTGTTTGACGGCTTCTCCAAATTGACATCCAACCTAAACTATTGCTGACCGGATCTTTATCCCTCTTTCTCTCAAATCTATCCTTATCACTTTCTCTTGTATTTTCCTTGGCCTTCTTCTGCCAACTGACCCTGCTGCATCAACTGTTCTATGTCTACTAACTAAAGCACTCCTATCCATTCTTTCATAATCATCATATTCTGTTTAATATCTGTTTTACATATGTTGGACGGCTTTTCGATATGACTTCCAAACTAACCTATCACTGGCCAGGTTTTTATCTATCTCTCTTTCTCTCAAATCGATCCTTATCACTTCCTCTCGTGTTTTTGCTTTGCCTTCCTCTGCCAACTGACCCTGCTGCATCAACTGTTCTACATCTACTAATCCGAGCACTCTCATCCATTCTTTCAATCTGACCAAACCAAAAAAGGCTTCTGTTCTGCACACATCTCCCTATACTGTTCAGATTCAATCTTCTTTTGAGGTCATCAGATCTAAGCCCCACTAAGACTCACATTACACATCCATCGTATCATTCTGATGTCATTTCTCTCCATGCAACGCATGTCCTCAACCCTCACTGACTAGATTTCACTTCCATGCCTGATAGATTGTTTTCTTAGTCAACAGTGGTGATGCTCTGCTGGTTAGTAATGGTAGTAGTTCCCTGAACTCCATCTACTCCTAATTCTTGCAATCATGCTAGCACTTGCTTCTCCCAATCCTTCAATGGTATCACTTTTCTTCTTTCGTGTGAATCAGATGATTCTGGTGTTGGCATTAGTTTCCCCGATGTTTTTCTAGTTAGAAATCTTTTTGGAAAGACATTGGGTACTTACGGGAAAGACCACAAGAAGGTTGCCAACATCCCTATGAGTCAGCCTGGTTGTTTCAACGCATCTCCCTGACTATCGTTCGTGGCAACGTTATGTCAGTAACGGCGGCGTCACTTCCGTTCTAATCGTCATCTGTTGACTCTCTCTTTCTTTCTCTGACAATTGTTTCAAGCCTTAAAACCATTTTATTATATTTTCCTCAAAAAAATTAAAAAAGCATAAACGCAGAAGAAAAAAAATAAAATTAAAAAAAATTTAAAAAAAGTGAAAGTAGTATTGTGGAACCGACTGGATTCGAACTTGGAACACCCAGGTCTTCAGTCCGTGTCGATATCGACTTAACCACCATCACCTCCCAATGGTATCACTGAAGTAACAAAACTTCTGAATAACCTCAATAGCCTCGCCATCCAAATATACTTTCTCCACATCTGAGTTCTCATCCGTCTCCATTGTCTAACACTTCTTGCACATAAACTGGTTATCATCTCTCACTAATTCGACCGAACTCCTTTCTTTTTTTTTTTTTATAAATCTGTCTTCAAATATGATGCGCATCCTGTATATAGATAGATATAAATAAATAATGAATGAAAAAAATATTTGTTATATTTTTTATTTTATGACGTGTAAAAATACTGAATATTTCTTAACATCGAGTTTTGAATCACGTCACGATCATCGTGTGCAGTGGAGAAACGGTATACATGTATATATGCATAAAGTCGCGCATACATGAACATTAGTGCCCAATTCTATGGAACTCTTCTTTGCGTGCCTTTGAAGCATGTAGTCATACGACAGTTTCCCACTTTTTTACACAATCCTTTCCATTTTTGTTGTACTCTGCAAGATCTCTCAATCTGCACCGGTTGGGCAGTAGAGGGCAGACAAGGCAGTGTTGCATCGTAATGGTCCTCCTCTCCGCATTCGCAGGTGGTTTGGCCGGTTTTGTAGCTCTGTCTAGTCATAGCAACTTTTGACCGCCCCATTCCCATTCTAAGGCGGTTAAGAGTTTTCCACTTGACCCAGGGTGCTTCTGAGCCAGGAGGGAGAGCCTCAAAAGGCGGGATTCCCATGTCAGTAGGGGAGGGGCCATTCTGGTTCACAGCTGTAGATGGTGTTAGAGGACATGGCTGAGGAAGCTTCTCTTTGACGTCAGTTGTTGGGCCGTTCACATCCATGAAGGAGACGACGTTCATCACTCGTAGCCTTTGAGATCTCTACTCGGCTCGCGACTTCCCATCTCACATCTGCAGAGGCAATGCCAGTGAGGAGATGCAGGTTGTTCAGGTTGGTAGGCTTCAAGAAGCCAGTGATCAAGTGGCAGGTGTTGTTCAATGCTGAGTCTTGATTTTTTGGCATGCGTTGATCTCTCTGAATCAGGAGACGCCTACTCCATAGAGGAATAGCACAGGGCCAAGGCAATATATATCTTAATGTGTGTGCTGTGCCTCTCCATTTGGAGTTGATCAGTTTCCATAGGATGTTGTTACAGGAGCTGACTTTCATTTTTGTCTTTTTATATGTTCCTTGAATGAGTGGCCAATAAGGGTGGGTGATTGGTGGAAGCTGGAAGTCTTTGACGATTACTGCCTTCACCGCATCTGGCATTGCCGGCAAGCTGACTGCGTCCCAACTGCTGTTCTTTGCCAACACCATAATCTGAAGTCTCTGCCATATGTCCTGTTGCAGCGACGTCTTCGATAGTTTGTACATGCACCTCGTCACGTAGAGGGAGAACTAATTCATACTTTAACCCTAAACCCTAAACCCTAAACCCTAACCCTAACCCTAAACCCTAAACCCTAACCCTAAACCCTAACCCTAACCCCTAAACCTAAACCCTAAACCTAAACCCTAAACCCTTACCCTAAACCCTAAACCCTAAACCTAAACCCTAACCCTAACCCCTCTGAAGACCTGGACAGCAACCATCAAAGAATTGACTTAACTCGCAGGGACACAGGTGGTTAGCCTATGACGGTGGAATCTCAATTGGCTAGCAATCTCGTGCTACCTTGCTCAGGACCGCTGTGCATGTAGTGCAGGCAAAAGAAGAAGCCGGCTCAACCCGACCAGGGTGAACGCCGTTGCAACAACAATAACAACACACGTGTATGAGTGAGTGATTGTGTACACATAGTTAACTCCACACAAGTGTACATATGTATATCTGTATCTCTGTTGAACTGTAGACAAGTGTGTGTGTGTAATAGCGATGAGGTTTTCAAGAAGGCCCCTTTGCACAGTAGCATAATTGTACACCTGAAACTATGAATGCATTGTTGCTTATTTTATGTGTTGCCACTGACGCGCCAGGGCGTGAAATACTGAGCC
>OY744552.1:37561070-37633570 GCA_963556195.1 Sepiola atlantica
ACATATACATGATGATGGTTTTCTGCATATTTACAGATGATAGCGGTCCCATCACGTTTCTGCACTGTCAACATTTAGTAATTTATAGGTAGACATCAAAGAACACTCTAAAAAATTTAGTATCATTAATTTTTGTTTGTATGGAAGACCAAAATTGCTATGAATATTGATTTACGCGTAGGAGTTTTATAACAAGAATTAGTATATTTATATCTTATTATTATTAAATAATATTTTATTATCAACCGTAATTATTCTATTGACGCTTATTTTATTTTTTTTAGCTACAGCTCAGATATTGTGTCAGTTAAGATATTCTGTAGTTTACAAAATGTTATAGTAAAACAACGAGGAACCGATGCTTATCAAGTTATGTTTTATTAAATTTGTCACCCGGTGAACGTGATTGAAGTGGGAGGACTTCCAGTGAGAGCCCCTCCCTCCTCATCCTTTAAATTTGACTAATGAAAAGCCAAATATGGAACAGGATTAAATATAAAAAATTTTAAATCGATTAAAAATGAATGTTTTCTCTTGGAACACTTTCCAAGATTTGCTCCGTCTTATTGACTGAACAGATATTTTTTTTTGTCTAGCTTTTAGTTAAACAGCTATTCCAGTCAATGGCACAGGGGAAATTTCACGCTATATCTATATAGATTTAAGTGTCAATGTCTGTAGGTGTGTGTGTGTTTCTTATAAAAAGAAAGGTTAGATAATCTACATAAAAACTAAAAGTGTATTCATGTGTAAAATTTTCCGGGGAAGACAATGGAAGTGGTTCCGAATCTCTAAATGTAACCCTAAAGGGGGCGATGAGGGCAGAACCTCCCTTAAAACTTCAAATATATACTATTTTTATGAAACTTAAATCATATGTATAAAATTTGCAGGGTAAGACAATGGAAGTGATTCCGAATCTATAATGTGCCGAATCTACACGTGCTCGCCTAAGACAGTTCCGGAACAGAATCCCCTTAAAATTTCAGTTTCTTCTGACTAAATTAAGGGGCGAAACTGGGAGGAGGGGGCAGTTAAAAAAAAAAAGAAAGCACTTTGGTAATATCAGCTAAATTAAAAAGGACATAATAGTGTTCCTCATTTAATCCCGAGCAACATCGGGTCTCCCTGCTAGTACAGGGTGGGCAAAAATAAGGGTCCTATTTTTAAAAAGTCATAACTTTTTTATTTATTGATTTTTTTTTTTTTTTTTTTTTTTTTTAGAATAAGTAAAGGACCCCTTCCGAAGCAAGCATGAGCCGTATTAGCCCTAAGGAACGTACCCTCATTTAGAAAACATTATTTTTGCTTAAAAAACTCAAAACAGTGTAAAAAACAATACTTTAGTTTTTGTAAGTTTTAAGAAGTGTTTTTCGGCTAAAATTTGTTTTGTTTATTTCAAAAAATCTCGGAAGGGTCAGTCTACACACACATAAAGTTTGGTGAGTTTAACTTTTATTTTGTGGAAGTTATTCAAATTCAAGTTAGGACCCTTATTTTGGCCCACCCTGTATAAGATATGTATACACACATTTGGGTTCAAATTCTATGATGGTTTCCAAATTCGACACAAGGCACCTGAAGAAGACCGAATAGTAAAGCGCCGGAAGTGTAGAAATGGGGAAACCCGCCCCAAATTTGTATATAATTCTGTAAAATTCTAACCCGGGCAACACCGGGTACGCCTGTTAGTAGCTAATAATACAATCTTGGTGCGTGTTAAGCCATTAAATAATGCGCTCATTGTTTCCCTCGGCGTATAAGCTTCACTATCGTGGATGGTTGAGCAGCCATATAGTTTTGCTGGCTGATATGAAGAAACCAGTGTTCAGTTGGGGGTCTGGGTACTGTGGGATGCACCTTCTTCCTCTCCCAACCACTTGAAGATGCTTGACTCTTTTGTGCTCTTTCTTGAACAAGAAAGGCATCTTCAAGAGTTTTTGCAACAAAGGCCGCCATATGCCCAAATTGAGTTCATTACAAAAAAAAGCGATGAGGTGGGGGGGGGGTCTCGTGTATAATACTGGTAAACATATCCAACGTTTCCCCATGCCCCCTCCTCCCCTCCCCCCACTTCATAAAAATGGTGTTAATATTTTGGAAAAGACTCAGATTTAATGGTCTCAGAGAAAGATTCAATCTGGACAGTATAGGGAGAACAGACTTCAAAGATATCGCCACATTAAAAGAATGGATGAAAGTTCTTGGGTTAGTAGATATAGTTGCGGTAGCAGGTTCACTTCACGCGGAAGAAAGTGATAAGAATGGACTTGAGAGAAAGAGGGATGAATAAAGACCTGGTCAGAGATAGTTTAGTTTGGAAGTAAATTTCTGAAAGCCGTCCAACACATGTCAGCATGTAAAACGGACGTTAAACCGAATATGATAATGGTTTGTAGATACACAATGTGTTTTTATTGGTCCCCCGATTATGTTTTGAGGTATGTCTGTCCGGATTTTTCTCCGCAACCATCCATTGAATTTCTCTGAAATTTTGCATGAAGTTGTAACTTTGGTCAGGTTAGAAAGTGACATTCTCCGATTTTTGAAAAAAAATCTGGTTAGCCCCCAGGCTGTCAAAAGGCCCCGAAATGGCAAAAAATGACATTTTTTGCCCCAGAACTTTTCATCCATCCATTCAATTTCTCTGAAACTTGGCCAACATGTGGAAGCAATTGTTCCTAATAGAAAATAAGTATCGCTGACCTTGGAAAAAATCTGGTTCGCACCCCCAGAGGGTCAAAAGCCCCCAAAATGGCAAAAAATGATGCTTTTCTCCCATAACGTTTGATCCATCCATTCAATTTTTCTGAAACTTGGCCAAAATGTAGAGGCAATTGTTCTGGATATAAAATGAGCATCCTTGACCTCAGAAAAATTCTGGTTAGCGCCCCCAGGAGGTCAAAGGGGGGTCAAAATGCCCCAAATTGCCCAAATTTATTGCATTTTACACTCGCCACATCGAGTCACATACAGAGGGGGACCACGCACGTGCGGCTTGTTAAAAAACGTTTTTGAAGATAAAAGTAAATATTTTTTTTTTTTTGTAATTTTATTCTTTAAAGTCTCCTTTCGCTTCGATAACGGCTTTTATGTGCGGTATGAATCGCCTACGTGCTCGGATCAGTTGATCTTTGTTCATATTGGTCTTCTATGTTCATATATGGAGACTTCTGGTGCTACCAGATCAGGCTGTCTGAAGATACCGGCTTCTTGACTTCAAATGCATCAAACATTGATGTCATTTTCTTTCCTTTTCTTTTGCGCAACTAATCATGTGCTGCAAAGCTAAAAATAAAAACATTTTTTCTCTACAAAACAACCAAATCAAACACCATGAATAAATATTTGAAGATATAAAGAACTTGAAGCATAAAAACTTTTACCAAAATGACCGGATTCGGCATTAAATAACCCGAAAAGGGTTGATATGCCGTAAAACAAAACAACCAAATCAAACACTATGAATAAATATTTGAAGATATAAAGAACTTGAAGCATAAAAACTTTTACCAAAATGACCGGATTTGGCATTAAATAACCCGAAAAGGGTTGATATGCCGTAAAACGAACCAAATTATGGAGACTTTTAGTGATTATTTATTAATCCTTTTTATTTTTTTTTAACAACGTTCTGTACATAGTAGTCTGAAAGATCGAGATCTGAAGAGCTAGGAGTACAAATGTTAGAGGATCATGTGATCACGCTGGATTTAAAAATTTGTTTAGGAATCTATTAAGTCTGATTAAGCTATTTTCTGAAATAGAATGCCCTTTACTCATCACAAAAGACTTGGATGTTTTTGTGGCCAACATTTCAGAGTTTTCCTTCTGACAGACGATGTTCTTTTGCAATCGACCTATTTTTTTTTTTTTTTTTTTGTAACATTAGGTGAGGCTGTACAAAATAGGTGTTCGCTTATTTCTCTCTGTCTATATCTCTTTCTCTCTGTATGTATTTAAAGTTTTTAAATATAAATGTTTATAACACAAAGGTTTTGTATAGCTCAATAGTGCAGAATTAGATCTTTATAAATATTTTTAATATTATGTAAACCTCAGTAAATTTAGGGAACAACCTTCATAAATTCATTGGAAAGACAATCTTTATTTATATGCCAATAAAAATATTTATTAAGATCTAGTTGTGCACTATTAAAAAGCAAAAGAACAGGAGATTTCGATGGTTAGGGTTTATTTACCTTCTCTGCAAGAGGTTAATCACAAGGTCAGGTGGAGTTTCGAAAAGTCAGCACACTGGGTGATGTGCACTCTGGCCTACAAAAAATGCTTGAGCAGCCTCATCGGCATTCCACGGTAGGGGTACATCAGGCGATTAGCTATAAACTAACACCTTCTCAGGGAGAAGGTAAAGCCTGGGAGAGTGGACCTCCTAGAACTGAAGAGTAGATGTAACAAGGTCACTTAACAGGGAAAGACCAAAGAAAACATGTGAGGCAGTGATAAGGATAGATTTGTGAAAAAGAAGGATAAATAAAGACCTGGCCAGAGATAGATTATTTTGGAAGTCATTTTTTAAAAGCTATCCAACACATGCCAGCATGTAAAACCGACGTTACGCTGAACATGATGATGATGATGATGATGATGATGATGCTCACAAACTAATTTTATTTATTTTTTCCTCACACCCAGCCAATGAATTTTGTACACCCACTTATTTGTAAATAAAAAACGTCATAACAAATTGGGGTTAATATTAGGTAACCTGCCCAACGAGTGAATGAGGTATTTTGGTGACTGGAACTAGTTTAGAGAATACACCAAGAGAATGACACACGACCCCCACCCACCCAACCCAACTTTGGCCTTGTGTCACATCTTTTGTAATTTTCCATTTTTTTTATTTCAAAGAAATGTATCATCCAAAAGATAAATAAACTGACCTTTTGGCCAAGATCAAAGTGTAGTATCTGTTCTTCTCGGCGTTGTTGCCTTGAGATCAAGTGTTTATCTAGTCCTATCCGATAGGTGTCGATCTTACGCTCTCAAATCAAAAATCAGACTATCATTTTATTTGTTCTCATGAAACAAATCATCGACTTTTATTTATGAAGCAGATTTTCCGACTGCACTAGTCAAGGCAGAAAGAAAAGTGGCAGATTTTCCGACTGCACTAGTCGAGGCAGAAAGAAAAGTGGCAGATTTTCCGACTGCACTAGTCGAGGCAGAAAGAAAAGTGGCAGATTTTCCGACTGCACTAGTCGAGGCAGAAAGAAAAGTGGCAGATTTTCCGACTGCACTAGTCGAGGCAGAAAGAAAAGTGGCAGATTTTTCTTCGGCAGATCACGCACAAACCCCCAAATTTATTTTTGTGGGGTTAAATGATTTTTGTTGCGTTTCTATAAAACAGCTTAAAAAAATACAACTTTGAAGACGTTTCAGGGATCAGTCTTCAATGCTGTGCTTGTTTCATCACACATCATCCGACGAGCTTAACTAATAACCTAACCTTTCTGTGATCAAAAAACAACCCTCTATCTCGATGGTAACGCAACTAAATTACACTTTGGTATTGTTTTTGCCTCAAACATTGGGGGAAGCAAACTTTGGAAGTACGAGACGCTGTAAAGTGATTCCTGGTCCTGCGGCACTTTCCCTCTATTTTACTAGGGTATCATATCTTCTGGGTCTATAATATAGGTCAGTGCCATATCTGACAGGTGTCACTGTCAAAATTCTACTGTTCCTCTTTGATGGAAAGTGGACGCCACTTTATCCACTTTCGGACTTTTTTTGTCTGAGATTGGGGGTGCAACATTGCGGAGTGTATTCTTCGATCACCACGGTTTGTCTAGTCCACTTTGGCAACAATACCAGCCCTTCATCTCTCTGAAGTCGTAGTATCAATATGGCAACCAAAGTTTCAGTGTCTTCCTCTCTCGCCTGGTAGCTGTAATAATGGACAAACATAAAAAAGCCAACAAAAGTTCAAAAGATAATGTTCTTTGAATTGAGCATTACAAAATAGTATAGTTTCTGCTTAAGACAGACAGATACCAAATCTCCATTTATAATAGTACAATAGTACAATTAATAGAAGCAATAGTATATTTTCGGCTTCAGATAGGCAGATACCAAATCTCCATCAGTAATAGAAGTACAATAGTACAATTGAAAGAAGTAATAGTATAGTTTCCACTTAGGACAGACAGTTACCAAATCTCCATCAGTAATAGAAGTACAATAGTACAATTGAAAGAAGTAATAGTATAGTTTCTGCTTAGGACAGACAGTTACCAAATCTCCATCAGTAATAGAAGTACAATAGTACAATTGAAAGAAGTAATAGTATAGTTTCCGCTTAGGACAGACAGTTACCAAATCTCCATCAGTAATAGAAGTACAATAGTACAATTGAAAGAAGTAATAGTATAGTTTCCGCTTAGGACAGGCAGTTACCAAATCTCCATCAGTAATAGAAGTACAATAGTACAATTAATAGGGGTAATTGTATAGTTTTGGCTTCATACAGACAGATACCAAATCTAATTAATAAAAGTAATCGTATATTTTTAGCTTCAAACAGATACCAAATCTCCATCAGTACTAAATGTGAGCTGTGTATGTCTATATTTTGTCACATGTTTATAAGGATTGCGAGTTTTGATAAACCACCATCTTTTAAAACCCATACAGATGCCGTATTAATAAAAAGACACCTGGTAACGAAATCGATCCTGCACCATCTCCTTTCAGCACTGATAACCATCTTTGCTGGGATGATTGTGAATCAAGGAGTTTGCTTCAGATATCTATTGTCAGGAGTATTCCATTCTTTTGTAATATTGTCCACGTTTCACTAATATATTACAAGAGGCAGAGGGTAATGGATGTTCCAACAATACAGCAATATTAATGTTGGGACGATTAATCGGAATCGGAACTTTTCAGAGTATCCGAATCGGAAATATTTCCGACTCCAAAACAGATTCTTTAAAAAAAAATTTTTTTTTTTTTTTAAACTTAATTTTCTATTGCTCGTACTAATGATAAATATTTATTTTGTTGTGAAGTTGTCCCACAGTAAATAATAAATAAAGGAAGTCAAGTCGAGGGTTGGTTTAACAAGTGTATTAACAAAGTAAGAAAGTGACTAGCTGTTGGCTAGACAGTTACAAGACTGTGCTTTGTCCTCTGGTGACTCGCACTATTTATAGTGACAACCGGTGTAGTTTCTCCTGTGTAAGAACGGCCGGTGTAACAGTTTTTAAACTAAACTAACAGTAAAATTAAAATCTATAGATTATAACAACGAATTTACGTAAAAATAGTACAAGTAAAACTCACACGGGTAAAATGGCACGAGAGGGTAATAGATGAAAAAGAAAGATGAAAATCTCACAATGAGTTTATCAAATCACTATTTTCAATCAATTACGAGGTAAAGATTAGAGAAAAATACTTAGAAAGATCGATTCATATAATGTTCGCCTCCCGCCCCCAAGTGTACTTTTACTTTTGCAAAGATATATGTACATATCACATGGGTTTTGACGGTAATCTGAAAATTAAAAAAAAAAACAACTCTAACTAAATATTTAGTAATTTGAAAAGAATCGGAATCTGTAATTGTATCGGAATTGAGAAAAATATTGGAATCGTCCCAATAAAAAAATATTGGAATCGTCCCAATAAAAAATAGTGGAATCGTCCCAATAAAAAATAGTGGAATCGTCCCAATAAAAAATAGTGGAATCGTCCCAATAAAAAATAGTGGAATCGTCCCAATAAAAAATAGTGGAATCGTCCCAATAAAAAATAGTGGAATCGTCCGAATAAAAAATAGTGGAATCATCCGAATAAAAAATAGCGGAATCGTCCCAATAAAAAATAGCGGAATCGTCCCAATAAAAAATAGTAGAATCATCCGAATAAAAAATAGTGGAATCATCCGAATAAAAAATAGTGGAATCGTCCCAATAAAAAATAGCGGAATCGTCCCAATAAAAAATAGCGGAATCGTCCCAATAAAAAATAGCGGAATCGTCCCAATAAAAAAATAGCGGAATCGTCCCAATAAAAAAATAGCGGAATCGTCCCAATAAAAAAATAGCGGAATCGTCCCAATAAAAAATAGCGGAATCGTCCCAATAAAAAATAGCGGAATCGTCCCAATAAAAAATATTGGAATCGTCCCATCACTAAGCAATCAGGTACCTGTCCTTTTTTATTCAGACAAGGGAAGAGGATGAGCACCCCCACCCACCCCACCTCGCACATAGTCTGGTTGTATACACACCTCATTTATATGGCTGACCTGAATATCTATGTCCACAAATCTGCAGAAGAACTGATTTGGTTCTTTTGTGAGAGGTGTTGTAGGGATTATCTTTTTTTGATATTGTTCTGTATTTTTCTCTTGTTATTTTTTATCCCTTTTTTTTCCTTGATTTGGGGATGTGTATTGGAATGTGGAGGGGGGTGTATTTTTTTTTTTTTTGTTGCTTACATTGACAAATCCAGGTTTCGGTCTTTGCCACTTCCTTGGAGCCATTTGAATTTTTTCTGAGGAGGTCACCACAAAGACTGAAACCTCGACTTGTAAATGTAAGCCAAACAAGAAAGGAGGATGTAAAGCCTGGGAGGATTCACCCCATATATGTACCAGCTCTACTGATAACTATTTCAGTATCAAGCAGTATTGGATTGGATATATACCAAATTCATTATCTAACTAGCTTTGCCGGTTCACTACATAAAATACTTGAAACAAAAATTTTAAATAATAAACATTTTATTCATAACTTTGTTGTAAACATGAAACGGAAAGTGTCGCATTTATTCATATTGACGGATAAACATTAATTTCAATACAAATTTATTTACCTTTTAAAAGTGACCATAAATAAAGCGAATGAAAAGAAAAATCAATTTTCCTTAGCGATGGCGTATGGGCGATGATTTACACTGAGATGGAGTGGAGGATGCGACTCCTTTCCCTGGATTTCTTAACTTATCCTTAATCTATACCTTATAATCGTGTGTGCTTAGCAAGGAAGCAGCAACTATCACTTTTTAATAATTGGTATGACTTCACCAAGGATTAAACTCAGGCCTCCCGGCTCATTAGCAAACGCTCTAACCCTTATGCTAAATAATGGTTAATGATAAAAAAGTTTCGACATTTCATTGTCTTACATTATAATTATTAAACAATTTATTTCTTAACATTAATTTCGTTTCATACAACTGGTGATACCAGATCAGGCTGCCCTGTGGCTCCCTGAGACGAAATTCACCTACATTGACGTTTTTTTTTTTTTTTTTTTTTTTTTTTAATTTTTTTTTTTTTGTAAAACTTAATTATGTTCTACAAAACCAAAAACAAAAACAACAGCCCCTCTCCCTTTCTCCCTCCCCTTTTTTATTTTATTTTTAGAACTTGAAGCATAAATCTTTTACTATAATGACCAGATTCGGCATTAAATAACCCAAAAAGGGTTGATATGCCGTAAAACAAAACTACCAAACCAAAAACGATGATTAAACATTTGAAGATATAAAAAACTTGAAGCATAAAAACTTTTACTATAATGACCAGATTCGGCATTAAATAACCCAAAAAGGGTTGATATGCCGTAAAACAAAACTACCAAACTACCGTTTCATACAAAACAAAACAAAAGCAGCCTTACATAAAAAAAAATTATGACATTTAAATATAAATAAATAAATGTGCGCATTTATGATTCTTAAAATTGAGAGACATATTTCCTTAATGACCGCTTACGCACTTTATGGAAATAACGGTTTCAGGGAGAAAACTTTGAATTTCTTTACACGTGTTTATTTCCCTTCCTTTGTAAAAATACATAACATTTTTTTTTAAAGAAAAAGATATAGACAGACAAAGAAGAAGAGATATAGACAGAGAATCCTCCCAGGTATTACATCCTCCTATGGAGGACGGGGTAATGTAGCATCTGTTCTGTTGTCATGAAACCATCTTCCAAGGAACGACCTTCTCCTTTTTTTATTTATTTTGTGTGGGGGTGGAGGGGGTAGTGTGGTATTTTCTCCTTTTATGGGGATCCTCCCAGGTATTATTTCATCTATTTTTGAGGTGTAGTGTAGTATCTGTTCTTTTGTCATGATACCATCCTACCAGGAATTATCTCCTCCTTTGGGGGTAGTGTAGTATATGTTTGTTCATCATGATACCATCCTCCCAGGCTGTACCTCCTCCTTGGGGGGGGGGGTCCTCCTCCTTTGGGGGTAGTGTAATATATTTGGGATAGTCAAGCTGGTTTACATGGTTACTGATGCTTTATGGTCGATTTTTATTTTTTACATAGGGAGGCAAGTAACATGGAATTTAAAATAAATTACGGTTTTATTTTTGGACTAAAAATGCAATTTCAGACCAACAAGTGCTTCAATGGATTGTGCTCTGATGAACTTGCTGCTCTGGTGCACCCACGACGCAAATTCACTAGACCAATCCGACAATCTGCCAAATCCCATCCATTCACTGTGGAGGCCCCCAGATGCCGAAGAACTTTCTACTCCAAAAGCTTCTTTCCTCGTGCTGCTGGATTCTGGAACTCCCTCCCTGCTCCCTGTTTTCCTGACGGTTCTGACATGCAGAAATTTAAAACTAATGTAAACAGACATCTCGCTGCACTGCTCCCAATTTAGGTTGACCCCCCAAAACTCTCACCTTTTTTTCTCAGTAGCCCCTTACGTCTACAGTGGCGGCCTGTCTTGTTTGGGGTGAACTATTTTTTAATTTTTTTTTAAAAGCTATGTTATTCAGAAGAAATAAGTCCATTTTGATAAAGTTTCCCCTCCTCCAAATAAAAAATTATTTCTCCTTTTTATTATCCTTGTCCTCATATTAATTTTACTTTTCTTTTTTTTTTCTTTTTTTCTTTTCTTCTTCTTGTCACATCTTTCACATCTTTGTTATCTCCAAACCAATTCTGGAATCTCCTTTGTCTCCCACCCAGACCCTGCCACCAATGTTATGGGTTGGGGCGGGGGGGGGGGTAGTATATCTTCTTCATTTTCCAACGATTCTTTGACAACTTCCGAGTTGCTTCCATTTCATCCTCGGCTTCATATTAATGCTACCAATTGTTACTAATTAACACCGCTCCAACTTCGACCAGTCCCCCCCCCCAGCACACTGACGGAATAACGAGTCTAGACTTTTATCGCTTTCTTCACCCACCCTCTCTGCTTCACAAACGTTTTTCCATCCCTGTTCCCTCTCCTCCTCCTCCTCCTCCTCCTCCTCCGGATCTTTATTTATCACTTCTGTCTTCACAAGCTTCACGATTCCCCTCACCTCTATGACAACTTCCCTTGGTTTGTGTGACATCAAAATATAAACAACTAGCAGGGTTACTCAACATTGCCCGGGGTTCTAATTTCTATAAAGTATGTAGATTACAGAAAGAAATAAAAGAAAAAAGAATTAATTTGCTTAGTAATGTGATATGAAATGTTTTACTCTCATTTTGAGACAAAATGAGAGTAAAAAATACTTATGCCCGGAGCAAGGTTCGAACTTACAAACTCTATCGGTAAGTACGGTGCGTTAAGCGATTGAGCCACCATAACACTTAGGAAATGGTGACACTATTAACTACATATCAAAACAGGAAGCGGCTTCTGTTTTAGCTGGAGTTCTTTCTCCCATCTCTCTTTTCCTCTTTCTTTACCCCCTCTCTCTCCCTCTATTTACAGTCAAATTTTGGTGCCACTGTATGGGAGGGGGGGGGGGTTATAATATCTTTCTTATATATTAACCACAATAATCTCGGCTTCCTTGGGTTCATCTTAACATGCTGCATCTCCCCTTCTAGTTATGTTTGAACCCAGTGCCATGTTATTTCAACTTACCCGTGGTTGGTCAATGTCACCTGATTATTTGTGTTGGTTTCCGCACTCAAAGATTTTTCTTAATATGCCAGCTATTTTCATCAGTGCCGTGGTATGTTTTGTGTGATTTCTCCCTTTGATTCCAATTTCTTCCAGTTTTTTTTTTAGTTTTTTAGATTTAAAAAAAAATGATCCTAGTGCTTCTGCAATTATTGGTATCACCGGTAGTTTTTTATGTTCCATAGTCCCTTCAACTCTCTACCATGTATTTACTTAGTTTTTCTCTTATTTGGTAGTTGTTTATTTCCTTCTTGTTGATTATGTGCTCTTTGAGTGTGAATCAGTTTGTCTGTTTGTATTTCAATGCCCCAAAAGATTTTATGAGTTTCATTCTTAAATATTGGTTCTGTTTTTTGTTTGTACAAAGTCTGATCAAAGTGTAATCGTTTGCACAGTTTCAAGTTGACTTCCTTTTCAATCCAGTCATGTCTGTTTTTATATTCCTTTTGAGCCAGCTTACTGCATTCACTTATGATGTGGTTTACCGTTTTGTCTATTATTATTATTATTATTATTATTAAATGTTAACAGGTAAAATTTTTTAAATCTATAATATTAATGTGATGTGCCTCTCTGTCCAAGGATGCAATTGAAAAAAAAATAAAAATTGGAAAAAAAAACACAAACAAAGCTCTATACAAAGATACAAACGATGTTTATCAAGTAAAATTTTTCTAAGAATCTAATGGTTGCATTCATTTTATATATTTTTTTAAGCCAATGTTGTGGAATTTGCTTAACACCATACATCCATAATATGCACATTATGGATATCAATAGACTCCCCCCTCCCCACAATATATATATATATATATATATATATATATATATAAACATAAAGATAGAGGCAAAATGGCTGCATAAAAACCATGTGTTAGATGCAGATATTGTTTATAAAATCAAAATCAAAAATCAAAACATTTTCTTCATTTTGACTTTTTTATCTAATATTTCGCTTGATATAACAAGCTTCGACAGAGCTTTAGACAGATAAAAGGTATTAACCTTCTTTTTTTTTTCGTAATAATCCTTCCTGGTCTTCTGGAAGGGGCGTCCGATGTTGTGTGGACCGACGGTGCAAATGTCTGTTTTAAATTGAATGGTCGCTGGTAGGTATAAATTTGGGAAAGTTCATTTTTTTATGTCAACTTGGATTAAAGTGTCTTGAAAAAACCTACACTATACAGTAGGTTCATTTTTGGGTGAAAACAAACAAAAAACAAATAAAAAGAGAGCAAAAACTCACATGTGGGCGAACCCACTGATACGCCATTTTGAATTTTTTCAAGAAACTTTAATCCAAGAACTTTTTATTCTTTGTGAATTTTTTCTGATGATTTTGTAATGTTGCAGAGACGATATTGACATAAAAATGTTGTTTGGCACAAGACAAATGAAACGGACTGTAAAAAATATATCTCACAGAAATATTGTTTTTTGGAAATGTGAAAAAATAAAAATAAAATAAAAGCATGGTTATTGGAATATAATATTAACTAACTTATATTTGCTCTGTTATCAATAATTGACAATCATTGAGCTGAATCTTTTAAGGAGACTACAAAGTAAAAGGAACTGATAGTATATGCTAATACATATATTGTCATTAATAATTATATATATATATATACATATATATATTAAGGCAACCCTTAATATGTATCCTTATAAGTATCGCCCCATGATATATATCTGTACATATCTGTCTCTATATCCCTCTCTATCTCTCCATCATCTTGCACAGATTCAATGCTTTCCCTTTTTTTCTCCATTTCTTTTTCTCTTCTTTCTAATGCGTCTGCTGCTTCTGCTGGAATGTCAAGAATCCGGCCTTCCATAACTCCAAACAGAAGATCACTTGATCCCTCTCCCATGTACACATCAACTGACCCACAATTCAACACAAGCCACATTTTCATGTGACACACAGAGAACCCCTCCCCACCTCCACACTCCGCTTTCCCCCACCCTCATCTCTTACCCTCTAGTTTGCATACAGGTCTATCAGCTCCATGTTCTAACACCCAGACTCTTGAAATAATGTTTTTTTTTTTTTTTTTTTGTTAATTCTCATTCGAAACACCATTTCACCCCATCCCTCCCCAGAACCCCCACTTTGAATTTTCTTGAGGCCAGCTAAAATGTCTCTGTTGCAATTTCTGTTCCCCCTTGAGGAGAAATTGCTTTCATTGAGAAGGTCAGGGGGAATGGCGAAAAAGTCTCCTCCTCCTCCTCCTCCTCCTCCTCCTCCTCCTCCTTCTTCTTCTTCTTCTTCTTCTTCTTCTTCTTCTTCTTCTTCTTCTTCTTCTTCTTCTTCTTCTTCTTCTTCTTCTTCTTCTTCTTCTTCTTCTTCTACCCCCCCCAACCTCTCTTACTCTCTCTGACACACCATAAGCATATATCATGCATACATTCACACTAACACGCATAATCAATTACACCCAGGCAGAGTCGCACACACACACACACACACTCAATCTGTCATACTCACCCAAACAGTAACTGTCACTCTCATGCAAATACGGTCACTCCATCGGTCACATATACACATTTCTTCACACTCACACAAACACACACACTCAATGAGTCAGACTCATCAAAAAATGCAGACATTCAATCAGTCTTTCGCACGCACACATACTCAACCAAAAGATGGAGAGTTTGAATTACCTACTAGACTCTATTCTCGAGTGTCTTCGATCTCTCTGTACAAGGGTTTGTCAGGACGACCTAGCACGAGGACATTTCACCCTACAAGTAAACCCTAACCAAATATTCAAAATAACATAGTATTCAAAGCCCAAATAAGATCCTCTCAACACGGCTATACACTGGCTTATACGAGGAATGGTGCACCTTCTCCTAGTGATGTTACCTCAAGTAACAACATTGGATGCTCCACCAGACTAGATGAATTCTTATTCTGGAATCCGGTAAGACCAAGAGATCAAAAGAAAGATATTGGTTGGAGATAGTTAAGTGATCAATCGGGGAGAGGAAAATGAATGTTCTTCTTTATTAACTACACGTTTGTGAAATAAAGAAAAACTTAAATAGAATATTCAAATATATATGTATCTCATATAGGAATCAAGTGTTAGCCCAGGTATGGGGGCCGCCTTGATTTCTGAGAAACTCGACTGAAGTAAAATGAAACAAAATAAAACAGAATTACCTACTAGGGACCATCCTCGAGTTTTTTTTCGGTCACTTTGTACAAGGATTTTTCAGGATAAGCTTACATGAGGATACTTCACATTACAAGTAAACGCTGATCAAATATTCCAAATAACATAGTATTCGAAGCCCAAATAAGATCCCCTCGGTATGGCTACACTGGCTCATACGAGGAATGGTGCACCTTCTCCTAGTGATGTTACCTGAAATAACAGCACTTAGCTGGATACTCCACCAGACTAGATGAATTCTTATCCTGGAATCCGCTAAGACCAAGAAAAGACCACAAAATTAGTAAACTATAACATGGGGAGAGAAAAATTGGTGTTCTTCGTTGCTTTGCTAACTCGACGTTTAAGAGGCAGAGGAGAATCTTAGTCGAACACTCGGATGTCTATGCATCTCAGTTAGTAATTAAGTGTTAGCCCCCAGAAGGGGGAAGGGGCTTGATTTCTGAGAACTTCCTGAAGTAAAACGAAAAAAAAATATCACTCGCATACACACACACACACACAATCAATCACGCATATATACACTCGGTGATCCAGTCACACAATAATAAATAATTAATTCGACTTATTTGAAGCATTCAGATGAGTCAAATGTACAAAATATGTCGTCTTTAATCATCTCTGTTTTTCGATCATATCTGAACAACTTTTTTTGAAAAGTTAATTTTAATATTATACTAAAATATTTTTGTGAAATTTTAACAATACTTATTGGTTATTAATTAATAAATATTTCCCAAATTTCAGATTCTGTCGAGTTATTTATATAAAGTAGCAATTTCTAGTCATGCACATATGTAGCCAAAAAATGTTTGTGTAAATAAAAATTTATACTTAATACAGCTCTACTTGTTATTGAGCACTATTTTATAAAGACCATAGTTTCATGGGATTAACACCTATGAAATGAAAACTCTACAAACACTACACTATATAGTCATCCATAGACAGACTGTTTCACTGTATCACAGCTTGTAAGTGCAGCTAGACTAGCACCCATCCCAAGTCAGGGATTGAACCTTCAACCATCTAGTCGGCAGCTCTCACCACTAAGCCACGGGATGGGATATATATATATATATATATATATATATATATTGTATAATTAGGCAACATTCCTTCTTTTATACATATCTGGTTGAACAGGAGTGCCAACTTCTGTTCATTCTGTTTTTGATCCAATCTTTCTATTCGTCAAACAATAGATCTTATACTATCAACCATGGAGTGTAGGAAATCTCCATATTTCACGCAAACGTTTTCGACCATCATTGGTCGTCTTCAGGCAGATGATTGATCAATGCAAAATAAAATTGGTGAATTTATTAAGACGTTTCCATGTGATTAAAAACATTAAAAACATTCAACAGCATTTCAACACGCCTTCACACCCCTCATAATGAGCATGGTTGATGTTGGGCTTTTTTAATTGAAGCATTGTTTTAATGGAAGCATTGTTCATTCAATTAAAAAAGCCCAACATCAACCATGCTCGTTATGAGGGGTGCGAAGGCATGTTGAAATGCTGTTGAATGTTTTTAATCACATGGAAACGTCTTAATAAATTCACCAATTTTATTTTTGCATTGTTCAATCATCCGCCTGAAGACGACCAATGATGGTCGAAAACGTTTGCGTGAAATATGGAGATTTCCTACACTCCTTGGTTAATAGTACAAGATCTATCGTTCGATAAATAGAAAGATTAGATCAAAAAAAGAATAAACAGAAGTTGGCATTCCTGTTCAACCAGATATGTATGTATATATATATATATATATATATATATATATATATATAACATGCAATTTTTAAAAATAAAAATTGATGGGAATGCTAAATTCCTGGAAAGATATTTATCAATTATAATATTTACATTTTAGTTTTAAAGCTGTTTGTTTATTTTTTATCAATTTTGTGGGATTTAACGTTAATATTAGTTTTTATAAATAAAAAAATATAGATATTTTTTAGAAATTCTAAAAGAGAATTTATTATTGAATCATGAACAGTTTCTACTTTGTACAGTAAACCCCTGAAAGGTTATGGTCTTTATTTTGACTGCATCGAACGGGTGATTATCTCATCTCTCACCCACCCCAAAGTACGCATCAACCCAAGACGCTCAAATCCGTACTACCGTGCACTTCTTTTATGAATCCAGTACTTATAATGACACAGGTATTTTAAAAACCTGTTCTCCGCCCTTAATAAAGTCACACATGGTTACGACGAAATCTACTTTATTTTCTATGCAAAGACAAAAGGTCAGAGGTTAATCTGTGAATAATTCTGTGACGATTCCATTAAAATAAGCCATATTGTGTCATTCTGTTTCTGTTTTTCTGGCACGCATCTTTCAAAACTTTTACTCCTAAGTGGTTCCTAAGCTGAGCTTTTTGCTCTCACTTGACAAATGGTGGTAGCAGTAGCAATATATATATATATATATATATATATATATATATATATATATATATATATATATATATAATTGGGGAGAGGAGATAGAATGAGGTTAGAGAGAATGAAGAAGAGAAGGATATGGGAGTGTAGGAATTTAAGCGAACGATGAGAGAGGTATTGAGAGAGTAGCGATGGTGAAGGAGTGAGAGACTGATGAAGTGAGATAATGAAAGATAGAGAGAGAGAGATAATGAGAAGGAGGGAAATGAGGAAGATAAAGAGTGAGATGAGGGAAGAGAGAGAGAGATGCACAGTATTTTAACATCATCAAAGAGGGGAGGTAAAGCCTGGGAGGGTGGACCTCCTAGAACTGCACAGGACAGATCAGACCCATAGACCGGCGGAAATCAAGCCCCGAAGGCCAAGACAATACAGATCTATGAAGTGCAGTATCCATCGGAACAGATACTACACTTTGATCTTAGCCAAAAGGCGTTATTCAACTCCTACCCACAATAGGAATATGTGACACAAGGTCGGAAGGTGGGATTTGAAAAGCTAGCACCCGAAAAGGTGAGCACTGTGGCCATTAAAAATTGCCCGGGCAGCCCCAGCATTGCCTCAAGTAATAAACTTACTCCTCGCTAAAGAGGGGAGGCAAAGCCTTGGAGGGTGGACCTCCTAGAACTGCACAGGACAAACCCACACACCGGCGGAATCAAGCCCCAGAGGACAAGATGACACCGGTCTATAGGGTGCAGTATCCATCGGAACAGATACTGCACTTTCTTCCTAGCCAAAAGAAGTGCCAGGTTTTCTGAATTCTTCTTAGGATATTTCAATTTCCATTTAACTGTTATACTTGCCTGGATAGCTTCAGGGTTGGATACAACTAAATTGTCAGGTAAAAAAGAAAAAAGATACTCTTTTCTAGTAATCTCTTCTTATGAATAAGCATTGGATATCTCCCCAAATCAGCTCATATGGTATGATAATATAACATGTACAGTTTTAAATTATTTAAAGCCGTTCAACACATGCCAGCATGTAAAACGAACTTTAAATTGAATCTTTTTGCTTTCTATACTGGTTCATATGTTTTTTTTTTCTTTTTTTAAACTTTCTAGTTTGAAACGTTTTCTTTCTTCTTTTTTTTTAACTTCAACAGATTCAGACATTATTTTATATGAATATTAGTGCGAACACTGGCGGCGCATATATTTATTTTTTTGACAAAAATGTACACTCATTTTAAAACACATTAAAAATAGCAAAGTAAATCAACTTTTAGAAAGTGAGTATTTTCCAAACAATGCTGATATGCTACGAGATCATTAGTACACTGGTATGAACATGCATGCATGCGTCCACTGCACAGTCTGTGATCGTCTCGCTTGTTATGCCGGTTCAAAATTGTCATTTGATTTAGTCAGTGCTGCGACAAAGGAACTCTTCCTCAAAATAGAACCATAAATCGAGTTTAAAAACAATTAACAAGGTTTATTTTTCTTTGGAGGTTATGATGGTACTCATTTTTTAGGTTGAATAGCAGACTTTCAAAATGAAATATTTGATCGACCAAATCAAAACATAAGTCCAATAACACAATTCTTTAGCTAAGAATCCCTAGGGCATATCTTGCTTGGAGAGTCACACAGATTCAACTGACCGTCAGACCTCAGAGAAACAAACGGCCTGTGTCTTGCCTAAAAGGCCGGCTCTCTTTCTTAGCAAGTTGCTATTAGCATGAATCAAAAACATGAAACCCACTAAACATGTTTACACCTAATGCATGTTTACACTAGGATGCTGTCAGTACACTATTGCAATGATGTCGTTACATTATTACCATTTTGCCATCAGTACAATATTGCCATAGCATCATTACATTGGTTCGATACAATCATATAATATTATCTGTAACGGTGATGTCAATGATAATTCACACTAATTACACCAGACATGTTGAATCTGGCGTCGGTAGTGCCATTTATAACATGCTATACAGATGGCATGGTGTTACAAAGGAAATCATGATCAGTACACCAATCCCAACTTTGGAGTTTTTATAATGTGTTTCATGCTCCTCTGAAGTTTTCCTACGGATGAACGTGCCGCGGTAGCTTTGCTGTTGTTGGCAAGTTTGAAGTAGGTATGTTGATGTTGGCGATTTTTCGAAGAATGGATAACTCGAGATCACAAGGAAACAAAACTCTTTGGTTCCAGTAATAACTTGTTTATTCTTTGAATACTGGGATGAAAAAGGTTTTGTAAGAATGTTAGTAGCCCAGATTATATTAATTTAGGCAAGACTTCTAATATTCTAATATCTCTGCTCGAGAAATGAGAGCAGCAGACATTAACCCTAACTCTTCCACTCACTTTCTCTGGTGATTTACTTGCCTCGTTTGGCTGTTTTTGCCACTTGCGTGTTGTTTTATCCAAAGTCGTCTCATGCGGTGGAGGTTTAAGGAAACTGGGTATCGTAATTTCCTTCAAGCTTTCTCTCTCTCTCTCTCTGACCAGCAAGGTCTCTAGCATCGACCAGGCACCGCAGAGGATAGTCTGTATCTATCTCTCTCATTTCTCCACTTGACTCCGGAAATCCTAAGCCTCTCTTCACCCAGTCACCTCAAAAGAGGACATAGATGAGTGACACGCACCTGGTTGTTCTCCAGGGTCAGACCTGGTCATCTGTCCGATCCCTGCTTGGAGAATCCAGTTTGTGTGAAAATCTATTCATATAAGCTTTTACTAAGTTTAATGCTTTGCATTCAACTTCTTAACGATTCCTATTTCGGTATAAGTTTTGAAGCAATTGATTGATTCTCCAAATTGAAAATTAATTCCCAATTGCACTGTATTTCGGGGATGTTGCAATCAATATGATGTTCTCAGTACACCGGTGCCATGATTTATTCAGTAAATTGGTGCCATGATTTATTCAGTAAATTGGTGCCATGATTTATTTAGTAAATTGGTGCCATGATTTATTTAGTAAATTGGTGCCATGATTTATTTAGTAAATTGGTGCCATGATTTATTTAGTAAATTGGTGCCATGATTTATTTAGTAAATTGGTGCCATGATTTATTTAGTAAATTTGTGCCATGATTTATTTAGTAAATTGGTGCCATGATTTATTTAGTAAATTGGTGCCATGATTTATTTAGTAAATTGGTGCCATGATTTATTTAGTAAATTTGTGCCATGATTTATTTAGTAAATTGGTGCCATGATTTATTTAGTAAATTGGTGCCATGATTTATTCAGTATATTGGTGTATATTGATCTTCAGTATTTTGGTGCCATGATTTATTTAGTAAATTGGTGCCATGATTTATTTAGTAAATTGGTGCCATGATTTATTTAGTAAATTGGTGCCATGATTTATTTAGTTATATTAGTGCCATGATTTATTTAGTAAATTGGTGCCATGATTTATTTAGTATATTAGTGCCATGATTTATTTAGTATATTAGTGCCATGATTTATTTAGTTATATTAGTGCCATGATTTATTTAGTAAATTGGTGCCATGATTTATTTAGTAAATTGGTGCCATGATTTATTCAGTATATTGGTGTATATTGATCTTCAGTATTTTGGTGCCATGACATCCGCAGTATACTGGTGCCATGACATCCGCAGTATACTGGTGCCATGTTGTCCTCGTTCTACTGGTGCCCTGACGTCCTCAATCCACTAGTGTCATGACAAGATCAATCCACTGGTGTTCAGTGCATTCATGCTCTCATAATATCATCAATACAGTGATTTTAGGATCACCCTAGTATTATAATAATATCACCACAGTGATATAATCATACAAACAGCATATAGTTATATTATGATATTAATTATATATATATATATATATATATATATATATATATATATATATATATATAAGCATTGTCCAGGGAGTTTCGGGCAGGTTGACCAGAAGAGATGCTGTATGCTGATGATTTAGTACTTACCTGTGAAACAATGGATGACCTACTTGTTAAGTTAAAGACTTGGAAGAACGCTATGGAAAGTAACGGTCTGAAAGTGAATGTCACAAAGACTAAAGTGTTAATCACTGGTTGTAGCGTTGGAAATCTTCCGGAAAGAAGAAAATTCCCATGCTTAGTTTATGGTAAGGGAGTCGGGTGCAAATCAATTTTCTGTGATACATGCAGGCATTGGGTACACAATGCAGTTGAATTACGGATAAGTTGAGAGAGGACAACCAGTTTGTGTGCAAAATGTGTAAGACAACAGAGATGAATGCGAACTCAGATATGGAGAAAATATACGTGGATTGCGAAGTTATTGAGGTTGTTTAGAAATTTTGTTATCTTGGTGATACCATTGGAGCACAGGGTGGAGCAGGTGCTAGTGTGATAGCAAGAATTAGGAATGGATGAAGTAAGTTCAGGGAACTTTTGCCATTACTAACCAGCAGAGTGTTACCACTGTCGACCAAGGGAAGAGTCTATCAGGCATCATGTGTACACAGTGTGTGATGTATGAAAGTGAAACCTGGTCAGTGAGGGTTGAAGACATGCGTTGCATGGAGAGAAATGATCTGAGAATGATACATTGAATGTGTAATGCAAGTCTTAAAGACGGGCTTAGATCTGATGACCTCAGAGGAAGATTAAATCTGGACAGTATTAGGAGATGCGTGCAGGACAGGAAGCTTCGATAATATAGCCACGTTGAAAAAAAGGATGAGAGTTTCTGGGTTAGTAGATGTAGAACAGTTGAAGTAGCAGGGTCAGCACACAGGGGAAGGCCAAGAAAAACATGGGAGGAAGTGATAAGAATGGACTTGAGAGAAAGAGGGATAAATAAAGACCTGATCAGAGATACATTAGTTTGGAAGTAAATTTCTAAAAGCCGTCCAACACATGCCAGCATGTAAAACGGACGTTAAACCGTATATGATGATGCTATTAACTATGTTGATTTGTTAGTAAGAAAGCCCAAATCAGGTGATCTATGTACATCTAAATACGCCTCCCCTCTCCATCGGCAAGACCCACCCGTTCCTCTCACATGTCCAACACACATGTCCAAACAAATACGCTCAGCTTCCATTGACTCTGGTCAACTTGTTTGTAAACAGGTCTTTGTGTCGTCGTGCGCAAAGGACTTAGAGTGTCCGCAACATGAAATTGTCCGATTGAAGTCTTTATAACTCGTAGCATTTCTTACACGCCAACTTCAAACAAATTGCAAATTCTGTTTATGCCTCACCACCACCCACCACACCCCCGTCTCCTCTTTCTCCTTTATTCTCCTGCAAAATAAAGCTTCACCCTAACAAGGGGACATTTTCATCCTTGCAAACCTCCTTTTAGTTTCCGTACTTACCTGGTTAGGCAAGTTGCCAATACAGTTGGACAAATTTGTGTGACAGACTTGTCTGATTCATATTTTTATCTAATTCTTACCAAACCGAGCTTACAGTATTTGTCAAGAAAAACTTAAATAACTTAACCCATTGAAAATATTAAACCGTTTGGAAAAAAGAATTACAAATATTTATTCATTAATTAGGGGGGGGGGCAGCCTCGATGGGGAGTTGTGCTGCAAGATATTTGTTCATATTATATTTAAATTTCTGCACATTGTTATGGTGAGGGAAATGGGGAACAGGGAAGGAATCCTAAAATTAAGCAGTCTGAGGAATGAAGCTATTAGAGCAGGAAATCTATCAGCAGCAAAATCCCACCCCTTCACTGTAGGAACCTACAGTGAAGGGGCTAGTCGAATGGGTCGGAGGTATTTTCGTTGAGGGGGGGGGGCATACATGCAGTAAGTTCATCAGAGCAAATTCTGTTGAAGTACTTGTCAAACGAACATAGAGATGCAACATTGGTGATGTTACAGGGGCTGGAACTTGGCAGACAGTGCGAGACCGATTAGGTTAGTAACTCTTTTCGATACCCTGTCCAAGAGAGAGGGAAAGGCTAGTGGTTGGTGCACCAGCTGAGATGTGGCAACAATAGTCCGTGCATGGGCAAATGGTTGGCTTTTTGGTGTTTAAAGGTCATTAGCACAAGTCCCACGTAAGTGAGAAAATAAAATGTATTTTGCGATAATTAAATCTTTCGCTCGAGGTCAATTGTCGATTTTGCTTTCATCTTTGATGATTCTTTGGACAAAAAACAAAAGCAATTGCCTTCGCAGCAACGTTAAAGAGAATCTTGAAAATGTCGCATCAAACCGCCAAAGGTTTGATGCGACAATTTTCTAATAATGGAATTTCTACCATTTTATCGCTTTAAATCGAATTAGTTCCACATATTTGTCCTTTAGTCCTTCACGTTGATAACGTCTTTTGATCTGCGATGTGCAAGGAACTCGCTCTTTGTGTTCAGCTTTTATACCTTGTTTAACATGATGTAGTCCTTTCTATTTTCTTTCTTTTTTCTTTCTTTTTTCTTTCTTTGTTCTTTCTATTTTCTTTCTTTTTTCTTTCTATTTTCTTTCTTTTTTCTTTCTTTTTTCTTTCTTTTTTCTTTCTTTTTTCTTTCTTTTTTCTTTCTTTGTTCTTTCTATTTTCTTTCTTTGTTCTTTCTATTTTCTTTCTTTTTTCTTTCTTTTTTCTTTCTTTTTTCTTTCTTTGTTTTTACTGTTAATGCCAGATCTTAATCGACCACGGGGACTGCTTCTATATATCTTCCTCCCACAAGGTAAGATGTGACACAAGGTCAGGAAAGTGGGATTAGATAAGCCAGCGCTCGAGAGGTGAGCACTCTGACCATTTAAAAATTGCCTGGGCAGCCCCGTCGGCATTCCCCGGTAGGGGCGCCTCAGGCGATTAGCAATAAACTAACCCCTTCTCAAAGGGTGAGAAGGCAAAGCCTGAGAGGGTGCACCTCCTAGAACTGCACAGGACGGACAACCGATAGACCGGTGTAAATCAAGACCCGAAGGCCCGGACAATACCGGTCTATTGGGTGGGGTAAAAACCCACTGCTTAATGCTCGTTGTTTAACGTTATGCGTCCAGTTTACTAGTTTGCACCTTCTGTAGTATATTTATCTATTTAACTTGTGTTCCCTCCCCCCAAGGAAAGGATATTGCCACTGAAACGTTAGAAACAACCTGGGTGGGGAGTTGAGCAACAAAACATTTGTTCACATTACTTTTAAATTTCTACATGTTCGTACTGTCTAGGGAGTAGGGAGGGAATTCCAGAGGCAAGCGGTCCTAGGAAAAAAACTATTAGACTAGAAAATCTTCCAGCATCTAGGTACCTCTACAGTGAAGGGGTTGGATTTTGCTCCTAGTCAGATGGGTCTGGGGTATTTTCTTTGAGGGGCTACAAGTGCAGTAAGTTAACCAGAGCACATTCTGTGGAAGTATTTGTAAAACAAACACAGGAATGCAACACTGCAGTGATGTGACAGGGCCTGAAGCTTAGCATACAGTGCGGGATTTGCTCCGACTCCAAGATTGAGATAAGAATCCGAATAAATTGATGTCATACCGTTTCCAATGACTTAATTGAAGAAAAAGATTTAAAAAGTAAAAAAATCCTGATCGGATAAATAGCTTTTGAGTTATCAATGTTTCCGTGGCATTACTTTGGGAATACTTCATACAATATGGTGAAGTAAGGCCCAGATAAGACTTTGACCCATCCTTACGTTGTCAGGCAGAGGTATGTAATCTCATGACTCACTTATGTTCTTGTTAAATTCTGTTATTGAATCTGATTTTCTATCTGATTTCATATTTTATATATAACATTTTTGTATAGCACTAAGGGGGATAATTCAGTATATATTCAAAGTAAACACTAACAGCAGCTTACTGAGTATTACTATTATTATCTCTACCAAAGTGGAGGTTATGTTTTCGGCCAAATTTGTTAGTTTTGTGTGTGTGTGTGTGTACAGCCTAGTATCCACATGGCTTGACCAATCGTCACCAAACTTGGTCAAATTATCAATCATGATCTAACTTAGAATTGATCTAATTTTGTGATATCTCTAGGTCAAAGATCAGGGAAAAGGTGAAAGTCACACTTTTGGCGATGACTTTGGTTCCGGTCATCATAGAGACTCACTACTCGGCCCATATAGTAGCCAATGAAGTCCCACATCTTATGACATTCACCTTGAAAAGTTTGGATACGGTCTAAATTTTGATAAAATTTCAATTTCTGATTTTTTTCAAATTTGATGTATAGATCTGACACTTTTTGAAAACGGTAACCGCCATGCAAAATTCCAACCTTATCAGATAAATAGTTTTTCAGTTATCACGTTTCCGTGGCATTACTTTGGGAATACTTCATACAATATGGAGAAGTAAGGCCCAGATAAGACTTTGGCCCATCCTTACGTTGTCCAGCAGAGGTATGTAGTCTCATGACTGACTTATGTTTTTGTTTTAATAAAATAACTTTTTTTGTTGTGTTTTTCATATAGTTTAGTAATTCGTTGTTTTTCACGGATGATTCCGCAATTTGTTAGTGGAGCGGGATGTGGTGGGGGGGTTGCTCACATTTATTTGTTTTCCTTTTCGCCGATTCTGATTGATTTTAATCCGACCTGACATCAACAACAGCCAAACTGTCTTGATCCTTTAATTCTGATGTCCCTAGCTTCAACAACTTGCCCCATTTTTTTTCTTAGTTCGCCGCCTTTGAGAAGAACGCGAGACTTTTAATCAATTCGGACACATTTTCATGTTTCATTTCCATCATCTCGTTACGTCCAATACATTTCATTCCCTCCAGACATAATTTTGAACGACCGTTTTTTTTTTTGCTTGTTTGTATGCATATCTCATGTCTCGTAGATTCAGACTAACTACTCACGGCAAAACGGCAAATGCTGTGGTACCCGTGAAAAGACGAGCCATCTCAAAGGCGATGTTTGTTGTCATGGTAACATAGAAAGAAAAAAAACAGAGGAAGAGAAAAATTCACTCGTTTTTCCATCGGAACATTTTCTTTGAATTCAAAACCATGTGCCATCAGTGAAACCGGAAAATCGATTTAATCTTTGTGTTTTTGTTCTATCATTCGCTTTAACATCCATTTTACATGCTGGCATGTGTTGGACGGCTTTTAGAAATTTACTTACAAAATAATCTATTTCTGGCCAGATATGCCTCTTAACCATCATCAGATTCGGGTTAACATTGTGCATGCGTTTGACGGCTTTAAGAAATTGACTTCCAAAGAAACCTATCTCAGACCAGGTCTTAATTTATCCCTCAGGTCCATTTTTATAGCTTTTTCTCATTTTTTTGGGGCCTTCTCGTGTGAACTGACCCTGCTATCTCAACTGTTCTACATCTACTAACCCCAGAACTCTCATCCTTTCTTTCAATATGACCATACCATCAGTCTCCTGTTCTGCACACATCTTCCTATACTGTCCAGATTTAATCTTCCTCTGAGGTCATCAGATCTGAGCCTGTCTTTATGACTTGCATTACACATGAATCGTATCATTCTCGTATCATTTCTCTCCATGCAACACATGTCCTCAACCCTCACTGGCCAGGTTTCACTTCCACAAATCATCACGCTGCGTACACATGATGCCTGAGAGACTCTTCCCTTTGTCGAAAATGGTGACGCTCTGTTCGTTAGTAATCGCAGTTCTCTGAACTTCATCCATCCACGCCTAACTCTAGCAATCACACCAACACCTGCTCCCCCCTGTGCTCCAATGGTATCACCAAGATAACAAAGTTTCTAAACAATTTCAATGGATTCGCCATCCAAATATACTTTGAGTTCTCATCCATCTCCATTGTCTTACACTTCTTGCGCATAAACTGGTTATCAAAATTCTGCTTTCAAAAATACAAAATTTAAATTTCACCCCAAACTGTTCACAAATACAGAAATCGCAAAATACTTTCGGAATTTTTAAAATTATAAAATTTATTCAAAATAGAATCCTAATTATTTTTTCTCACAAATAAAATTATCTTATTAGATTTTCGAAGTCAACCCCTAATAGCATTTAAGCTGACAAAACAAACTTTGCTTCTGACTAGCCAATTTGCATTTTTTATTGTTGTACCGTGTTATTTTGCAATATAATAACTTGCGTAGTTAAAGTTACTTCAAAGATTTACTTTGTATTGTTCAGATGACTGCTAATATGAAACATTTTTAAATAATTACCTAAAAATAACAATCAACAAGGGGGGATAACTCATATGAAATTAAAAAGATTAATAGAAATTATTTATCTTAAGTTTTAGAATGTGTAAACAAATAAAAATTTCAAACTAAAATGACTTCACTGTATCCCGGGCAACACCAGATAGATACAGCTAGTAGTTAGAATTTAAGCAATTTGTCAAATTTAATGTTCATGTTTCTTTTTATGTAAATAAAAAAATATAAATTTTGAAAATTAAAAAGTGCTCTAATTTTTAGGGGGAGGGAGGATGGGTGAAATAAACAATTTTTGTCGAAACCCCTTTTCTCAAATTCTTAACCCATCCCTGCACATCACGTGGATTCATTTGGTAGCATCCCATCGGTCTTCCATTTGAATGCGGTTAGTCATGGAGGTGTAAGGGCAGAATTATCCGAGTTATCTCACTTGGACAGATATCGGAGTTATCTTCCTGTGATTTATTCTGCCCAGCATTAGGAAATGCTCTCTCCTGTGCGGAAGTTAAGGAAACTCGCTCCATTCATGCAGGGAATGTACAAAGAGATCTTATTCTCTTTTTGGCTAGTTGTTCAAGGCATACAGACATTTTGTCCAGCTCCTTCTATGGGCATACCTTCAAAAACCTTAGCAGGCTTTGCCTCTAGGTCACATCTTCTGATAGCAGTCGTGTAGACTCTCAGAACACCACAACAAAAAGTAAGTTACATTTACACTACTAACACATATATCTATCTGTGACCCTGACAAAATGTGTTCTTTATCACTTGTATTTGGGACAGTAGTGTATTCTTTCGGTAGTATGATAATGCAGCACACAAAATGGTGTCCTCATGCTTGGGAAAGATATACCCGAACACGTGGTCGCTAAAAACATAAAAGCTAAGATATAAAATATTCAATGTGGGAGAAATAGGGGTTTGGCCACTAAAGGGGTTGGTGTGATACAATCTTTACAAATGGTTCGGGGGTCTCCATTTAAATGAATGGAACTGGATATTTTGTGTCCCTGTTCATGAGCAATTTATCACAGGCGGATATAAAAATATCCGTCCCACGACGGGTAAAATGAATTCTTCATACAGAATAGTTTTGCACCACTTTTATGTAGACTTAGAATTATTTTTGCTTAAAAACATCATCTCTAATATTTTTACCAATAATAACGATACGTGAATACATTTGAATGAACATAGATATTCATTGTAGTTACTCCCACTCTCTCTTATGCAAATAATAAGCATTATTCCTGAAAGTTCAACAAAAGAGATCAGCAAACTAGAAGAGTACCCGATTCAAAGTCAGCAGCAAACGGTGTTCAGTCAGATTTAGTTCCTGATAATAACTTCCGTAATATAACTTCCGACGAGAGTTTCAGTTTCCTAAATTTATTAATTTATTTATTAAATTGTTAAGTGAAAGTGCAGAATAGTAAACAAAACCCCCACCCCCCACCCCCTCTCTCCATGTTAAGAATGGCTTTCTAAATAATAACGTTATTATTTCAGCATAGTTCGTAAACTGCAGAAGAGTATTTAGAAAGCCATTCTTAACATGGGGAGGGAGGGAGAGCTTTGTTAACTATTCTGTACTTTCACCTAACAATTTAATAAATAAATTAATAAATAAAAATTAGTACAAAACTTGGCAAACCATAGAGTAAGCGACCTAAAACAGGAAGTCTGGTTTGCAACTTGTTCAATATTTGTGAAATTTTGTGGAAAAAATGTGATAGAGTAAGTAACTACAATGAATTTCTATGTTTATTTAAATGTGTTTATTTTTTTTAAAAATGTTTATGTAATGTTTTGTTTATGTAATGTTTTGTTTATGTAATGTTTTGTTTATGTAATTATGTTTTGTTTATGTAATGTTTTGTTTATGTAATGTTTTGTTTATGTAATGTTTTGTTTATGTAATTATGTTATGTTAATTTCCTTAAATTTATAAAAACGTATCCAGTAAAGAAAAGGAAAAATCCTTGAGACTTACATGAGATTCGAACTCTTGTATGGCAAGTGTAAAAGATTTACAGTCAAGTGTCTGAGCAAACGAAATTGTAAAAACTACTACCTTAATAATGTGTACTCTTCCTATTCACTTTTTGTCAGCCAACCCCGTTTCTATTATAAACTAACTCTCAAAACACCATAACTTTTTGATGGTATATGGATAGATTAAACTTACAGATTATTTTTTAAATTATTTAACGCTCCACTCATGCGACCGTTTCATCTTAGATAATTGTCCAATTAAAGTTCCTTTCCAATTCTTTCTCTTCTAACTTTGGTATTTTGGTTGCATTTGTTATTATATTTTATCAAAAGAGAATTTGAAAGGGCCACCACAAAAGTTGAAGAATGGTATTTCCTGAAATTCCATCCAAGTTGTGCGCCATGACAGCTGATTGGGAAGAAGAAAACGGATGATGAACAATTGATTCTTTGTTGTTGATGGTGTCAAAAAAAAATGGTGTATGCACTTGACAAATTTCAATTTCAGTTAATTTTGATCAAGTTTTGTTTTTTCCTATCTTCTCTCCCTATATGTCTTTTTCTCTCTCCGTCTCTTTCAGTATCTTTCTCTCTCTCTCTCTCTCCTTCTTTTTCTCTCTCTCTCTCTTTCTTTCTCTCTCTCTCTCTCTCTCTTTCTCTCTCTCTCTCCTTCTTTTTCTCTCTCTCTCCCTCCTTCTTTTTCTCTCTCTCTCTCCCTCCTTCTTTTTCTCTCTCTCTCTCCCTCCTTCTTTTTCTCTCTCTCTCTCCCTCCTTTTTTTCTCTCTCTCTCCCTCCTTCTTTTTTTCTCTCTCTCTCCCTCCTTCTTTTTTTTTCTCTCTCTCCCTCCCTCCCTCTTTTTCTCCCTCTCCCCCTCCCTCTTTTTCTCTCTCTCCCCCTCCCTCTTTTTCTCTCTCTCCCCCTCCCTCTTTTTTCCCTCTCTCTCCCTCCCTCTTTTTCTCTCTCTCTCTCCCTCTTTTTCCTCTCTCTCTCTTTTTCTCTCTCTGCCCCTCCCTCTTTTTCTCTCTCTCTCTATCTCCTTCCCTCTTTTTTTCTCCCTCCCTCTTTCTCTCTTCCTCTACCTCTTTCTCTTCCTCTACCTCTTTCTCTTCCTCTACCTCTTTCTCTCCCTCTTTCTCTTTCTCCCTCTTTCTCTCCCTCTTTCCCTCCTCTCTCTCTTCCTCCCCCTCTCCCCCTTCCTCCCCCTCTCTCTCTATCTCTCTTTCTCTATCTCTCCCTCTCCGCCTTCTCTCTCCCCTCTCCTATTTTTTCTCACTCCCCCTTACCTTTCCCCTCTCTGTCTCTTTCTCCCCCTCTCTCTTTCTCTTTCTCCCTCTTTCCCCTCTCTACTCTCAAATCTCACAAGATAATTTTATATGTTAGAAGAACCAATTAGAATTCTATTTGGGATAAATTTACTTATTATTAAGTCCATCATCAGCATCAGCAACAAATACTACAACTACTACTACTACTACTCCTATTATCATCATGATCATCATCCTGAGCACCTGTTTCCATTTCCAGTGTTCAAATAAAGAGAGAGATTGAAAGAAAAGAGTGACAAAAAATTGGAGCCTTTGTGTCTTCAATTTCCATAATCAGTTTACATTGTCTCATCGTCTCCAGTCAATTAATACGAAGAAAAGAACACATTTCCCACCCTAGGTCTGTCTGTCTGTCTGTCTGTCTGTCTGTCTGTCTGTCTGTCTGTCTGTCTGTCTGTCTGTCTGTCTGTCTGTCTGTCTGTCTGTCTGTCCGCCCGCCCCGCCCGCTTGCGTATGTATATATATATATGCAACATTCTCTATTTAGATAAAGTTACCTATGTGCAGCATATGTTTTTATATTTCTATGCAGAGAATTCACTTTAAAACTAATTAACCGATCATTATGAATTTTGGAACACAGCTACATGGTGTAACGGTTGGAAATGTGGGCTATATTTACTTTAATTTAGTTTTATGCAAAGATGGGATGGAAATTTAGAGAGTGGAGATTTGTGGAAATTCAGATATAACCAATTTTTTGTGAAATTGAAACAATAGAAATTTACATCAATTAATAAATATTCCCCAAATTTCAGTTTCTTTGGAGTATTTTAAAAGATTTTTAGTAGGGCATAATATGGGATCAACCTACAATTTGAAAATTTAAATATTTCAGATTTACATTAGATTGTATTCATTGTTAATGACACCAATTAAGCAAGATTTTCTGAATTTAAGTTTCTCAAACCTAAATTTTAGACATTTTCTACAATGAAAATCATGTGAAGGATTTTGACCAAAATTGGAAGAAGGATTCTAGATATTAGGTTTAGTATCATTATATCTTCATTTTAATCTTAATAGGGAAACCTAAAAGTGGTGCAAAACTGTTCTGTTTGGATAATTAGTTTTACCTGTTCTGGGACCGGTATTTTTCTAGTGTGTGTGCATGTATGTATATATATATGTATATATATGTATGTATATGTATATATGTATGTATGTATATATGTATGTATGTGTATATATATGTATGTATGTATGTATATATGCATGTATGTGTATATGTATGTATGTATATATGCATGTATGTGTATATATATGTATGTATGTATATATGCATGTATGTGTATATATATGTATGTATGTATATATGCATGTATGTGTATATACAGTATCTACAATAAGTGAGTACACCCAACGAATTTTTTTACTTTTTACTTCATAGAACTTTAATTTTTCGTAGGATTTAAATAAAACTCGATGTGAACATAGCCATGTAGTGGTTTAATAGCTTTATAAACTATGAAGGAACAAATATCTTTTCAATTCAAAAAAATTGAACAAAAACATTTGGAACAAGTAACAAAAAGTGAGTACATATGAGCATTTTAAACAAATAATCTTATTTTTAATACTTTGTATGGCCTCCATTGTTATTAATAACAGCAGACAACCTCCTAGGCATTGATTCGACTAGTTTATGACATGTGTCCGCCGGAATTGCGTTCCATTCACACTTGATGACCTCCTTCAGTTTGTTATTATTTCTCGGATTTTTCCCTTCAATTTTCCGTTTCAGATGCTCCCACAAATGCTCTATTGGGTTCAAATCAGGTGACATACTCGGCCATGGTAAGGTATTCACCCGTTTACTGTCTAAGAAAGCCTTCGTAGCCCGGGACGTGTCTTAGGGTCGTTATCCTCCTGGAAAACTCCACTTTCTGCCAACACTTGTTAGACTTGGTAACATTTTGTCCTCCAATATCTGGCAATAGAGTTTGGAATCCGTTTTTCCTTCGATGAAAGCAAGTCGTCCAACTCCTTTGGCACTCATACACCCCCAAATCATTAATCTCCCACCTCCATGCTTTACAGTTGGCACGACACACTTATCCTTGTAAGCTTCCCCTTTTCGTCGCCACAGACGTTTAACGCCATCTGATCCAAATAGATTTATTTTTGTCTCATCAGACCAAAAGATTTTGTCCCAAAACTGCATGTCTTTGTCTTTATGTTCATTAGCAAATTCATAGCGCTTCTTTTTGTGAGATGTTTTAAGCAGAGTCTTCCTCCGGGGCATGCAGCCTTTAAACCCGTCTTCATGGAGAATGTTGCGCACTGTCTGAGCACTCATAGTTACGTTTAAACTGTGCGAAATTTCTTCTGCGATGCTAGCATCACTCTGACGTCCGTTTCCCTCTATTAGTTGTTTGATGTGTCTCTTAGTTCGATTAGAAAACTTGATTTCATCGAAGGAAAAACGGATTCCAAACTCTATTGCCAGATATTGGAGGAAAAAATGTTACCAAGTCTAACAAGTGTTGGCAGAAAGTGGACTTTTCCAGCAAGATAACGACCCTAAGCACACGTCTCGGGCTACGAAGGCTTTCTTAGACAGTAAACGGGTGAATACCTTACCTATGGCCGAGTATGTCACCTTATTTGAACCCAATAGAGCATTTGTGGGAGCATCTGAAACGGAAAATTGAAGGGAAAAATCCGAGAAATAATAACAAACTGAAGGAGGTCATCAAGTGTGAATGGAACGCAATTCCGGCGGACACATGTCATAAACTAGTCGAATCAATGCCTAGGAGGTTGTCTCCTGTTATTAATAACAATGGAGGCCATACAAAGTATTAAAAATAAGATTATTTGTTTAAAATGCTCATATGTACTCACTTTTTGTTACTTGTTCCAAATGTTTTTGTTCAATTTTTTTGCATTGAAAAGATATTTGTTCCTTCATAGTTTATAAAGCTATTAAACCATTACATGTCTATGTTCACATCGAGTTTTATTTAAATCCTACGAAAAATTAAAGTTCTATGAAGTAAAAAGTAAAAAATTCGTTGGGTGTACTCACTTATTGTAGATACTGTATATGTATATATACAGGGTGTTTCAAAAGTCTTGGGAACATTACAAATGCGTATATCTCATGAACTATTCCAGGTAGAAAAATGAAACTGGTGCCATTTTAAAGCTTGCTTAATCAAGTTTTTGGTCATACTAATGATTTTCGTGTTATCTTTCCAGGTGCAGTAATGGCGTTCTCTAAACAAGACGAGGCATTTTGCATCCTCCAATTTGCAAAGACTGAATCGTGGACATGTGTTCAGCGTGCATTTCGCAGGAAATTTAAAAAAGAAGCCCCTGAAAGGAAATCCATTGTCAGATGGCATGCTAAATTTGTGAAAGATGGGTGTTTGTGCCCAAGTAAGCGAACAGGTCGCCCTTCAACTTCAGAAGATGCAGTTGAGCAAGTTCGGACAGCCTTTCAGCGGAGCCCCCGTAAATCAGTGAGAAGAGCCAGCAGGGAACTTCAGCTTGCTCCAGCAACTGTCTGGCGTGTCTTAAGGAAACGACTGCAAATGGTACCTTACAAGCTCAAGTTGGTCCAAAAGTTGAAGGACACTGATAAGCCATTTCGCCGTGACTTTTGCATTGCAATGCAAGAGAAGTTGGAAGATAACGGCTTTGATGACCGGCTTGTTTTTAGCGATGAGGCGACCTTCCATCTGAATGGCAAAGTTAACAAGCATAACACTCGCATATGGGGTACTGAGAATCCTCATGAACTTCTTGAGCACGAGCGAGATTCACCAAAAGTGAACGTGTTTTGTGCAATTTCCAAGAAAGGTGTCTATGGACCGTTCTTCTTTGAAGAGGCAACTATCACTGGTGAATCCTATCTCAACATGCTAGAAGACTGGTTAATGGCTCAGTTGGAACAAGCAGAATCTGATGACTTCATTTTTCAACAAGATGGTGCACCACCACACTGGAGTCTTAGAGTAAGGCAGTTTCTTAACACAAGGCTGCCTGGTAGATGGATTGGGAGATCTGGGTGAGGTGATGACGTTCTCATGCCCTGGCCTCCTAGGTCTCCAGATCTTACCCCGTGTGACTTTTTCCTTTGGGGCTTTGTCAAGCAACAAGTCTATGTGCCGCCCCTTCCAAGAGATATTGACGAACTAAAGGCTCGAGTAACGGCAGTTGTGGGAACCATTGACGTCAAGATGCTGGAACGCGTTTGGCAGGAAATGGACTATCGACTAGATGTCTGCCGTGTGACGAATGGTGCTCATATTGAGCAACTTTGAAGATTCCCCACAAAACTTGAAACTTTAACCTTTCCAACGGTACCAATTTCATTTTTCAACTCCTAATAGTTTTTGAGTTATTAAAAATCGTTATGTTCCCAAGACTTTTGAAACACCCTGTATATCTATATATGTATATATATATCTATATATGTATATATATATCTATATATATGTATATATATATCTATATATGTATATATATATCTATATATATATATATATATATATATATATATATATATACACACACACACACACACACTAGCTCTACGTATCCGGCGTTTTTCCAATAGTGTACTTTTCGGTATTTAAAGTAAGCCTTTTATTTTTATTTTCAGAATATTAAGATTTTGCTTGTAAATATAGTTTTTAAAATTAAATTTAATTAGTACAGTATCATTTGGTTAATAAATTATTGATCGAATCAAATTATTAGAAAACTATAATTATTTGTTATATATTTTTTTTAATTTAAGTGTTTAATTGTTATTAGTGTAAACCCTCCTTCTCCGTCGAAAAAGACACTTGCAAATCTGGCAAGCTGTATATAATGCAGGGTTGCCAGACACCTGAAAATTCCTGGAAAATCACATTAATCCTGGAAAGTCCTTGAAAACACTGGAATTGAGAGGGAAAACATTAAATTATCCTGGAATTTAAATGATTTAACCATACAAAACTAATTTTTTTCTTTTACAATTTAGTTACATGACCATTCATTCCTATTTCCCATCTGGCTGAATTTATAATTTCTTAATCTAAGTTTTTTTTTTTTTTACTTAAATTTGATAATTAAATCCTGCAAAACCTAAATTTATGCTTTCCTCTCCTGGAAAGTCCTGGAATTTATATGGTATAAATCCTAGAACATATGGAAACATACCCTGGAAAGTCCTGGAATTTATATGGTATAAATCCTGGAACATATGGAAACATACCCTGGAAAGTTCTGGAATTTATATGGTATAAATCCTGGAACATATGGAAACATACCCTGGAAAGTTCTGGAATTTATATGGTATAAATCCTAGAACATATGGAAACATACCCTGGAAAGTCCTGGAATTTATATGGTATAAATCCTGGAACATATGGAAACATACCCTGGGAAGTCCTGGAGTTTATATGGTATAAATCCTAGAACATATAGAAACATACCCTGGAAAGTTCTGGAATTTATATGGTATAAATCCTGGAACATATGGAAACATACCCTGGAAAGTTCTGGAATTTATATGGTATAAATCCTGGAACATATGGAAACATACCCTGGAAAGTTCTGGAATTTATATGGTATAAATCCTGGAACATATGGAAACATACCCTGGAAAGTTCTGGAATTTATATGGTATAAATCCTAGAACATATGAAAACATACCCTGGAAAGTCCTGGAATTTATATGGTATAAATCCTGGAACATATGGAAACATACCCTGGAAAGTTCTGGAATTTATATGGTATAAATCCTGGAACATATGGAAACATACCCTGGAAAGTTCTGGAATTTATATGGTATAAATCCTAGAACATATGGAAACATACCCTGGAAAGTCCTGGAATTTATATGGAAACATACCCTGGAAAGTCCTGGAGTTTATATGGTATAAATCCTAGAACATATAGAAACATACTCTGGAAAGTTCTGGAATTTATATGGTATAAATCCTAGAACATATGGAAACATACCCTGGAAAGTCCTGGAGTTTATATGGTATCAATCCGGGAGCATATGGAAACATACCCTGGAAAGTTCTGGAATGTATATGGTATACATCCTGGAACATATGGAAATATACCCTGGAAAGTCCTGGAATTTATATGGTATAAATCCTAGAACATATGGAAACAAACCCTGGAAAGTCCTGGAATTTATATGGTATAAATCCTAGAACATATGGAAACATACCCTGGAAAGTCCTGGAATTTATATGGTATAAATCCTGGAACATATGGAAACATACCCTGGAAAGTCCTGGAATTTATATGGTATCAAACTATGGAACATATGGAAACATACCCTGGAATGTCCCGGAATTTATATGGTATAAATCCTAGAACATATGGAAACATACCCTGGAAAGTCCTAGAATTTATATGGTATAAATTCTGGAACATATGGAAACATACCCTGGAAAATTCTGGAATTTTAGCTTCAAATTTGTCTAGCAACCCTGTTTGTACATCTATATAAATTAAATTATTATATTTATTAAAAATAAATAATAATTAAAATAAGTTTAACCCTTTTGAAGTCAATATCATTTTTATGCATAGAAATACTGTGTATTCCAAAATGAAATATTGATCGTAGTAAATATAGAAATTGGTAAAATTGATTGGAGGTAAAGTTGTTGTTTTTTTTTTAAAACATAATCAAAAAATCAGATTATTTTTATCAAAACAGATTTTTAAATATCTAGTTTGAAGGAATTAAGCTATTGATGACCAAAATCAACAAACAGACAGACTTTACTCTATTCTTGTTATTATCATGAAATTATTATTATAGTATATTTATTAAAAATAAATAATGACTATTAAATTTTTTTTAACCCTATTGAAGTCGATATCATCTTCTGCGGCCTGACACTGGTGCATAAAAATACTGTTTCTTCTAAAATGAAATACTGATGAGACTAAATATAGAAATCTGTAAAATCTTGGTTTTTAAGAATATAGTTGAAAGGAGATCAGATTAGGTTGAAAGAATAAAACTATGATTAGACTAAATATAGAAATCTGTAAAATCTTGCTTTTTAAGAATATAGTTGAAAGAAGATGAGATTAGTTTGAAAGAATAAAACTATGATTAGACTAAATATAGAAATCTGTAAAATCTTGGTTTTTAAGAATATAGTTGAAAGGAGATCAGATTAGTTTGAAAGAATAAAACTATGATTAGACTAAATATAGAAATCTGTAAAATCTTGGTTTTTAAGAATATAGTTGAAAGGAGATCAGATTAGTTTGAAAGAATAAAACTATGATTAGACTAAATATAGAAATCTGTAAAATCTTGCTTTTTAAGAATATAGTTGAAAGAAGATGAGATTAGTTTGAAAGAATAAAACTATGATTAGACTAAATATAGAAATCTGTAAAATCTTGGTTTTTAAGAATATAGTTGAAAGGAGATAAGATTAGTTTGAAAGAATAAAACTATGATTAGACTAAATATAGAAATCTGTAAAATCTTGCTTTTTAAGAATATAGTTGAAAGAAGATCAGAACAGTTTGAAAGAATAAAACTATGATTAGACTAAATATAGAAATCTGTAAAATCTTGGTTTTTAAGAATATAGTTGAAAGGAGATCAGATTAGTTTGAAAGAATAAAACTATGATTAGACTAAATATAGAAATCTGTAAAATCTTGCTTTTTAAGAATATAGTTGAAAGAAGATGAGATTAGTTTGAAAGAATAAAACTATGATTAGACTAAATATAGAAATCTGTAAAATCTTGGTTTTTAAGAATATAGTTGAAAGGAGATCAGATTAGTTTGAAAGAATAAAACTATGATTAGACTAAATATAGAAATCTGTAAAATCTTGCTTTTTAAGAATATAGTTGAAAGGAGATAAGATTAGTTTGAAAGAATAAAACTATGATTAGACTAAATATAGAAATCGGTAAAATCTTGATTTTTAAGAATATAGTTGAAAGGAGATCAGATTAGTTTGAAAGAATAAAACTATGATTAGACTAAATATAGAAATCGGTAAAATCTTGCTTTTTAAGAATATAGTTGAAAGGAGATCAGATTAGTTTGAAAGAATAAAACTATGATTAGACTAAATATAGAAATCGGTAAAATCTTGCTTTTTAAGAATATAGTTGAAAGGAGATCAGATTAGTTTGAAAGAATAAAACTATGATTAGACTAAATATAGAAATCGGTAAAATCTTGCTTTTTAAGAATATAGTTGAAAGAAGATGAGATTAGTTTGAAAGAATAAAACTATGATTAGACTAAATATAGAAATCTGTAAAATCTTGGTTTTTAAGAATATAGTTGAAAGGAGATCAGATTAGTTTGAAAGAATAAAACTATGATTAGACTAAATATAGAAATCTGTAAAATCTTGCTTTTTAAGAATATAGTTGAAAGGAGATAAGATTAGTTTGAAAGAATAAAACTATGATTAGACTAAATATAGAAATCGGTAAAATCTTGCTTTTTAAGAATATAGTTGAAAGGAGATCAGATTAGTTTGAAAGAATAAAACTATGATTAGACTAAATATAGAAATCGGTAAAATCTTGCTTTTTAAGAATATAGTTGAAAGGAGATCAGATTAGTTTGAAAGAATAAAACTATGATTAGACTAAATATAGAAATCGGTAAAATCTTGCTTTTTAAGAATATAGTTGAAAGGAGATCAGATTAGTTTGAAAGAATAAAACTATGATTAGACTAAATATAGAAATCGGTAAAATCTTGCTTTTTAAGAATATAGTTGAAAGAAGATGAGATTAGTTTGAAAGAATAAAACTATGATTAGACTAAATATAGAAATCTGTAAAATCTTGGTTTTTAAGAATATAGTTGAAAGGAGATCAGATTAGTTTGAAAGAATAAAACTATGATTAGACTAAATATAGAAATCTGTAAAATCTTGCTGTTTAAGAATATAGTTGAAAGGAGATCAGATCAGTTTGAAAGAATAAAACTATGATTAGACTAAATATAGAAATCGGTAAAATCTTGCTTTTTAAGAATATAGTTGAAAGGAGATAAGATTAGTTTGAAAGAATAAAACTATGATTAGACTAAATATAGAAATCTGTAAAATCTTGCTTTTTAAGAATATAGTTGAAAGGAGATCAGATCAGTTTGAAAGAATAAAACTATGATTAGACTAAATATAGAAATCGGTAAAATCTTGCTTTTTAAGAATATAGTTGAAAGGAGATAAGATTAGTTTGAAAGAATAAAACTATGATTAGACTAAATATAGAAATCTGTAAAATCTTGGTTTTTAAGAATATAGTTGAAAGGAGATCAGATTAGTTTGAAAGAATAAAACTATGATTAGACTAAATATAGAAATCTGTAAAATCTTGCTTTTTAAGAATATAGTTGAAAGGAGATAAGATTAGTTTGAAAGAATAAAACTATGATTAGACTAAATATAGAAATCGGTAAAATCTTGCTTTTTAAGAATATAGTTGAAAGGAGATCAGATTAGTTTGAAAGAATAAAACTATGATTAGACTAAATATAGAAATCTGTAAAATCTTGCTTTTTAAGAATATAGTTGAAAGGAGATAAGATTAGTTTGAAAGAATAAAACTATGATTAGACTAAATATAGAAATCGGTAAAATCTTGGTTTTTAAGAATATAGTTGAAAGGAGATAAGATTAGTTTGAAAGAATAAAACTATGATTAGACTAAATATAGAAATCTGTAAAATCTTGCTTTTTAAGAATATAGTTGAAAGGAGATAAGATTAGTTTGAAAGAATAAAACTATGATTAGACTAAATATAGAAATCGGTAAAATCTTGCTTTTTAAGAATATAGTTGAAAGGAGATCAGATTAGTTTGAAAGAATAAAACTATGATTAGACTAAATATAGAAATCGGTAAAATCTTGCTTTTTAAGAATATAGTTGAAAGGAGATCAGATCAGTTTGAAAGAATAAAACTATGATTAGACTAAATATAGAAATCGGTAAAATCTTGCTTTTTAAGAATATAGTTGAAAGGAGATAAGATTAGTTTGAAAGAATAAAACTATGATTAGACTAAATATAGAAATCGGTAAAATCTTGCTTTTTAAGAATATAGTTGAAAGGAGATCAGATTAGTTTGAAAGAATAAAACTATGATTAGACTAAATATAGAAATCGGTAAAATCTTGCTTTTTAAGAATATAGTTGAAAGGAGATCAGATTAGTTTGAAAGAATAAAACTATGATTAGACTAAATATAGAAATCGGTAAAATCTTGCTTTTTAAGAATATAGTTGAAAGGAGATCAGATTAGTTTGAAAGAATAAAACTATGATTAGACTAAATATAGAAATCGGTAAAATCTTGCTTTTTAAGAATATAGTTGAAAGGAGATCAGATTAGTTTGAAAGAATAAAACTATGATTAGACTAAATATAGAAATCGGTAAAATCTTGCTTTTTAAGAATATAGTTGAAAGGAGATCAGATTAGTTTGAAAGAATAAAACTATGATTAGACTAAATATAGAAATCTGTAAAATCTTGCTTTTTAAGAATATAGTTGAAAGGAGATAAGATTAGTTTGAAAGAATAAAACTATGATTAGACTAAATATAGAAATCGGTAAAATCTTGCTTTTTAAGAATATAGTTGAAAGGAGATAAGATTAGTTTGAAAGAATAAAACTATGATTAGACTAAATATAGAAATCGGTAAAATCTTGCTTTTTAAGAATATAGTTGAAAGGAGATCAGATTAGTTTGAAAGAATAAAACTATGATTAGACTAAATATAGAAATCTGTAAAATCTTGGTTTTTAAGAATATAGTTGAAAGGAGATAAGATTAGTTTGAAAGAATAAAACTATGATTAGACTAAATATAGAAATCTGTAAAATCTTGGTTTTTAAGAATATAGTTGAAAGGAGATCAGATTAGTTTGAAAGAATAAAACTATGATTAGACTAAATATAGAAATCTGTAAAATCTTGCTTTTTAAGAATATAGTTGAAAGGAGATAAGATTAGTTTGAAAGAATAAAACTATGATTAGACTAAATATAGAAATCGGTAAAATCTTGGTTTTTAAGAATATAGTTGAAAGGAGATAAGATTAGTTTGAAAGAATAAAACTATGATTAGACTAAATATAGAAATCTGTAAAATCTTGCTTTTTAAGAATATAGTTGAAAGGAGATAAGATTAGTTTGAAAGAATAAAACTATGATTAGACTAAATATAGAAATCTGTAAAATCTTGGTTTTTAAGAATATAGTTGAAAGGAGATCAGATTAGTTTGAAAGAATAAAACTATGATTTGACTAAATATAGAAATCTGTAAAATCTTGCTTTTTAAGAATATAGTTGAAAGGAGATCAGATCAGTTTGAAAGAATAAAACTATGATTAGACTAAATATAGAAATCTGTAAAATCTTGGTTTTTAAGAATATAGTTGAAAGGAGATAAGATTAGTTTGAAAGAATAAAACTATGATTAGACTAAATATAGAAATCGGTAAAATCTTGCTTTTTAAGAATATAGTTGAAAGGAGATCAGATTAGTTTGAAAGAATAAAACTATGATTAGACTAAATATAGAAATCTGTAAAATCTTGCTTTTTAAGAATATAGTTGAAAGGAGATCAGATCAGTTTGAAAGAATAAAACTATGATTAGACTAAATATAGAAATCTGTAAAATCTTGGTTTTTAAGAATATAGTTGAAAGGAGATGAGATTAGTTTGAAAGAATAAAACTATGATTAGACTAAATATAGAAATCGGTAAAATCTTGCTTTTTAAGAATATAGTTGAAAGGAGATCAGATTAGTTTGAAAGAATAAAACTATGATTAGACTAAATATAGAAATCTGTAAAATCTTGCTTTTTAAGAATATAGTTGAAAGGAGATCAGATCAGTTTGAAAGAATAAAACTATGATTAGACTAAATATAGAAATCTGTAAAATCTTGGTTTTTAAGAATATAGTTGAAAGGAGATCAGATCAGTTTGAAAGAGTAAAACTATCGATGACCCAAATCAACAATCAGGCTGACTTTACTTTATTATATAGATATATAATCGAAGATGGCTGATGTTTGAAAAGTTGATTCTTTCTTCTGGTGGTCAGTGTTTTGTACACCCTTAACTCAAATCTGTTGTTGATCCTTATTGATAGACTGATGATTAAAATGAGCATCAATCTATCATGCTATAATTATTATTATTACTCTATTCTATAGAAGAAGATATAATATGAGGGTTAAACATGCAAACATCTCTACACGCGTACACTGATGGAATCCTCTACCTGTATAAGAGCCAGGTACGTCATAAGATGGAGAACTGGTGTCATATCTGGGGAGGTTGTCTTGACAGAGCACAACATTGATTTTGCAATCTAGTCAGAAGAGATAGCGGGATATATATATATATATATATATATATATATTCACACATACATGCACAAAATCTGCGACACTGGCATGTCATTGTTATCGATCAACAGTTATTATAAACTGAGATCTCATCAGGCAGAGTTAGAATCCGATCTTAACCTTAGATCATATTTGGAAACTTTCCAAATATGATCTACGGTTAAGATCGGATTCTAACTCTGCCTGATGAGATCTCAGTTTATAATAACTGTTGATCGATAACATCGACATGCCAGTGTCGCATATTTTGTACATGTCTGTGTAAATAAAAATAATCATATATAAAAGCTCTATTTGATATTGAGCACTTTTTATAAACCCGGTTGAAATACTTTGGATTCTTGAGTGCAGTTGTTTGGATTTCTCTTGCACTTGGTTCACCAGGTATACTTGCCAAATACTTTTTTAAGTTCTTCTTCATGAGTCCAGTGGCTCCTATGATAACTGGAATGGTGGAGATCTCTTTGAGGTTCCAGTTTCTTTTCATATCATACATTAGACCTTGATATTTTGTTATTTCTCTCTGTATGTATTTCTGTGTAACACATTAAGTAACTGAATAAAATGCTTGGTAATGTAAGGTCTCCACGCATTTTTCCGTCTTCACTGTCTACGTATCTCGTCTTTTGAAAACTAGTCGGTGTCCATTCATACAAATCACCAACACCCACAAAAACCCACAACTCTGAACATGCACCTTTTCCCCATTGCAAATGGTTGCCCGACAAGCCAAACATCGCGCTCGCTTTAAACTCTGTAAGTTTTCATCTGTACGCGAACACACATCGCCATAAACTTAAAATAGTTAAATTATTAAACCCTTTGTGGTAAAGTTAGTGAAAGTACAGAATAGTTAACATTCGATAATTCATAAATAAAAAATAAAACAACAACATAATTTTATAACACTTTATTTCACACTTTTTATTCTATAAAATCTGTCTTCTTGAAAATCAACATTTAATGGTGACCAAAAACTGTGAGCATGTGGCCACCATTTAATGTTGATTATCGAAAAGACAGATTTTATAGAATAAAAAGTGTTATCAACGTTAAAACCTGGCAGATTAGGTAGAGAATTTCATTCCAATGTGTTTGATATAAATTATGTTTTTTGTTTTTTGGTTTACTTGTTATCGGATGTTAACTATTCTGTACTTTTACCGTAAAGTTTAAAGTTAAGTTAGAAAAAAAAAAGTCCAAATAAAGAGCAGCCGCCTCCTTACTGCGTTTATTTTAATCCCGACTACCCCGATTTTCTACCCACACCAGGTTATATTTAGCGTCAACCAAAATTTGTCGCTGGAAGATTGAGTGGAGGCTTCTGCAGTATGTTGAAATAATACCAAGTACAATTTGGCGCAATTATTTAGTAGCCGTATTTATCCCGTACCCCATCTTTCTCTCTCTCCCATCATCCCCAGAGGCCAAAATTAAGCACATGGTCGAGCTTTGACTTACATACATTTTAAAAGAGACATGAATCTCAAATTTTCAACCTGCAACTAATCTCTAATGATGTCTCTGTTTCAATATATCTATATATTCTATATAAGGTTAGGTATGTTTATATATTTGTATGTATAGGATTTACTCCTATACTAATTTCAACTAGCTTTAACATTTTTAGGAAACCCTCATGCATTAAAAAATTTGAAGTTTCAAATTTGAATTTTAAAATTTCATTAAAAAATATATATAATAATTTAGTAGGAAAAACGGTACTGATACAGAATCCGATCCAATTTCCGGCAACTTCGCGTCGGTAACTTTCGGGCATGTTACGTAAACAACCAAAAGAAGCTGAAGCGCTTAACCAATCAGCTGTCAGTAGACAAGTTTTCAACAAATCTTAAAACTGAGTATAAATCAAGAAAAATTTGTCAAATGTGAAAATGAATTTAAACGCTCTCTGAACAAATCCAATCTCTCAAAGGAGTCATCGCTTTCTGTCAAAAAAATTTTTCTTTAGAAAAAAAAAATTGATTAACAAAATACGACTCCGCAGCGTTTTGAATTTAGCGCCTATCAGTCTTTGTGTCGGCTTTTTCCGGCTGCTAACGTAACCTGCCAGAAGATACCGATGCAAAATTGCCGTAAATTGGGTCGGATTCTGTATCAGTACCGAAAAAACATACGGCAGAATTTTTTTAAAAAAAGAAAGAAAAGTGAAACAAAGATGAACGTTTAAAAAAAACAAAACTCCCGGGCAACGTCGGATACGTACAGCTGGTATATTATAAAAATGAGATTTTTCATACAAATTTTTAACTGGACGCATCAATATTAGCGTTATTGTCTTGTTTATATTTTAATTTAATTATATATCTCTATCTTTCTATAAAGTTAGGTATGTTTATATGTACTTTTATCGGCAATCAAGACCCTGAGGCATGGTATATTTTAGACACAGGTTTATTGATCATCGACAAAGGTAAAACTTAAAAGGAATAAAAAGATTGCTTAAGAAACACGTAAATACAAAATGGACACAAGACAGAGACGAGGAGTTGATTAAAATTTAATGGAGCCATAAACTTAATAAAATTACAGAATAGAAAATATTTGGAGCATGAAAATAATTCTAGAAAATAAAAAATACGAATTATGCTAGGAGATAGGTGAATTACAAGCGGTTAAATAGATTCGCAAGTGGTGAAAAAGTAAAAAAAAGTTTGTTTCGATAAAATAAATATAAAAGAAAAAATAATACTCGCACTATTTAATTCTATTTTTAGAGAGAAGAAAGGCAATAATTCTTACCGGTGATGCTTAAAATGTTGGGATATTTAAAGTGATAGGAAAACTCTCCATGAGATTCCGTGAAAAAAGCAGCTAAATAGATTGGGGGCAACACATGGGAAGAATCTCTCGCTGATGACACATTTGAAGGAATCCCCTAAGAAAAAAGGGCCCGCAAAGGGAGATAAATGCTACAGTATCTATTCTACGCTAGACAGAACCGCCATTTTGTAGAATCGGACATGTCTGTATTTATCTGACTGAGCGAGAGAGACGGTTGTCTGACGTTTCATCAGGAAAATACCATTAAATTTTCAAATGGAAGGTTGCGCCCATATTATGCCCCCCTTTAAAATACTCCAAAGAAACTGAAATTTGGGGATTATTTATTAATTGATGTCCAATATCTACGGTTAAAATTTCACAAAAATTGGAGGTATCTAAATTTTCACAAAGGGCTTCCACTCCTATTTGCCCCCGTAGCATAAAATTAATTTAAAATAAATATAGCCCACATTACACACCCTTACATCTCACAGCTGTGTTCTGAAATTCATAATAATCTGTTAATACTTAACTTTATATAAATTATCCAGAATTAATAATTTATTCCTTTTTTCATTTTAATTTTTTGAAATTATTTTTTTATTATCATTATTTATTTATTTTCTGGGAGTGTAAATTTTTTATCGGAGAAACCCTACCCCAGATTCTCTGACGACATGTGTTATCGGCAACTGCCAATGACATTGACAATCGATCGGATCCTGCTTTTATTTTTTAAGTAAACTTTGCTGTCATTCGAGAAATTATGGATTTTCTCCTTCTTTTCATGGCTTTTTCTTTTAAAAGCACCTGCATTTCTTACATTTGACCAAATGTTGCCATGCTATTGTTGTATATTAGCAGTGATGTGCTTTCAAAGTTAAGTATAGATATATATTTTGCCAGGTGCAATGAGTTGTTAGGTATGATTGACGGAATTACAACTAGGTTGAGAGATGATATAACCAATTTTTGTACAAAAGTGTAAAACAATGGAGGTGAGTGAGAATCCAAATGTGGAGAAAGTATATTTGAATGACGAGACTATTGAGGTTGTCCAGAAGTTTTTACTTAGCAGTTATGTGCTTTTAGAGTTAAGTGCAGATGTATACTTTGTCAGGTGCAATCAGTTGTTAGGTATGATTTACGGAATTACAGGTAGGTTGAGAGATGATAACCAATTTGTGTCTAAGAAGTATAAAACAATGGAGATAGATGAGAATTCAGATGTGGAGAAAGTATATTTGAATGGCGAGACTATTGAAGTTGTTCAAGAGTTTTGTTACCTTGGTGATACCATTGGAGCACAGGAGGGAACTGGTGCTACTGTGATTTGTAAGAGTTACTAGTGGATGATGTAAGTTATATAAAGTTTTTATACCTCGTTATGATACAGCTTCCTATTCCAGTAGGGTTTTTCCAAGAACTGCAGGCTTGTGGAACTCTCTTCCTGCTGACTGTTTTTCTCCTACCTCTAGCCTTGGTCACCTTCCGTAAGCTCGCCGTACTTAAACAGAGTTTCTGAGTTCGAATCTCACCTGAGGATTAAGTATTTTTTCTCTAATTTTATCCCAAAATGAACTTTATATTTTAATATGAAATGGTAAAGTAGAGTTTTTAGTTGAGTTTCATTTTTTTTTCTGTAATTTACCGAAATTAGGACAAATTAAATGCATAATGCGAAGTTCCGTCCGATCACGTCATCGAACACGGTTTATGAAAACCTTCTAGATATGTTCGCTTATAAAGACATAAATAGACTTTAATTTTCTTCTTTTCGCCAGGGTTGTTAGGTTGGCCGCAGGGGTCTAGGGTTTCAGACAGAAGTTAAAATATTGACTTAGGTCTGAGGTTAGAAGCGTGTGAACAAGCATCCTCCACACTGATGATTCTCTGAAAAGGAGAAATGACAAAAATATTTATCATAATATTGTGTGTGTGTGTGTGTGTGGGTGTGTATATATATATATATATATATATATATATATATATATATATTATTTATTTTTTTATTTTTTTTATTTTGATTCTTAACGGTCCCAACCACGTCATTTTCCAAATTTAAATTTTAAATGTTTTTAAAATATTTAAACCAAGAAAAAATTCTACATTTCATTCTTTCCAAATATGATGTAAGGTTAAGATCGGATTCTAACTCTGCGTGATGAGATCTCAGTTTATAATAGCTGGTGATCGATAACATCGACATGCCAGTGTCGCAGATTTTGTACATGTCTGTGTAAATAAAAATAATCATATATAAAAGTTCTTTGATATTGAGCACTTTTTATAAACCTGGTTGAAATTTATTGGATTACTACCCTATGGATGTTTTACCCGGATTATTATTATTATTATTATTATATATATATATATATATATATATATATATATATATATATATGTGTGTGTACAAGGTAATCTCCTAAACTAATGAACAGATCATTATGAATTGTAGAATATATATTCTAAAAATACGGTGAGTACCTTGGGCACGTTATTTTTATTATTTTTGTAACCATTACGATTTCAGAGGGTGCACCCACCTGAACTAGCACCCGCCTCCAAAAAAACTTTTAAAATAAGTTAGATACGAAAATAATTAGAAAAAATTTACATCAAATTTTGAGTTAAACATTGTTTAAAAGATCGATGCGCGCATGTGAACATCAATAATATGTATGTGCTTGGTAAAATTCTAAACTATTGAACTTATTATGGAATATGTATTCTAGGCAACAGGGTGAGTAACGTTAGCACATTTAAAAAAAAAAATTTTGTAAACTTTACCATTTAGGGGATGCCACCAAAACCGTACCATACCCCTCAAAGAAAGAAATTATGCTTATAGCCGTCCTGGAACAGATACGGGTATTTTTCTAGTGTGTGTGTGTGTGTGTGTGTGTGTGTGTGTATATATATACAGGGTGGGCAAAAATAAGGGTCCTATTTTTAAAAATTCATAACTTTTTTATTTATTGATTTAAAAAAATTTTTTTTTTAGAATAAGTAAAGGACCCCTTCCGAAGCAAGCATGAGCCGTATTAGTCCTAAGGAACGTACCCTCATTTAGAAAACATTATTTTTGCTTAAAAAACTCAAAACAGTGTAAAAAACAATACTTTAGTTTTTGTAAGTTTTAAGAAGTGTTTTTCGGCTAAAATTTGTTTTGTTTATTTCAAAAAATCTCGGAAGGGTCAGTCTACACACACATAAAGTTTGGTGAGTTTAACTTTTATTTTGTGGAAGTTATTCAAATTCAAGTTATTCAAATTTAAAGATAGGACCCTTATTTTGGCCCACCCTGTATATATATATATATATATATATATAACAGTATTTAATGTTGGATTAAAAATATTTAAACCAAGAAATTGTATTAGGCATCGTTATGGTGTTGTTTTCTTCTTTCTTTTTAAAAAAAATTTTCGGGGGGGGGGGTCAGATTTACTTGTTCTTTTCATTTCTTGTTTATTTTTATTATCATTATTATTATTGAATGCTCCATGTACTCTGAGTGTGGTCAGCTTCTTCAGATACCCCCACTCTCTCCCTTCTAAATCAAAATAGATCCTTATGTCTCAAGGAATCTCTGCTTTGTCTTCAATTCGGCCCGTTTTTCCCTCCTTTTTTCTTTTTCTCTTTTTCTCTTCTCTGTTTTTGTTCGAATGGTTTGGCTCCAGTCAAAGCCAGATGCTGACTTCTCATAAGAATTAGTTTGCAGTCCGTCCCCCCCCCCCCTCTTTCCCCCATCTTTGCGCCCGACTGGAACGTTTTCTTTTTTGTTGTTTTTTTTGTTTTTTTGGCTGAGTGGGAGCTGAAATGATTCTTTCTCTCCCCCCCCCTCTCCTCCCCCTCTCTCTCTCTCTCCTCCCCTCTCTCTCCCTCTCATGTGGCCTTGCTTTCACTTTCCTCTCTTTCATATTCAATCTTTCTTTATATCTCTCTTTCTCTACTTATTTTCCATTCTCACTCTGACTTCTCATATTTCTACTCTTTTTATTTCTCACTTTATACTTCTCTATTTCTCTTCCTTTCTTTTTTTTTCTCTCTCTCTCTTTATCTGTCTCTCTCTCTCTTTCTTTCTCTCTCTATTTCTTTCTCTCTCTCTCTTTCTCTCTCTCTCTTTCTTTGTCTTTCTCTGTCTGTCTCTCTCTCTCTCTTTATCCTTCTCTCTCTCTTTTTATCCTTCTCTCTCTCTCTTTATCCTTCTCTCTCTCTCTTTATCCTTCTCTCTCTCTCTCTTTATCCTTCTCTTTCTCTCTCTCTCTTTATCCTTCTCTCTCTCTCTCTCTCTTTATCCTTCTCTCTCTCTCTTTATCCTTCTCTTTCTCTCTCTCTCTCTTTATCCTTCTCTCTCTCTCTCTCTTTATCCTTCTCTCTCTCTCTCTCTTTATCCTTCTCTCTCTCTCTCTTTATCCTTCTCTCTCTCTCTTTATCCTTCTCTCTCTCTCTTTATCCTTCTCTCTCTCTTTATCCTTCTCTTTCTCTCTCTCTTTATCTCTCTCTCTCTCTTTATCCTTCTCTCTCTCTCTTTATCCTTCTCTCTCTCTCTTTATCCTTCTCTCTCTCTCTTTATCCTTCTTTATCTCTCTCTCTCTCTCTTTATCTCTCTCTCTCTTTATCATTCTCTCTTTCTCTTTATCCTTCTGTCTGTCTCTCTCTCTTTTATCTTTCTCTCTCTCTATTTCCCTCTCCATTTATTTCTCCCTCTCTATTTACTTTTTCTCTTTTATTTATTTTTTCCTTTTCATGAAACTTTCATTCAAGTTTTCCATTCTTTACAAATGATCTTTTTTTTCATCATTTTCTTTTGCCTTTTTTATTTCTTCTTTTTTTTATTTTACTCCTTTTTTTTTTTTTCTTCTAAATTTGTTCTTTTTCAATCGACTGCACAAAGCATCAATTTCCCAGCCGAACAAATTCTGAAAGACAATTCAGTCTTCCTTTGTGGAACATTTCCAGTGACCACACCTCACGAATTGCAAAAGAAAAAAAAAAAACCACCCCACCCAACCAGCCATTTTATATTCTTGCCCACCCCACCCAAAAACTAGGCATTTCTTTATTTTCCTTCTTAAAGCAAGCCACACCTATGAATTTCAAAAATTCTTTTTTTTTTAAATTTAAATATAGGTTTCTCTATTTAATATATATATTAAACGAAGGTTATTTTTATCATACCCTCAACAAATTGTCTGCCAGTATGTGTTTATGCATGTGTGAGTATTCATTTACTCCTCTCCAGGAGGTTAGGCACAAGGCCAGTTTTATTTTACTCCCACAAGTAAGATGTGATCCAAGCTCGGGTCGAGAAAGTGGGGTTTGAAAAGCCAGCGCCCGAGAAGGTGAGCACTCTGGCCATTAAAAATTGCCTGGGCAGTCCCGTTGGCATTCCCCGGTAGGGGCGCCTTAGGCAGTAAGCAATAAACTTACTCCTCTCCAAAGAGGGGAGGCGAAGCCTGAGAGGGTGGACCTCCTAGAACTGCACAGGCCAGACCCATAGACCAGCGGAATCAAGCCCCGAAGGCCAAGACGATACTGGTCTATGGGGTGCAGTATCTATCGGAACAGATACTACACTTTGATCTTAGCAAAAAGGATGAGAGACGGCACTATCCATCCCTGAAATCTCCGAGGGGGCAAGCGTGTGTGTGTGCCCCCCTAGGAACGCCTGGTTTCAGCAAAGTCTTCTTCTTCCTATTATTATTATTGTTATTATATTGAAGTATTATTTTGCCGTTTAATTTACATACGTATTTGTGGTGTGTACAGACACATGTGTAAATTAGATGGTCACGCGAAGAAAAAGGGCCATCCTTTCTCTAAATGTTCACAGACATTAAGAAAAAGTTGGTGGAAGTCCTTTTTTTTTTTTGTGAACCTTCCGTTATTAATTTTTTCCTTATCCCTCCCCTCTTTCCACCTATTTTTTTTTCCCATACATTTCTCAACCCCTATCTAAGCTTACTTTGAGACCTTCTTAATAACCGAGTTATTTAAACTTTAAAAGAAAAAAAAAATGAAAAAAAAAAGAAGAATGGGAAGAGAAAAGAATTAAAGAAAACCACGAAAAGACGAAAAATAAAGAAAGGCTTTTCATTTCAATTCCGGTTTGAAAGCGTCCCATTGAAATGAACTTCTGCTGAGGTTTCAAGAAAAGCCGTGCCTTCTTTTGTCGTCGCTTTTTAATGGCTTTTTTTTTTTTTTTTTTTTTTTTGGTTCTTTTGTCCGGAAGGGGGGGGGTGTATTTGATGAGTTGGTTTCAATGGCCTGTCAGTCTGACAACAAACTCTCAGGTGTTGCCTATATCTGGTATGTGGGGAACGTGGTGGTGGTGATCGGTGGGGTGGTGGCTACCACCTGCCTAACCAGATCCACTCAGGTAATTCAGGTGAAATACTCTGCTAACAGTTATAATTGTTTGGACTTTTCTTTTTTATTCTTTTTTCTTCATTATAACACACGCGCGTGTGTGTAAATTCACATATGTGTATGTGCGTTTACACAGACACACACATATATATATATATTTAAATTCCCGAAACAGTTTTTCATGGTAAACAACTGATGATCCCTTAAAATACTGTTAGAAACTAACTAATATAATAACTGTAAAAAATAAATTGACTTACATGAGTGATTTTCCACTGGAAGACTTGAGACTATAAGTTTTTTTTGTTGTTTTTTTTGTATTTATTTTTTTTTTATATAGTTTTAATGATTGAGAAACTTCCGAGACTATATATATATATATATATATATAGTGAATAGTCATATCTCTATGCTGATGAGTCCAGATTAAAAAAGGACGAAACGTATACGTACATAGATAATAAACAATAACAAATATATATATATATATATATATATATATATATATATATATATAATGAAGTATAATAACACGAAATTACATAATCATCGATGCAATAATTTATTTCAACCTTGTGGTTTTTTCAAGCACCCGATCCAGACGATTATATTATTGAAATCTAATGTAATCGTCTGGATCGGATGCTTGAAAAAACCACATGGTTGAAATAAATTATTGCATCGATGATTATGTAATTTCGTGTTATTATACTTCATTTTATTCTTTCTCTGTTCATCACATTGAGCTCTCATACACGGATTTCCTCCTGGAATTATTTCATTATAACATATATATATATATATATATATATATATATATATATATATATTTTCATAGCTTACTACGTAACTCTACTTACGTATCGAGCACTGTTGAAGTAAATACTGAAAATTGATACATAAAAAATTATATCTCCTTATAAAATTTTATGTGGATACATGAAATACTAATATATAATATATATATATATATATATATATGAAGAGTTCGAATGCAAAACGTGATAAACGCCATTTTCAAAATCACGAAACTGTCCCTATAAAAAGTGTTGCATTTCAACACTCGACGACACTCCAAAACTATGCGTTACATAATATGATACGGAAATAATTAGTTTTTGATTTCAATTAAAATCAGCTTTTATTTAAAGTCTACATTTAATATATTTGTGTTTTTATTGTGTAAGGTCTCAATTTAAACGAATTGGATTTATCACGTTTTGCGTTCAAACTCTTCACACACACACACACACATATATATATATATATATATATATATATATATATATATATATATATATATATATAATGGTAGTATAAAAATATATTTATGACAACTAAGCTACACAGAAATGTTCATGTTTCATTGCCAAATGAAATCATCAGGCTAAATGCGTGGATGTATGGTTTGTGATTGTAGTTATATCTAAGTAGTGTTTACTAATCAATTGGTTTCGTTGGTTTTATGACCCCAATGGCCAAACTCTTCTCAATATATGCAATATATTATATTAACTTCTAATATTATGTGTGTATGTATATGAAATAGTAATTATATATAATTAGCTGTCCTACCCGGTGTTGCCCGGGATGCAGTGAAATCATTTTAGTTTTTAATTTTTTTTTTTTTTTGCACATTTTTTAAACTTATACAGAAAAAAAATCTTGTAAAGGAGACAACTCTTTCTATATTCTTCAATTAAATATATGAGTTATTCCTCTTGCTGAATTTTTTTTTTTCGGTCATAATTGAAAAATGCTTCCATATCACCAGTTGTCCGAACAGGACTACATAATTTTCAAACAAACCGTATCTTATTATAGTAACAATAACATGATGATTCATAAATAATAAAAACAAAAATGGCTAGTCAGAATCAAAGTTTGATATGTCAGCTTAAATGCTATTTAGGCCCAACTTTTAAAATCTCACAAGATAACTTTGTGTTTCTCTTTTTTTACTTTTAAATTTTCTTATCTTTTTGTTTTGCTACCGGATGCCAGACATTCACTCGTTATTTCAGAGATTGCAAAAGATCTTTTTAGGATTCTAACTGCCCCTTTAAGCCTAATTGTTTGTATCTCTCTTGCACTTGGTCCACTGGGTATATTTGCGAGATAGTTTTTGAAATTCTTTTTTATGAGCCTGATTACTCCGATGATTACTGTAATGATGAAGATCTTCCTAAGATTCCAATTTCTTTTCATGTCGTACATAAGACTTTGGTATTTAGTTATCCTCTCACTCTCAACTCTGTTTAAGCCAACATTATTAGGTACATTGGCTTCAACTAGGGTTGCTACTCTCTCCTTCTTGTCCCACGATGTCAGGTTTAGCAACTCCGTTTTCTAGGTATGTAGCTGTAGGGATTTCATAGTCATGTTAGATATGTGTGTGTGTATTTATACACAGAGGAATGAGTATTGATTTACTCCTCTCCAGGAGTTAGGCACAAGGCCAGTTTTTATCTTACTCCCACAAGTAAAATGTGACCCAAGGTTGGGTCGGGAAAGTGGGGTTTAAAAATTGCCTGGGCAGCCCCATCGGCATTCCCCGGTAGAGGCGCCCCAGGCAGTAAGCAATAAACTTACTCCTCCCCAAAGAGGGGAGGCGAAGCCTGGGAGGGTGGACCTCCTAGAACTGCACAGGACAGACCCATAGACCGGCGTAAATCAAGCCCCGAAGGCCAAGACAATACCAGTCTATAGGGTGCAGTATCCATCAGAACAGATACTACACTTTGATCTTAGCCAAAAGAGGAATAAGTAGTTCCATACAAATTCTATCATCTACGGCATAATTATGTTGACATACCAGTTCCCGTTGGATCACCGAAGTTAAGCAATGTTGAGCCTGATCAGTACTAAATGAGTGACCATTTGGGAATACCTGACATAGTTTCCAATCATCCTGGGCTTTTATTTTGAGGCATGTCCGTCCGTCTGGATTTTTCTCCGCAACCATCCATTGAATTTCTCTAGAAATTTTGCATGAAGTTGTAACTTTGGTCAGGTTAGAAAGTGACATTCTCCGATTTTTGAAAAAAAAATCTGGTCCCCCCCCCCCCCCCCCAGGGGGTCAAAAGGCCTCGAAATGGCAAAAAAATGACATTTTTTGCCCCATAACTTTTCATCCATCCATTCAATTTCTTTGAAACTTGGCCAAAATGTGGAGGCAATTGTTCCTAATAGAAAATAAGTATCGCTGACCTTGGAAAAATTCTAGTTCGTGCCCCCAGGGGGTCAAAAGCCCCCAAAATGGCAAAAAATGACCCTTTTCTCCCATAACTTTTCATCCATCCATTCAATCTCTCTGAAACTTGGCCAAAATGTAGAGGCAATTGTTCTGGATATAAAATGAGCATCGTTGACCTCAGAAAAATTCTGGTTCGCGTCCCCAGGGGGTCAAAGGGGGGTCAAAAATGCGCCAAATTGCCCAAATTTATTGCATTTTACACTCGCCATATCGAGTCACATACGGAGGGGGTCCACGCACGCACGGCTTGTTGCTACTAGACTCAAGCAGTTACTTTGTTGCATCCTGGGTAACGCTGGTTAGGGTTAAGGTTTCAACTCATGAAGAAATACCTTAAAAAAAAATGTTCTCTTTTCTTTTCAATTGTGATATTTACTTTCTACTCCCAAAAGTAAATGTCAAAAGGTACAAACAAAAAAAATCTCTTAATCATCTTCGGCATTGTGTTATCACCCCCCCTCCCCTCCCCCACAACCCCCACCCCCACAGGAGAGAAAACATGTAGAGGCTTGTTTGTTTGACTGTGTCATTATACATATAAAAACTTGGGATGGACTCTACATTGACTTGAATTGCAGGATGTGATTTATTTAACAACTAGCTGACCCTAAGTGGTGTTGCCCGGCATTCATGGGTTTTACATTTTTAAATTAATTTAGATTAAAAGTAAAATTGAAAAAAATAGGCGAGTGGGGGGTGTTCTCTTCTCGTCCCTATAACCTCTTTCACACAAAAGCGATGTTGATAGCCTCTCTCTACTGTATCGTTACTATAGAGTCGATGCTTAGGGCTCAACTGTACGACCAGTTGAGCAGCAATATAAGTCAGAGTGCCAAGCACATCAAAATGCCGGTTTATAATAAGGCTAGAATGTTCCATTATGCTCAGAAGGGAAAGTCCATTCTCTGTGTTCTGATTGGCTGAGATTCATAAGTGGCCATTCTAGTGTATAAATGTTCATTCATTCGAATAAGTATTCTTCTATGAGATGGATGCCAGTTGAGGCCTTTATGCCGGTAAGTGTTAGTTTGATTCTATAGTTACGTTCATGGAAGGTGCTCGACTGAGCTCCAATACGTGGTACCTCCCTGTAAAACGTTCACAGTGGGAACTCGTCTGACTACAACTACAGCAAAGAACTTTGCTTTCTCTCTCTCCTTACCAAAAATCAAACGAAACTTCCATGAACAAAGTTTCTTTCCTAAAACATCCTGCCTATGGAACAAGATATCATGAGGCTGCTTCCCAACCGACTACAGCATGATCGTCTTCAAGTCTAATGTAAAGAAATGCTTGTTGAGCCGCCCTCTTGGATAATCAATTCGTATTAAGTAATGTTCTGCTCATCCCACCAATTGTTTCCGATCTTCTTGTTGAGGCAATCATCGTCCAATTGACAATCTCTTTAACCCTTATCTTCGAGTGATAAGTGGTGACCCATTAATTAAAAAAAGAAGTAAAGCAAAAATAATAATGTGTAGGTTACGTATAGGTGAGAAACATATACATGAATATGCAAAGTGGTCACCAAATGTTAATAATATAGAGAAGAGAAAACAGTGATAAAAGTGTTCTGGTTTTTCCCGGAATTTCCGATTTTAGCATTGAAAATACTTTTGAATGTGTCAACATGACAATGAAAACATTCAGTCTGACCATTTGATCTTGGGTGGTATGATGTGGGTGCTGTTACATGCTCTACGGCAGGGGCGTGCCACATCCGGCCCGCGAAGGCCTAGAGTCCGGCCCACCACCCTGCTATGCTTTATTATTGCAATCCGGCCCGCGGACCTCCCAGTAAAACTCATATCATTTTGTGACATAGACGTAAAAGTAGGTTTCAATTAAGATTTACAGTGGGATAAATATGTATGAATATCAGCGAGCGATGATGCATGTATATTTCATTTTTCTTTAACTATTAAGAGGTAAAAATAGAAAAAGAGAAAGAGAGAGGCAAAGAGGAAATGAGAGACAAGGAAAGGGCATAAAACATAGAACCTATGTGAGGTATGTCAAAACGAATGCTGGATCAACTTGCTACTTCCTCCATCATTATTTTTTATAATTCCAAAAAGGCTCTTCGTCGGCGCCTTTTATAACATCGCATACAGAAGTCTCTTGAGAAAAAATATCAGATTTGTAAAGTGTTCAATGCAATTTTTGTACAATTTATTCATGTAAACAAAATATAGTAATTCTGAGATTTCGTTTTTCACTCCGGCCCGCGATCTCCTACCAAAAGTCTCATCTGGCCCTCACTCTGAAAAGGTTGCCTGCCCCTGCTCTACGGTATACTGCTTGCAACAGTTATGTCCTCAATTCTGTTCGATGAAAGGAAATATTGGGAAATGAACATGTACTTGAAGAGATATATATCTTGATAAGTCAAAATGGTTTGTAGATCTCCTCTCTGCACAGGGTGAAAAAAACAAACATTTCACTTGCTTAGATTAGTTGAAATATATAACTTTTTTTAATAGGTGATGAAAGTGTTCCAGGTTTTCCCAGAATTCTGGGATTTAAGATTTTAGCATTTAATCAAAGTCTTCAAATTGAAAGAGAAAAGAATCTGAAGAAATCAGAAGACTTGAAGATCAAAGAGATCTTCACAAAGTCGACTAAAATAACAATTCACCAACTCGTACAAAAGATGAAAAAGAAAATGATGAAGCAAAAAAAACGAAAACTAATTGAAGAAGTTTTTTAAAAAGTCAAAAGTCAAACCTGTGTAATGTGAACTAAAATTGCGTCTTTTCCGAAGATGTAATTTAATAAACAGTTTTTAAATATTTAATTTTGAATCTTTTTTACAGTTTTAACATAGATCATCATATAAGAAATGATCTTCATTTTTTTTATATACAATTGTTTCACAAAAATATAGTTTTGTTACTAAAAAAAACGTGCTTTTTCAATTGAAATACATCTCTTCAACTACAAACTTATCACTACAATTTCATTTTCCTGTATGTCTTTTTCTAAAGAGGATTGAAGACATCACAGTTGAAAACACTTTTGAATGTGTCAACGTAACAATGAAAACATTCAGTCTGACCATTTGATCTTGGGTGGTATGATGTGGGTTCTGTTACATGCTCTACTGTATACTATGATCTTCATTTTTTTTATATACAATTGTTTCACAAAATATAGTTTTGTTACTAAAAAACGTGCTTTTTCAATTGAAATTTATGTAAATTTTAAAGCTCAGATATAACCAGAATCCACCACAGCTTTATATTTTAAGTCAAATCTTTCCGGGCACCCCCTAGCAAAGTTTCACATAATTACCGCTTTAATATCAATACAAAATATTTTCAGGGTTATTTTTATTAGAATATTTTTATCTATGAGAAAAAAAAGATAGAAATTTTTTTTTCAATAATGTAAGAGAGAAATTTTTTTTTCAATAATGTAAGGGAGATAAGTCATTTTTCAAGCTGTGAAAATTTATCTCACTTACATTATTTGAATCATTATTTAAGTGAGTCACCAATGTAACAATCTTCCTAACTGGAATTTTCTTCTTTTTTTTTAAAAATAAACTGAAGCCAAAGACATTTTGGTATTGTAAAAAAATATGCTGCAAGGAAAAACAAAACAAAATGGTGAGTCAGAATCAAATATCGATGGGTCGAAATTCTAATATCCAATAAGAAAACTTTATTTATTAGATTAGCTGAAAAAAAATTTAGCTTTGATTCTTATTCAAGTCTGGTTTGTTTTGGTTTATGGCATATCAACCCTTTTTATGTTATTTAATGCTCAGCGACAATATCTGTTTGAAACGATTTGTTTTGTCTATTTTGTGGCATATCAACCCTTTTGGGGTTAGGTTCATACATTTCTACGCAGTATTAGTTTATAAATGATCACAATAGATCTGATAAGCTTTGAAATTGGCAAAGCAAATCCCATAGTCTGTGATGGTATCCATTATAACATAACCTCTTGTATCTTTGAACTCATGGATGTGGTTTTGAAAAATAGGATAAGCGCACTCCGGTCTACAAAAAATGCTTAAGCAGCCCTTTCAGTAGGAACCCCTCAGGTGATTTGCAATAAACTGTTTTACAAGTACTTCAATGGATTGTGCTCCGATTTATCTCACTTACATTATTTGAATCATTATTTAAGTGAGTCACCAATGTAACAATCTTCCTAACTGGAATTTTCTTCTTTTTTTCTAAAAAATAAACTGAAGCCAAAGACATTTTGGTATTGTAAAAAAATATGCTGCAAGGAAAAACAAAACAAAATGGTGAGTCAGAATCAAATATCGATGGGTCGAAATTCTAATATCCAATAAGAAAACTTTATTTATTAGATTAGCTGAAAAGAAATTTAACTTTGATTCTTATTCAAGCAAATCCCATAGTCTGTGATGGTATCCATTATAACATAATCTCTTGTATCTTTGAACTCATGGATGTGGTTTTGAAAAATAGGATAAGCGCACTCTGGTCTACAAAAAATGCTTAAGCAGCCCTTTCAGTAGGAACCCCTCAGGTGATTTGCAATAAACTGTTTTACAAGTACTTCAATGGATTGTGCTCCGATGAACTTGCTGCTCTTGTGCCACCCGCCACCCTCACCCTCGACGTAAATACACTCGACCAACCCAACAATAAGCTAAATCCCACTCATTCACTGTGGAGGTCCCCAGATGCCGGAGAGCATTCTACCTCAATAGCTTCTTTCCTCGTGCTGTCGGCCTTTGGAACTCCCTCCCTGCTCCCTGTTTCCCCATCTCGCTGCACAGCTCCCAATTTAGGATGACCGCCCCAAGGCTTTCACCCTAATTCTCAGCAGCCCCTTACGTCGTCAATGGTAACTTGGCTTGTTTGGGATGAATTATGTTAAAATAAAAAAATAAAAATTAAAAAAAACTAACCCCATTCTCAGAGAGGAGGTAAAACCTGGGAAGGTGAACCTTCTAGGACAAAACAGAACCATACCTCAAACCGACAGCAATAAAGCCACCGTCGGAGTGATTGTCAAGGACGTAAAAACAAAATGGTTGGTCAGGAGCTAAAATCGATGCGTCAGATGTGATGCTAGTTGGGTTGAAATTCTAATATCCGACAAGATAACTTTATATGTTAGATTAGCTGAAAAAGAATTCAACTTTGATTCTGATTTAAATCTGGTTTGCTTTAGTTTATGGCATATCAACCCTTTTTTTATGTTATTTAATGTCAAACGACAATATCTGTTTGGAATGAACAACACCTTCCACTCAGCTTCAAGTATAATTTCCTATTTTTTTCTCAAGTGAGAATTGAACTTTCATCCGGTGATAGAAATCCCCACAGACAGAAGAGAAGGGGGGGGGGGGTATAGTTTAAGTGACTGTTTCCAGGTCTGCAAAAAAAAAAAAAACAGCAAAAAAACGAAAATATTTTTGATACAGCTTAATTTTATTTTAGTTACCACTAGAGAAGGTTAGACACAAGGTCAGTTGTTGAAGAGTCTTTCCTGCAAAAAATGCCTGAGCAGTTCCTTCGGCATTCCCTTCGGCGATTAGCGATAAACTAACTCTTTCTCAAAGAGAAGGTAAAGCCTGGGAGGGGGTACTTCCTGAGACTGAACAGGACCATACCTCCGCCCGACAGCAACAAAGTCACTGTCGGACTGATTGTCAGGGACGAATCCCCGACTGGTACGAAAAGTATTTTATTTACCTCCTCTCCAGGAGGTTAGGCACAAGGCCAGTTTTATCTTACTCCCACAGGTACGATGTGACCCAAGGTCGGGTCGGGAAAGTGGGGTTTGAAAAGCCAGCGCCCGAGAGATGAGCACTCTGGCCATTAAATATTGCCTGGGCAGTCCCGTCGGCATTCCCCGATAGGGGCGCCTCAGGCAGTAAGCAATAAACTTACTCCTTCCCAAAGAGGGGAGGCAAAGCCGGGGGGGGGGGGCCTCCTAGAACTGCACAGGACCAACCCATAGACTGGAGTAAATCAAGCCCCGAAGGCCAAGACAATACCAGTTTATGGGGTATAGTATCCATCGGAACAGATACTACACTTACTTCCTGTGGAGTATAATCTTATTTAAAATTGTTAAATTCTTAAAAGAGAACAACTTAATAGTCATCTAATATTTAAAAAAAAAATTATTTATGCTAACCCTACACTGGATTGTCAAAATCTTTTGATGAATTTTCCAGACTCCAAGACCTTCTTTCCCCCCCCCCCCCCCCCTCCGCATCTTCCAATCTGTGCACATGTGTTCTTATTCTAATTATTTCACCATTATTTCGCATCTTAAGGTTTCTGGTCTTTGATATTTGATGCATCTATTCTTAATTTCAATGTGAGATTTCAGTGTCTGCTAATGGAGTTTTCATGTTCTTGGATAAATTTTGGAACCAGCGCCAAGGACGGCAGGGTGGCTTTATTAATGGTTTTTTGAAAATGGTGCAGGTGGAAGGGTGGAAGGATCTTGCCAACGTTGATTTTTACATGCGTACAAGCATTTCGATAATAAAGGGCTCTGTCTGTCAGGAAATCGTCTCTCATGTTTCAATTAGAATGGCTGCAGTAACCGGTAAACAATGCCATCGTGATTTATTTTTAGGCACGTCCATGTTTCTCTATAAGAGGGTCTGTCTGTCTGTCTGTCAATCCCATTTCGGTTTGAAAAAGTATTTTCATCACTAAATGCACAGATTGAATGAACACATTTTAGTACGAAAAGTGAATGGAAAAATCTGATTTGAAAAAAAAAAATATGGAGCATTTTTAACAAGAGCCAACCAAACAAAAGAGGGTTGAAAAAATAAATAGGCAACAAATAAATGTTACCAAAAGCAAGATAAGTTACTCTTCTATCGACCTGGATAAGTTTATTTGTGTTTTAACTTATTTTAAAGCGTTTTTGTTGTTCAAAACAATCCTGGTGTCCACTCTGTTCAGTTAGAACGAAAAACAAAATGTCTGGCCATGAGCCCTGCACCCTTGGTAATCGCTCAAAAATCGAAACGTAAGCAAAATACTGGTAGAAACACATCCAATAAATGTCACCAATCATGCAAAAATGTAATGTTCTACAAGTATTTTGTTTAACTTTTTGAGCGATTATCGAAACTCCATGTGAGCATGTAATGTCAGCTATTTTTTTTTCGTTCTAACTTAAAAAAGTTGACTAGTTCTGTATTTAACTAAAAAAAACACTTTAAAATAAGTGAAAATAAATTTAAAAAAAAACTTATCCAGAAGAAGAGTAACTTATCTTGCCTTTGGTAACAGTTATTTGTTGTTGTTTTTTTCACCCCTTTTTTTTATTTTGTTGACTCTTGTTAAAAATGCCCCCAAAAATGTAATCGAAATATTTACCTGTACCTGGTATGGCATTCAACCTGGGCGGGTTGAACTGGCCTCCTGCAAAGGAGGAATTTTCATGGGAATATCAAATTCACAAGCGGTCCACAGTCACACATATCCCGGTTAGGGGAGATGACAACATTAGGTTTTTGCAGTTCATGCAGGAAGGTGTCGACGTCCGCCTACATACAGCGCATGGTATTCTCAAATGGTCACCCATCTGGTACTGACCAGGCTCAACGTTGCTTAACTTCGGTGTGTCAACGTGATTATGTCGTATAATCAAAATATTTAATTAGAAACGAATCCAAAAAATTTATCAGAAATTATAAACATTCATTCAAAGCTGATTCAGAAAATATTTTTATAGTTTCTCTATTATTTCATGTATCTAGGGGATGTCCGGGGCTCCTAAAAACAAAATAGAAGCGGTTAAAAAGTGTAACATATTAAACTCTCTCTCTATCTGTCTTTCTATCTTTCTCTCTTTCCCCCTCCCTCGTTTTTCGCCTCCATCTTTCCAACTCCCTCTTTTTCCTCCGTCCATGTAGAGTGAGAATAATAAAATTGAGGCCTCTAGAGCGCTATTGAAACCACCCAAATAAAATATGGAGGCCTCCAGAGCACTACTAAAATCACCATTTCCGAGTTTCTTTCCACCGTCTCCTCCCTTTGAAGAGAAATGATGTTGATAATGACAGTAGTCCAAAGAGAACGTTAATTAAAACGATGAATAAAATCCGGAGTTAATTTTATCATTTTTAAATGAGTCTGCATTTTCTTTCCAAATTAGTTCATAATAAGATTGAAAATGCCTGAAAAAATGTCCCCCCCCCTCGAAACGTGACCCAGTTGACCCTCAAAAAAAGAATATTCTTTTTTATTTTACATATTATTCATCTGAGGCATTGCCGTTCAAGAATATACCAACTTTGTGGATGTTTTTTTTGTTGTTTTTTTTTTACTTTTAGCTGGACATACAAACATACACACAGACAACTTTTCTTTATAGTATGGAAGATAACGATGTGTATATATATATTTGTGTAATTAGGCAGCATTCCTTCTCTTATGCATGTTTGGTTAAACAGTAGCGCCAGCTTCTGTTTATTTATTTTTTGATTCGTTTTTTCGATTCGTCGCACGACCGATTTGGTATTGTCGTCAATGTTGTATAAAAAATCGCCATATTTTCGCGAACGTTTTCGACCGACGTCGGTCATCTTCAGGCGGATGAATGAGTATGCAAAATAAAAGATTGGTGAATTTATTAAGAAGACGTTTTTAAAAAAAACATTTCAATACCACTTCAACAACACTTCAACATACCTTCGTCCCCCCCCCCCCTCATAACGAGCATGGTTGATACTAGGTTTATTTACTTGAATAAACAACGCTTCCATTATGGGGAGACGAATACTACAATATGAGATCCCAAGAATGGTCGACGAATCGAAAAAACGAATCAAAAAATAAATAAACAGAAGCTGCCGCTACTGTTTAACCAAACATATATATAATATATATATAATATATATATATATATATATATTTATTATCAAACTAGCAAGATTTAAGTTCAAGAGATGTTAATTTTTTTAAATCCAGAGCATGTATATATAAACAATAGAAAGTTAGATTACAGTAACCATGTCTTTATTCAACTTTCAAAAAGATTCAGTTCTTCACCGACCATTTCGTCATCACTTAGACAACTAAAATGCAGAGTTATGTATCTTGGATTTACTATGAGGGCGACTCGTCAGAAGGGAAAGCCAAAATCATGCGCCCAAAACATAAGAAAATAAAAAAAATAATAAAATAATAAAACTCACATTATTAAAGCATTTATGTATGTAGGTTCAATTAGGAACATAAGAAACTGTTCACTTTCATAAACGGACACCATATTTTACACTAACAGAGCTAGCAAAAATATGTATACTTTTTCTTAAACATTGCAATTCTAAATTAGATCTTAAAAACACCTAATACAATTAGAGAAGAAAAGTAAAATAATATATATATATATATCTTATAAATGGCCTATATAAATTGGTGTTTTTTGGCTTGCATTATATTAGTAATGTTGAATATATATGTTGTTGTTTTTACCATGCCTAAAAAATTAAAAACTATATATATATATATATATATATATATATATATGTGTGTAATATTGTGTTTTTAGTATAGGAGATCAAAGTGCACGAACATATATTATTTATTTAAAAAACATACATTAGTTTGATCGTCCATTGAACAATGGAGTGTATTGAACTAAATTAGATTATCGACTCATTTGGTATCTTTAGCCTTGCGGGCTGAGTTTCCAGTGGTTCTGTTGAATAGAATGTATCATGGTTTATATAGGGTGGGCAAAAATAAGGGTCCTATTTTTAAAAATTCATAACTTTTTTATTTATTGATTTTTTAAATTTTTTTTTTTAGAATAAGTAAAGGACCCCTTCCGAAGCAAGCATGAGCCGTATTAGCCCTAAGGAACGTACCCTCATTTAGAAAACATTATTTTTGCTTAAAAAACTCAAAACAGTGTAAAAAACAATACTTTAGTTTTTGTAAGTTTTAAGAAGTGTTTTTCGGCTAAAATTTGTTTTGTTTATTTCAAAAAATCTCGGAAGGGTCAGTCTACACACACATAAAGTTTGGTGAGTTTAACTTTTATTTTGTGGAAGTTATTCAAATTCAAGTTATTCAAATTTAAAGATAGGACTCTTATTTTGGCCCACCCTGTATATATAAATAAATAATAGAATGTCAAATTCTAGTAAGCATGTATTCATTTCTAAAAGGATCATTTCTTTACAGACCGTTTCGTTAACACTTAGACAACCAAAATACAGAGTTATATAGTTTTTCTATGAGTGATATATTTATATATATATATATATATATATATATATATATATATATATATACTCCCTCTCTTTTCCTACATTCTCCCCCCCCCCCTCTCTCTCTCTCTCTCTCTCTCGTGCACGCACAGAGATTTGAAGGTGTTTATCCAATTCTGCCTCCACCCACTGAAACTTAAAAAAAATCCAATCCATCTCATTTGTACATTATAAACAGATTCATTGTCGTATTTTTTTATTGAGAAGAGATTTTTCAAGACTCTGCGGTGCCAGCGGGGAAGGAAAAAAAGACTGGGCACACAATCTCTTTTTGTGTTTATCCCAAATTTAGAACGCAAAAGAACGAAGCCAGGAGCTGAGTCTGCCTTTTGGTCTCCTTCCAATGTTATCGGGTTTCTCCTGATTTATGGTCTGCGCAGATATTGCAAACATTCCCTCTGAAAATGAAAGCACCGCCTCGACCAATCTGTAAACTATTTACAAGGAGGTGCCACCTCGTTTTTGGTGCTTCCAGAAAAACGAAGAAAAGAACCGATTATCTTGGAGATGTGGGTGGCTGAGCCCTTAACGGGTTTTCACATGATGATGAAAAATTAAATCACTGAAAAAAATTTTTTTTTTTTAAGTTTTTTTTTTTATTATCTATATAATAATACGCTAATGCATTTTATGAATGTTATCACTTTTCACACGCTTTTAAAAAATATCGTCCGATCAGCAAATCGCCGTATCGGCGGGGCCACAAATTCACTGATTGCAATCCCATGCAGAGGAGTAAAAAAAAAAAAACGAAAATGGGGCCACCTGTCGGCCGTGGGTGGCGACCCATGATGCCTTAGGACAGAATCCTGGTGGCTGGGCCATTCTTTTACTTCGGAACTTACTTCGGCTAGACGGGAAATCGGAGAGGTCCGATCCGATCAATTGGCTGGTCACGTCATGCCCTAGTATCTTACACTTTATGTTAGGAGCTAACAAGAACGATTCTATTTTGGGGTCACTATGGACAATTATTAGTTAGGTTCATGAAATAACTGAAATATATTAGAACGTAAAAAAACGAAATTATTTTTTTTTAAATAGATTTACTTTGTTTCATAAAACAAAAATTAAATTTAACAAAGAATATCTCAGTATTTACAAAAAGGTTTAAACATTTAAATTATTATTTTGATTGGAACTTTTTAGATTTAAAATAATTAAGTAAAAAATTAATTCGATTCGTTAGAGCCATTTGCCGTTTTACAGCTGTCTGTAAGAAATGCAGCATCAACAACTATTTTTTTTTTAATTTTTTTTTTATTTATTTATTTTTTTTTTTTTATTTTTTTTTTTAGATTTTAAAATTTTCGATTCGGAATATAATTTCAAAAAGTTGACAAAAAAACATTCTCTTAAACAGAAAAAAAAAACATTGAAAATCTTAAATAAAAAAACAAAACAAATGTTTATAAAAATGACTTTTGCTTCAAAACACCACCGGGCAAACAGTTTTTTTTTATTACTTGATCTCATATTGCATTGGTTATTTTTAACTTTTCTTTCAAAGCAAAAATTGTAAACATAACTATATTTGAAATTATTTTTTCCTAAGAAACCATTCCGACCAACAATATATCTCCACACAAGCTTCGCTGTGTGAATACCACTTGTACCTTTTATATCGACAAATATATAGGTGATATCGCAGAAAATCAAATAAAACAATTAAATATAGAAAACTCACTGCTTTATTTATTAATCTCCTTCCGGCATTTGGTAGGACAATTAGAAGCACATATTAATATATTGTTGTTTTTTTTCTTTAATTTTTTTCTTTGAGGAGTGATAATTTATTGCCAATCGCCTGAGGTGTCCCTACTGGGGAATGCCGATGGGCTGCTCAGGCTATTTTTGAGGAACACCCCCTGATGCGCTGGCTTTTTCTATCTCCCTCTTTCCCGGATCTTCCTGTGGTGGGAAAGAAGTAAATACCACCGTGAATAGAAAGTTGGCCTTTTAATCTCACTGTCAGCGCAACAAACGGCTCGACTTTATAAATCTGAATAAGATTAAGGGATTTTCTTATTTGTTTATTTTATTCTGTTTGGTTTTCTTTTCCTAACAATTTGAAACTTTTGCTTCTTCTTCGCCGCCCTCTCCGCGCTCTGACCTTTTAGCATGATTGCCAAAGGAGGGGAAAATAAGACACCTCTTCAGCTGCTGTCTGTCCAAATAATACATAATGTCTACAAGTCCGACTGCATATAGGTCATGAAGCGCCAAATTTTAAGAGTATTTTATTTAAAATTAAAACTGGAAAAAAAAAAAAAGAAATGACTTGTTCAATTTTTAGCTGAGTGTTAATTTTCTATTCAAATATCTAAAAAAAAATGTCACCAAAATTTTCATAGGAAGTAAGATTGAGTAGACATGAAAAAAATTTCACTCAAAGTTAAGATTAGAGTTTAAGTTAATGTGTGCAGGAAATGACGTCATGACAGAAAGTCACCGTGAAATAATAAGGGAGTCAAATCTTGAATGTTGAATGTCAAATCGAACAGACATCTTCTGCAGGGTTCTTCTTCCTGTTGGAGATGGTTCGTGGGGAAGGGATTAATACTACGTGATCTTCTATACTGTATGTAATAATAATGTATTTGTAAAAAGAAGATAAATCTACAGAAAGAACAAGAGAGCCCAGAGCAAAATAATGGTGTTTAGGTTGTTGTTTTTTTTTAATTTCTATTACTTAAATGCAAAAAGGGTAGGATCCCTCTACCAGGCTAGAATATTTCTAACACCTGCCAGTATCCTATATCTCTATAAAGCCACCATGTATCCATGCATGGAGTATTGTTGCCACATCTAGCCTCTCCCTCTTGGATAGGGCGCAAAAAAACAATTTCTAACCTAATAGGTCCTGCACTGTCTGTCAAGCTCCTGTCGCATCACTGCATCTCTGTGCTTGTTTTACAAGTACTTCCACGGAATGTGCTCCGACGAACTTAATGTACAGGGTGGCGCAAAACCCACGCATTAGTTTGAATCAGTAACAACTGATTCAAACTAATGTGTGACTTTTGCGGGATTGTTTGGCGAGCGCTTGATTAGTAGATTTTAACTGGCCTTCACGTTCACCGGATTTAACAGCCCCTGACTTTTTCCTTTGGGGTTAGCTTAAGGAAAGGGTATATGTGAACAAGCCTACAACGATTCAGGAGCTTAAAAACAATATCAGACATGAAATCCAAGAACTAGAACCAGTTATTCTAAGGAGTGTAATGGAAAATGTCCTAACTAGAGCCCGTCTTTGTGAGGCCGAAAATGGTGGCCATTTAACGGATATTATTTTTAAAAACTACTGCAACAAAATTACCAAGTAAATGTATTATTTATCAGAAAAACCTAGTTTCTATCACCTAAACAAATCAATGCGCGACTTTTGCGCCTCCCTGTACTTGTACCTCCTCAATAAAATACCCCCGACCCACTCGACTAGCAGCAAAATCCCACCTCTTCACTGTAAGAATCTCTCGATGTGGGAAGATTTTCTACTCTAATTGCTTCTTTCCTCGGAGACTGCTCACATTTGGAATTCCTTTCCTGCTCACTGTTTTCCCCTGACTGTACCAATATGCAGAAATTGAAATGAAATGTGAACAAACATATTGCTGCCCAACTCCACCCTCCCAGGTTGCTCCCCCTCCCCCCCCCCAATAAATGTGGCCCTTATCAAAGTAGTTCCTTACATATCAGTGGCAATAGGTCTAATCTGAATTGAATGCGTTTGATGGTTTTAATAAATTGATTTCCAAAGTAACCTATCTCTGGCCAGGTCTTTATTTATCCCTCAGGTCCATTTTTATCACTTCCTCCCGTGTTTTCTTTGGCCTTCTCTTATGAACTGACCCTGCTATCTCAACTGTTCTACATCTACTAACCCCAAAACTCTCATCCATTCTTTCAATGTGACCAAACCATCAAAGTCTCCTGTTCTGCCACATCTCCGTATACTGTCCAGATTTAATCTTCCTCTGAGGTCATCAGATCTAAGCCTGTCTTTAAGATTCTCATTACACATCCATTGTATCATTCTCATATCATTTCTTGGTGCTTATATAGATGAGGGCACGGAAAACTCTTTGATATACTTACGTATCAGACAAACATAGCAAAAATTATCGAGTAGACTTTTAATTAAAAATAAAAATCAGTTTTATCATATTTTACGGATCCGCCATTGATTAGAGCGATGTCAGGGGGACATAACTCAGTCTATCATATAAACAAGTAATAAATGAATGGTGGTCGGGAAAATACTATAAAACTAATTTTTATTTTTAATTAAAATTCTACCAGATAATTTTTCCTAATTTTTGGTGAGGATACTTATTTTTGCCTGATACATAAGTATAAACAATAGTTTTTTTTATTTGGAAATGAGTTTTTCATATGTGCGTTCATCTGTATAAGCACCCATTTCACTCCTTGCAACTCTCACTGGCCAGGTTTCACTTCCATACATCATCACTGCGTACACATGCCTAATAGACTCTTCCCTTGGTCGACAGATGTTAAACATGATGATGATGATGATGATTATTATTTGTACTCATTAGGAGTCCTCACACAAGTCATCGACAGTGATTGCTCACTGATAATAACTGGTGGTGTTCCCTGGAGTCTGAGTGACATCAAGCCTCCCAGATTTCCAGTACTCCCCACCTCTTTTTTGATAACCATTGCAAATGACTTTGTGGTATTGCAATAACCGCTTACTATTGATTTCTCGCTGGTAACCCCTATTGGTCTCCTCTGGGATTTGGGTGGCAATGAGCTTCCACAAGGTTTCAGTACTCTCCACCTGCTTCCAGTGGATGTCTGGTTAATACTCTCCCTCCTTGCTCTTCCCATCCTTCTTGACCCTTCACGACTATTTTTACTAGGCTGGTGCATTATTATTATTTTTTATTTTTTTATTTTTTAATATTTTTTTTTAATGAGATTTTGAAAGTTAAATTTAATTATTATCGTATCGTTTCGTCATTAAATTAGTCATCAAATCAAATTGTTATAAAAAATATAATTTTGTTATTAAGGTATAAATGTTGTTTTAATCTCTCTTTATCAATTTATTGGATTTGACAAAAACTTCCAAAACTTTCAATCTCTTAATTAAATGAGGATTCAAATGTTTCTAAATTCCTTTCAACTTTCGAAATAATTATTTCTGTATTTTTCCTCCTATTAACAAAAGATTAAAATGGCTGATTTGTTTACGAAGAAACCGAAATGCATTCTGGTGGATTTAATTTTTTTTTTTTAATATGATTTTTGTTTTTTAAATTTCGTTTTATCATATGCTATTGCATTTGTTTTTTCAATAAATATTTGATTAAAAAAATAATTCCATATGTAATTATCAAATGCACCGACACAAGCTCGCGTGGAGTTGTTTTATCGATTACAAATGGAGGTTTGATATCTGTCTGAAGCCGAAACTATACTATTACTTCTTTGACCATACTATTGTACTATCTTTCGCTGCTCAATTCGGGAGGAGTGGGCTAGTGTAGTATCTGTTCGTTCATCACGTGATCATCCTCCCAGACATTACCTTCTCCAAGCTCAACACTTAGATTATATATAGGAGCAAAAAATATTCCACCAGAAGGAAACATATTTTTGCTAGTTTTATTAATATAGATTTGTGTTTCTGTGAGTTCTTTTTTTTTTTTTTTTTTTTTTTTTGAATGATTGTCGAAGGACGGGAAAATGAGTCCAGCTGCCGTTTGTTCAAATAATGTCTAGAGGTCTGACTGCATTCTCACCGGTTGCCTTGTTGTTTGTGCAAAAGTGTTGGGTTTGGCGTGGAAGTGTGTGTGTGTGGGGGGGGGGGGGGTCAGTCAAAGAAATCTGCCTCTCTCTCTGGTTGGTTGGGCAAATGAAAGGCCCTTTATGACTACAAGGAAGTAAAGAATTAAAAAAAAAATCATTTCAAAAATCTAGATTTTAGGGCACTCCTCACCTTTTCTTTTCTTTTCTTTTTTTTTTTTTTTTTTTTTTTTTTTTTTTTTTGAAGCATATACACATAAGATACAGCTCATCATAAAATTAAATTGACCGTAATTTTCCATTTAAGGTACCGCAGTAATTTTCCATTTAAGGTACCTCAGTAATTTTCCATTTAAGGTACCTCAGTAATTTTCCATTTAAGGTACCTCAGTAATTTTCACTACAAAAAATCATACACAGAATCATTTGCCGGTAAATGTCCAGAATAGTTAACACTTGTGAACTCGTAAACAAAAAAAATAACAAAAAACATAATTTATATAAAACGCAATAGAATGAAATACTCTACCGAACCTGCCTATTTTTAACGTGTGGAAATGATTTGTAAGATTTTTTACCATTTAAAAAAAATCTCTCACATCGTTTGCACATGTTAAAAATAGACAGTTTCCTCCATTTATTTTGGTTTACAAGTTATCAAGTGTTAACTATTCTGTACTTTTACCGTTTAAAAAAAA
>OY744552.1:37638570-37688570 GCA_963556195.1 Sepiola atlantica
AATGATAATAATGACGATGATGATAATGATAATAATGACGATGATAATAATGATGACGATAATAATGATAATAATGATGATAATGATAATAATGACGATGATAATAATGATGATAATGATAATAATAATGATGATGATAATAATGATAATAATGATGATAATGATAATAATGACGATGATAATAATGATGATAATGATAATAATGATGATGATAATAATGATGACGATGATGATAATAATGATGACGATGATGATGATAATGATGACGACGATGATGATGATAATGATGACGATGATGATAATGATGACGATGATGATGATAATGATGATAATAATTATGATAATAATAATAATAATAATAATAATAATAATATAGAAGTAAATGGACTTTTTTAGTTATGCAGGAATAATGTCATAACATCAATGTCACAGTTGATGAATTTTCAAATGAAATCAATATAAACAAATTCTTGTTGAACTCTTAAATAAAATTTGGCCCAGTTTTAGCAATCTTTACAAATTATCATGGTGTCGTTTTGCTGTCTACCTGAAAAACTCATTGACCCTTATCCTTGAGTGGCCTGTATGCCTTGATAAGCAGTGACTCATTAATTTAATAAAAGAAGAAAGAAAAGTAGAATAAATAGTGATAATGACTCAATTGATCACGGATACGTTTATTAGTGTGTGTGTGTATCTCAATGTAAAACTCAATATGTATGTGTATGTGTGTTGCGATGTTTGTGTGTTCCCTACAGAAAGAAAGGTTAGAGAATCTACATAAAATCTAAAAGTGTATTCTTATGTAAAATTTACTGGGGAAGACAATGGAAGTGTTCCCGAATCTCTCAGTGCGCCTCTAAGGTTCTATGAGGGCATAACCTCTTTAAAACTTCAAATATATAATATTTATATGAAATTTAAATCATATATATAACATTTTCTGAGGAAGACAATGGAAGTGGTCTTAAAATCTCTAAGTGTTCTCCTAACCTAAAAGGGCCTATTAAAATTAAAAATGCCATAGCCTAAACTACTAAAACAAATTTAAAAAAGAATTAAAAGAATAATTACGAAATTAAATCCACCAGAATTCATTTCAAAACAGCCATTTCAATCTTGTTAATAGTTGAAAAAAAAAAGAATGAATTACATTGTGACCATTGAATGGAATTTTGAAGCCTTTAAACTGTTGAAGAGAAAGTCATTCCTGGCTTTAAAATTCTTAACAAATCCTCATGTATTAAAAGATTAAAAGTTTTGGGAGCTATTTGCATCCAATAATTTTATAAATAAAGATTAAAACATTACCTTAACGAAACATTAGTTACAGTTTTATAAAATTAATGACTAAACGATACCATCGTAATTCAATTTAACTTTCAAAATCCTATTTAAAAAAATAATTTTGTAAAACCACAAAACAAAAAAGAACGGTATAGTTAAAAAACAAAAGAAAAAAGTGAATGTAAAATAGTTCCCGGGCAACACCAGGTAGGGACGGTTAGTAATATATATATATATATATATATATATATATATATATATGTATATATATATATATGTATATATATATATATGTATATATATATATATGTATATATATATATATATATATATATATATATATATATATATATATATACCAATTTCGTTTGGATCGACGAACGTCTTTAAAAAAAAAAGCAGAGGTTTCAAATTTATTGAATAACGGCAAAACATAGGAAAAAGAAGACGCACAATGGGATGTTTTTGGCACGTACGTAAATATTTCAAAAATTTGTCACAAGCGCTGCATAATTTTTCTAAATAATTAAACACATGCCAAAAACATCCCGTTGTGCGTGCGTTTACTTCTTTTTCCTGTTTTGCCATTATAATATATATATATATATATATATATATATATATATATATAATGGGGTAAGGTACACGATAAGCCATGAAAATGAAATGCCGTGGTGTGAAAAATGACAAACAGAAAACAGGTTAAAGTGCAGGAGAAAAACAAAAACAAGAGATTTGACCGGTTTCGTTCGTGTTAGCGAACGTCATCAGAAAAAGTGAAGATTTGGAAATTATTTTATTTTTGAAAGGCACACACATGGGAGAAGGAAAAGACGATCCGATTGGACCATATGAGAAGACTTTTAGTGGCATTAAAATATGACAAGTGGGTGACACATTCTTCTTTATTTCTTATTCTACTTTTTATATTTTTTATTTATTTTCATTTTCACACCTACTGAGCTAGTATAGGGGAGGTGGTAGGCGGAGGGGTAAAGGCGACAAGAGGGAAGAAGACAGAGGAACAAGCTAGGATAAACACAATATATATATATGTCGTTTACTGGTCGACGATCTAAGTATTATGAACTCTTTTTTGCATTGTCATCCTGCCTCCAAACATAATAGAAACATTAATATTTCTGAAACGTCCGTAGCCAACATAATTGAAATAATGTTTTGAAACTTGTTTTTCTTTTCCAAAACAGCAACTATAATTGTTATGGCGCTTTTCTCTGTCGAAAATAGAGCTGACTACAATAAAAGGTTGAGTGTAAATTCCTTACACTATTAAATATTATGGGACTAACTATTAGATTGCTTAAAATAATTTTAAATGATATATATATATATATATATGATAATTTTATTTACACAGACATGTACAAAATCTGCGACACTGGCATGTCGATGTTATCGATAAACAGTTACTATAAACTGAGATCTCATCAGGCAGAGTTAGAATCCGATCAGATTCTAACTCTGCCTGATGAGATCTCAGTTTATAGTAACTGTTTATCGATAACATCGACATGCCAGTGTCGCAGATTTTGTACATGTCTGTGTAAATAAAATTATCATATATAAAGCTCTATTTTGATATTGAGCACTTTTTATAAACCCGGTTAAAATTCTCTGGATTACCACCCTGTGGATATTTTTTACCTGGATTATTACCATTATTATTATTATATATATATATATATATATATATATATATATATATATATATATATATGGCGTATTAGTGGGTTCCCCCACATGTGAGTTTGCTCTTTTCTTTGTTTTTGTTTGGTTTCACCCCAAAATGAACCACTGTATAGTGTAGGTTTTTTCCAGACACTTTAATTCAAGAACTTTTTACTCTTTGTGAATTTTTCTGATGATTTTGTAATGCTGCAGAGACGATATTGACTTAAAAATGTTGTTTGACACAAGACAAATGAAACGGACCGTAAAAAATATATCTCACAGAAATGTTATGTTTTTTAGAAATGTGAAAAAATAAAAATTAAGATAATAAAAACATGGTTATTGGAATATAGTATGAACCTGACTTATATATATTTTCAAAGAATAAAATTAATTCCGCCAACGGAACGGTGTGGCATCACTTTTATGTCCCTGCATGAAGATTAAAAGCAAGCTATAATGCTACTAAACCTTATGTCTAGATTCTTTATTCCAATTTTGATCAAAATCCATTACTTGATCTTGATTCTAGAAAATGTCTAAGATCGCGACCAAATGAGACAAGCCAGGATTAATCTCAAAATCTATCTTCTTTTTGTGTGAAAAAACTCCCGCCATCTCATCGTATTTGTCCCTCTGTCCTAATCTGATTTCGAGACAGGAAGAATCCTCACAGAAAGGAGAATTAATAATGTTTATTGGCGCGTAAATAATGTCGCTTCCCGGCATCGTCTGATTTCCATCTTACCATTTCTCCGTTATGTGTGTGTGTGTGTGTGTGTGTCTCTCTCTCTCTCTCTCTCTCTCTCTCTCTCTTTCTCTCTTTCTTTCTCTCTTTCTTTCTCTCTCTCTCTTTCTCTCTCTTTCTCTCTCTTTTTCTCTCTTTTTCTCTCTTTCTTTCTCTTTCTCTCTCTTTCTCTTTCTCTCTCTCTCTCTTTCTCTTTCTCTCTCTCTTTCTCTTTCTCTTTCTCTCTCTCTTTCTCTTTCTCTTTCTCTCTCTCTCTCTCTCTCTCTCTCTCTCCTTCTCTCTCTTTCTCTCTTAACTGATAATCATCGCGGAGTAAAAATAGGCTAATGAGTTATAGTCGTCCGTTTCTCCACTCGGCGTTATGCAAATTTACAAAAGATAAACGTCTCTAATTGCTGCGTCTGCCAGCGTTAGTCATTATTATTATTCGAAGCAGCAGCAGCAGCAGTTCGGCTCGATGATAGCGCAAACCTATCCGCTCTCTGGCCGCAATCTATCGGCTTTTACCAAAGTTTACAAAATTAAAAATCTTACCGCGTTTCACATTTCTAAATTTATGTTTCACAATTTTTTTAGGTGAGGATTCATAATTTGGATTATTCGGACTACTATTCTCATCTTGGTTATTATTTTCACAACGTTTCAGCCGATGTAACCTCCCGACTTTCTTCAGGTGCATCTTTTTGAACTTTGGAATCTTTACAGAATTTCAAACTGAATCCATTATTTAATCCACAGAGGTAGATTGTTCTTATTCCGTCAGTCATGACCGGATAGAAATGTTAATTAATTATTTTATTTTTAGTTACTATTGCCTGTAATAGGGATTGAACCTTCAACCTCCAGAAGACTAATTGTTAATCAGCAGTTAAGCCAAGAGTTCGTAACATGAACAATTAAACTTCTGATTGCAAGAATTAGGAATGGATGGAGTAAGTTGAAAAAACTTCAGCCATTACTAACTAGCAGAGCGTTACCACTGTCGACCAAGCGAATAGTCTATCAGGTATGTGCGTGCAGTATGATGATGTATGGGAGTGAAACCTAGCAAGTGAGGGTTGAAGACATGCGTTGCATGGAAAGAGATGATATGAGAATTATACGATGGATGTGTAATGTGAGTGTTAAAGACAGGCTTAGTTCTGATGACATCAGAGGAAGATTAAATCTGGACGGTATAGGGAGATGTGTGCAGAACAGGAGACTTCGATGGTTTGGTCATGTTGAAAGAATGGATGAGAGTTCTTGGGTTAGTAGATGTAGAACAGTTAAGGTAGCAGGTCCAGTTCACAGGAGAAGGCCAAAGAAAACATGGGATGAAGTGATGAAAATGGACTTGAGATAAATAAAGGTAGGTTAGTTTGTAAGTCAATTTCTTAAAGTCGGTTTTTATCTACCTCCCACAAGGTCAAATGTGACACAAGGTCGGAAAGTGGGGTTTGATAAGTCAGCACTCAAGAGGGAGAGCACTTATGACCGTCAAAAAATGTCTGGGCAGCCCCGTCGGCATTACCCGTTAGGGGCGCCTCAGGCAATTAGTAATAAATTAACACTTTCTCAAAGGGTGAGAAGGCAAAGCCTGGGAGGGTGGACCTCCTAGTACTGCACAGGACAAACCCACAGACCGGTGTAAATCAAGCCCCGAAGGCCAAGACGATACCGGTCTATAGAGTGTAGTATCCATTGGAACAGATACTACACTTTGATCCCGACCAAAAGTCGTCCAACACATGCCATCATGTAAAACGGACGTTAAACCGAATATGATGATGATGATGATGATGATGGAATGAGAACAATCTACCCCAGTGGATTAAATTTAAATAAAAGGTTCAGTTTGAAATTCGGAATAGGTTTCCAAGTTTAAAAAGATGCACCTGAAGAAGGTCGGACGTTACATCGGCCGAAACGTTTTTACTTTTTAGTTTGTCAATGTTTTTATATGAATAATTTTTATAATTGCATGCTATTTAATTAGACCCCAAATTTTCAAATTGCATATATCTCTCTATATATAAAGTTAGGTATATGTTTATATATTTGTATCTACAGGATTCACTCCTAAACTGACTCTCCGATCATTATGAATTTCGGAACACAGCTGCTAGACGTAAGGGCTCGTAATGTGGGCTATATTTAGTTTATATTAGTTTATTAGTATATTTAGCCGTCCTCTTAAATAATCAAATTTCCATTCCATTCATCGTTTCCAATCCTCTCATAATATTGTTTATCATCAACTGATAATCTCGTAAACCCTTATCCTTGAGTGGCTTTTGGCCTTGATAAGTGGTGACTCATTGTATTAAAAAAAAAACAATGGCAACATTTTTTAATGATTCATAAACTTATGAAAAATGAATTTTCATCAGAGAAAAAATGTCCGCAGCATCTGAAATTATCTTGTCGCATTTTCAAAGTCAGACCCAAATAGCATTTAAGCTGACAACTCAAACTCTGATTTTGACTCATCAATTTACATTTGTTATTGTTGTACCATGTCAATCGATCCACCTTGTTAACCCTTATCCTCGAGTGGCTTTTTAGCCTTGAGAAGTGGTTACTCATTAGTATAACAACAAAAAAAAACAACTTCACAAACCCTTAAATTATTAAACTTCTGAAATTTCTTCTTCTCAAAGAACCAAAAAATAATTTTGCTTTCTAAAATCGCGTCTGTGTTGGTTTGTATTGCGTTTTCTCTTCTCGTCGTCTCCGATTCCTTTCTTTGGTCTTTTCGGACCATTACGTGCTCTCTGACAATTTTCCATAGAACCAATCCAGCAAATGGCTTTCTCTGGCGATGCTTTTGTCATATTTACTTTTGTCAGCTTCTTTGTTTGCCCTGAAAATGTCTCGGCCAACTGTTTGGACAAGGAATCGGTAAATGGAGTTTTCTGTATGCCATTCTTTTTTATTGTTAAATTCGTTGTTTCTCTCTCTCTCTCTTTTACTCTCTCTCTCTCTCTCTCTCTCTCTTTTACTCTCTCTCAATCTTTTATACTCTCTCTCGCTCTTTTAATCTTACTGTCTCCGTTCTTCTCTCCCTAATTTCTCTCTCTCTCTAACTTTCTCTTTCATTCTCTCTCTTTCCTGCGAAATCTCTTTCGTTCTCTCTCTGTCCATTTCGTTCTCTCTCTCCCCTCCCCTCTATCCCTCCACCTCCACCAAACTGGAAAGGACTAAAGATCCCATTTTTAATTTCATTTATTTTAGTCCCTTCTGCTCTGTTTCGGTACTTTGCTTCATAAAATAACAAGATGTCTGACCGCTTATTATTTTACTCACAACCAATATTAACGGTAACTTATGCTTATATCTTAAATAATAATTCTTTTAGCACAAATAGGTCACAAATGAGTAGGCAGACCAACATAAATTGTTTTGAACTAAATTATTAATGTCGCCAATAGTTAAAAATTTGTAAAAATAAAAGAAAAATCTAACAAATCAACTCTATCGTTATTTTCATGGTAGGTGCTCGACTGAGCTCGAATCTATGGTTCCCTCCTGTAAAACATTCACAATAAGAACTCGTCTCGCTACAACCACTGTAAAAAAATTTCTTTCCTCACTCTGTGTACCTAAAACTAAATCGAACTTTTTTGAGCAAAGTTTCTTTCCATGAACTACCTGTATGTGGAACACAATACCTCTGGACTGCTTCCCAGCTGATTATAACATGGTTGTTTATAAGTCCAATGTTAACAAGTTTTTACTGAGCCGACCTCTTGAATAATCAGATTCTGTCTAATTTGAACTATCGGTACCAATCCTCACGATGCTGTCTCATCGTCCACATGACAAACTTATTAACCCTTCTTATCCTCGAATGGCCTTTGGGCCTTGATAAGCGGTGACTCGATAGTACATAATAAAAAAGAGAGATTTGAATTTGAGGAGTTGTGTGATGGTATTATTTACCTCCTCTTCAGGAGGTTAGGCACAAGGCCATTTTTATCTTACTCTCACAAGGTAAGATGTGACCCAAGGTCGGGTTGGGAAAGTGGGGCTTGAAAAGCCAGCACCCGAGAAGGTGAGCACTCTGGCCATTAAAAATTGCCTAGGCAGCCCCGTCGGCATTCCCCGGTAGGGGCGCCTCAGGCAGTAAGCAATAAACTTACTCCTCCCCAAAGAGGGGAGGCAAAGCCTGGGAGGGTGGACCTCCTAGAACTGCACAGGACAAACCCATAGACCGGCGTAAATCAAGCCCCGAAGGCCAAGACAATACCAGTCTATGGAGTGCAGTATCCATCGGAACAGATACTACACTTTGATCTTAGCCAAAAGGCCAAGAACCAGAAGGAGTATTATTTACTCCTCTCCAGGAGTTAGGCACAAGGCCAGTAAGTAAGATGTGACCCAAGGTCGGGTCGGAAAGTGGGGGTTGAAAAGCCAGCGCCCGAGAGGTGAGCACTCTGACCATCAAAAATTGCCTGGGCAGCCCCGTCGGCATTCCCCGGTAGGGGCGCCTCAGGCAGTAAGCAATAAACTTACTCCTCCCCAAAGAGGGGAGGCAAAGCCTGGGAGGGTGGACCTCCTAGAACTGCACAGGACAGGCGTGCAGTATCCATCGGAACAGATACTACACTTTCATCTTAGCCAAAAGGCCAAGCAGAAGGAGTTGTGTGATGGTAAACTGTCTCTGGTTTCCCTGCTGAATCTAAAATGACTACAGCAAAGCAAGCAGTGGATAATTAATATAAGCTAAACATAGTTTTCCTGAGAGAGAGAGAGAGAGAGAGAGAGAGAGAGAGAGAGTGTGTGGAGGGGGTGGGTAGCGAAGAAAAGGGTGAGAGGGTGGTGGGTGAAGGGGTGTTCTAAATGACCTTCACTTGATGACCATCGGAAACTGTTTTTGACAAGAGTGTTTGTTGCTCACTTTGGCCCACTCGCTTGATTGTGCCGCATTGAATTCGATATTTTTGGCAACCTCCTCTCAGTGGCTTCTTACCACCGGGCCGATGGCGGCGGCGACTGTTTTCATGCTCTTCGACGCTACAAATCGGGAAAAACGGACACATATTTATCATATTGTCTGCACCAATTAGAGAGATTCATTCAGGTTGAATGTAGCGGAATTTGTTCCTCACTTTCTCTATACTATCTTTCTCTAACTCTATTCCTCTCTCACTCTCTCACATCTCTCTCTTGCTCTATACTATCTCTCTCTATTCCTCTCTCACTCTCTCGCTTTCGCTCTATACTCTCTCTACTATCTCTCGCCATATACTATCTATTCCTCTCTCACTCTCTTTATACTATCTCTCTCACTCTATTCCTCTCTCCCTCTATACTATCTCTGTCTCGCTCTGTACTATCTCTCACTCTCTCGCTCTGTACTATCTCTCTCTCTTGCTCTATACTCTCTATATATACTCTCTCTCTCTCGCTCTATACTCTCTCTATATATATATATACTCTCTCTCTCTCTCTCTCTACTATCTCTCGCCATATACTATCTCTCCCTCTTTCGCTCTATACTATCTATCTCTCACTCTCCTGCTCTGTACTATCTCTCTCTCCCATCTCTCTCTATATATACTATCTCTCTTTCTATCTTTCTCTTTATCTATATATTAATACGATAACGTGTGTGTTCGTGTGTCACGCTTCCGGCAAAAGCTCTGCGCATGCGTGCCGCACCTAGATTTTGAAAAACATTCAACGCACCTAATTTTCGAAACATTTTCAAATATTTCCCTTTGGCGCAACGGTTAGCGACGTAGTATTTTTGACTTCGGCCCGACTGGTTTATAGTTCGATACCAACCAACCTCTAAGATTTTTTTTTCTACATTTCGAGGGGAAGGGGAAGAGAGGTAGGGAGGGGACGACCGGGAAGACACATATTAATACAATAGCGTGTGTGATTTTGTGTGTCATGCTTACATCAAAAGCAACGACCTTCCGAATCTTTGTATGCTACTCCTGCATACTTGGCCTTTTGGCTAAGATCAAAGTGTAGTATCTGTTCCGATGGATACTGCACTCCATAGACTGGTATTGTCTTGGCCTTCGGGGCTTGATTTACGCCGGCCTATGGGTATGTCCTGTGCAGTTATAGGAGGTCCACCCTCCCAGGCTTCGCCTCCCCTCTTTGGGGAGGAGTAAGTTTATTGCTTACTGTCTGGAGCGCCCCTACCGGGGAATGCCAACGGGACTTCCCAGGCAATTTTTAATGGCCAGAGTGCTCACCTTCTCGAGCGCTGGCTTTTCAAACCCCACTTTCCCGACCCGACCGTGGGTCACATCTTATTTGTGGGAGTAAGATAAAACTGGCCTTGTGCCTAACTCCTGGAGAGGAGTAAATAAATATTCATGAATTGGAGCCAAATTTAATTTAATCGAAAACATTTACAAAGTAAGGTTTAGTCGTCGAAATATTACCTTCACTAGAAATATTGTATATAAAGAAGTTTTGTAAATTGTTTCATGTATTGTTCATTTTTTAAAATAAATATACAAGTCAAATCTTATATTTTATTCAAACATGTATAGGTTAGTAACAGGATAATTAGTATTAAAAACATCATTTCGTGTAATTTACACGGGTCCCGCTAGTATATATATATATATATATATATATATATATATATATATATATATATATATATATATATAGAGAGAGAGAGAGAGAGAGAGAGAGAGAGAGTATTAATATTCTAGATTACTTCATGGATGCTTCTCAAGATTTGATCAATTTCATATATAGAACAATATATATATACATATATATATATATATAATATATAATCTTTGTATCGCTCTATAATTAAAAAAAAATATAAATAATATTAAAAAGATTATACAATTTTCAACGTCTGGAAATCTATGACAAGGGCTGTAACTCACCTTAAAACTTAGGAGTTATCTCCCTTCTAAAATAAACTTTTAAATAATTCAAATTTAAAACTTTAAATAAGTATGTAAGCGTGGGTATTATTTTGAGACCAGGAGCTACCAAATAATTCAGGGGGGGGGGGGGTTACTACTATATGGAATAGTTTAATTTTCTGAAATTGGCCACATTGAAAGGGTCTTAAACATTTTAAGAAATGGTAAGGAATATTTAATGGGACTGACCATAGTTTTAGAGTGTACTCCTCGTAACTAGGTGTGTGTGTAACGGGGGGGTAAAATAGATATATGGAAAATATCATGCAGGAGTTTGGGGATGTTAAAATTAATAGTTGTGAACCGGTGAAAAGGTCATGGGTATGATTGCAAACAAGGCCCTCAAAAAGGGTTAGGGGGTTGTTTCCAAGAATGGATATCTATATTAAATTAATAGATGCTTATTTTTAATTACGAAAGGCCTAGGTTATTCATCCGATGGAGATGTCTCAAAGCTGACTGTTTATTGACATTAACTGCAGACTCGTAACTAACAATTGGTTCGTCCAGGAAACTGCGAAGACCACCCAACTGGATCTGTGGATTTGCTCATGGGTTTTGATGGGCCAATTTTTGCAGAGAGACTTTCTTCTGTGGGGAGCATAATTTGAAAATTTCCACCCTTTTTAAACAACTCTTTATTGGAGCGGAGATTGCTTTCAGGCGACTTTTGGACTGACAATCAGGTAGGCCTTTTTTGATTGGATGTTGAAAGCTGAGTCTTTTCATGAAACTCTGGTTTCCATCATGCCCTAAGGCCTGTATATACTGATCTTTAATCACCCGCCTTCCAATTTTCATCTGGAGCTTTTTTGATTGTCCCAGTTTCGTCGCCCCTCTGGTCTTGCTGATGACGGGGAGTCGTTTATAAAAACCTGGTCTCACCATGATTGCTTCCGACTTCTCCAGAAAGATGTGTAAAAGTTATTTTACTCCAAAATTGTTATCAAATCATAGAATGATATAACAGTAATTTGATACTTTGCTTGTCCATTAATAGCGCGATTGAATTTTAAAAAATTAAATTTTAAATATTGAGCTTTATCTTTGCGTTTGGAAATTGATTCCTATTTGAATTGGTTTGAACAATGTAAATTTACTTTTATATTATTACCACTTTTATATTATTACCACCGGGTAGAGCTTATTTTGTAAGAGTATCGCCAACTGCCATTTAGCTTTAAGGCATAGCTCATTAGGTAAAACTAATTCGAGCTCCCGGCATTTGCAATGTTTACATTGAGATATTTCTTACATTCAGTCAGTGTCGCATGATAGCGTAGGGGTTAGCAGCGCCGACCGTCAGCTCGACGGTTGCGTTTCGATCCTGGCTTGAGGCACTAACTGGTCTAGTCGCACTGATGAGCTGTGAAACAGCGAAACAGTCTGTATGTGGATGGCTATATATATATATATATGGGATAGGGATGCAGGGCCCCCAAGATTCAAGATATCTGTGATCCGGGCCTTGACCCCCTCTCCAGACAATATCCGTAGGTAGAAGGATAGTGCATACCAAATGTTGAATACCTTCCTTACGCCAATGGACAGACTGTCAGAGACATGTCGCTCATATTAGTATAGATTATGTGTGTGAACACTTTAGATTCCAAACTGTTTTATTGGACGGCGGTTGGGGGTGGGGGTATTCATTTTGTACCCTCACCCACACGTGCATACACATTTGTCTCTCACAGTCCCTCCCCCCATCAACCCCTTAATGCTGCCCTAACTTACCCTAACCCTAAGAAAAAAAGAAGAAGTAAGAGAAAAATTGGAACGAAATGCACGTCTTTTAATCTACCTCCTTTTAGCTACACTTTGTTGGATAGGATTGGGGTGGGGGGTGTACTGCAATGACTGAAACCCTACACACACACAGACTCACTCACACACACCCTCTTTCTCTCTCTTCTGGCCTCCTCACACCGCTCCCTCTCCTTGACAAGTCTGCATCAATCATCAGTTTCCAGGCACGGTGCCTACCCCCCCCCCCCCCCGCCTCATCCTTTCATAGACCCCTTTTTGTATGTGCACACCACGCCCGATTTACCACCACCACCACCACCGCGCTCCTCTTGAGCAATCCACTTCCGGTTTCTCACTCAATTCTTAATCTTTGATTTACACCCAACCATCCTCACTTCATTCATCTCTCTCTCTCTCTCTCCCCTTCTCTCTCTCTCTCTCTCATACACTTACTTACACGTGTTTCTCCAATCACATACACGCAATAGATACTGTCTCTCTATCTCTTTTGACCACAACAAGTTTTCTTCTCTCTCAACTTCTCTATAGATAACAACAGACTCTCTCTCTCTCTCTCATCTATCTATCTATCTATCTATCTATCTATCTATCTATCTCTCTGTGTGTGTATATATATGTATATACATATATATATATATATATATATATATATATATATATATATATATATATATATATAATCATTCTCTTGACCACAATAAGTTTTCTGCTCTCTCAATTTCTCTATAGATAACAACAGACTCTCTCTCTCTCTCTCTCTCTCTCTCTCTCTCTCTCTATATATATATATATATATATATATATATATATATATATATATATATATATATATATATATAATCTTTCTCTTGACTACAACAGGCTTCTTTCTCTTTTCTGTTCATAACAGGCTGCTCTCTGTTTCTTTCCAACCCACAATAGGCCTCTCTATCAATCTCTCTCTTCGGCAACAATGCTCTCTTTCTCTCCTTCCTCTTTTCTGATCCCAACATGACATTCTCTCTCGAACACAACAGCTTTTTTTCTCTCTCTTGTCCATAACAGCCCCCCCTCTCTATCTCTCTCTCTCTATCTCTCAACATATACACTTTTATCTCTATATCCCCCCTTTAGCAACTGGTTGAAATGTTCTTTCTTCGATCTGCCTTTGTTTGTGAACTGGAATAGAGCAAAATGAACAGTAAATGTGAGCGAGAAAGACAGATAATAATAATAAATGTGTGTTTGTGTATAACAGAGAGGAAGAATGAAACTCGAGGATGAAAGAGAGACAGAAATAATGAATGTGTGTTTTTGTGTGACATGGAAAATGGTTGTGTGCACTCAAGATGGACAATGTGTGTGTGATCGAGAAAGAGAGAAGATACACAAAAAGGAAACTATTTTCAATTTAACAAATTCTCCTTTCCAACTCTCGCCCTCTCTCCCAATCTCTTTCTCCAACCCTCTCCAACCCTCTCTCTTTCTCCAACTCTCTCTCTTTCTCTCTCTCTTTCTCCAACTCTCTCTCTTTCTCTCTCTCCACCTCTCTCTCTCTCCAACTCTCTCTCTCCAACTCTCTCTTTCTCTCTCTCTCTCTCCAACTCTCTCTCTTTCTCTCTCTCCAACTCTCTCTCTCTCCAACTCTCTCTTTCTCCAACTCTCTCTCTCTTTCTCTCTCTCTCCAACTCTCTCTTTCTCTCTTTCTCCAACTCTCTCTCTCTTTCTCTCTCTCTCCAACTCTCTCTTTCTCTCTTTCTCCAACTCTCTCTCTCTTTCTCTCTCTCTCTCTAACTCTCTCTCACAAACCTCTCTCTTTCACAACTCTCTAACTCTCACTCTCTCACAACTCTCTCCAACCCTCTCACAACTCTCTCTTTCCATCTCTCTCCCTCTCTTTCCATCTCTCTCCCTCTCTCTTTCCATCTCTCTCCCTCTTTCTCCCTCTTTTTCCATCTTTTTCCCTCTCTTTCCATCTCTCTCTTTCCATCTATCTCCCTCTCTCTTTCCATCTCTCTCCCTCTCTCTTTCCATCTCTCTCCCTCTCTCTTTCCATCTCTCTCCCTCTCTCTCCAACTCTCTGCCTCTCTCCAACTTTCTATCCATTTCTCGCACAAAGACTAAGAGAAGCGAGTGCTCTAGTTGGCCGATCACAGAGAAAGAGCAGCATGGCCCTCTGTTGGGACTCATGACGGTTGCTTGACGGGTCACTTTATATCATGACTCTGTTTACCAGAAACATCTTTCACACCCTAAGGGTGGCCTCATCACTGTCACTTTTCTTGTACCACATTTACACTGGTAACAGCGGAGGTGACGGCAGCACTAGTACTGCACCCCACCCCCACCCAATCTCATTCCCAACCAATCTGATGCAGTTGTTTCTCTAAACTCTCATTATAACCCCCCTCCCCTCACTCAAACTCCCAATCCCGACATCGTTTCACGAGGCTAATATCAAATTGCTTTTAATTAAAATAAAATTGCACAGCAGATGTTAGCGCATTTTTCAGACAAAAATCGCTGTTCTATTTTTTTGGAGCTTTTTTTTTTTTTAAGGACCCACTCTTCCCCCATCCAATTTTTTTTTTAAGGACCCACTCTTCCCCCATCCAATTTTTTTTTTAAGATCATTATTGTTTGGCACATTCCCCCAATTTGGAACAAGAGCAAAATATTTTTATTTATTTTTATTTTTTTAACACCAAAGTTAATGACATTGGACCAAATGGATGCTCAGCACCCCAATTTTGGAAGCAGATGAAAGGAATAGGTTTAGCATAACACTGAATCTGGCATCAATCAAACCACATTGTGAACCTGTGTTGGTTGACAATCAGCTCTAAGTGCCAGTCTCATGGCATTTCTCTACATGCAATGCATGTCCTCAACACTTACGGGTCAGGTTTCACTTTCATACATTATCATACTGCATACACATGCCTGACAGACTCTTTCCTTGGTTGACAGTCATAATGCTATGCTGGTTAGTAATGACAGAAGTTCTCTGAACTTACTCCGTACACTCCTAGCTCTTGCAATCACACCAGCACTAGCTTTTCCTTGTGTTCCAATAATATTGTGAACCTGCATTTGTGCGCGTTCACTGCACAGGCCGTGATCGTCCACTCATTGTATTTGTCCGAATTCAATGCTCGATTTCGATAATGGCCGAAGTGTGGTCAATCACGTGGTCTCTGTCACGGCTGTAACAAAAAAAGTTGAAAACAAGCGACAATTTTTTTTTATTTTGAGATTACAATGACACCCGGCTTCTCCACCGAACGACAGACTTGCAAAGATAGACAAACGTATCCCTCGACCGAACACAAGCAGTCCATCAGCTTACGGCTCATTTGTCTCTTGGACCAAGCAGAGACCAACAAACCCCCTCTGCCCGTCCAGCTGGAATATATATAGAGAGAGATATTGGTCTCATTTGGGGTAGACCACACAGCCAGCCTACCCGAAAATTAATGGCTGTTTTATCCCTGGACATAAAAACTTACTGAGCAGGTGGCCTCTTATCTGAAGTGAACATTAATTTTTGCAAAGATCCAAGTAGCTCATAATCACAACATGGAACCTCATATCCAAGAAGACATTATTTCAAATAGGCAGCTAATTTCTTGGGTGGTCAAACCCTGAGCCAGATATCTTTCCCATCACTGGCCTGTCGTCTGCAGCATGCATCTAAGCACACCACTAAACATGCAGCATCGCACGTGTTTACAACATAACTTTCTAAATGCAAACTAAAAAATTATTCTCAAATTAACTTGGTCTCAGAATAGCATTTTTTCCATTAAAAAATTAATATAAAAATTATATTTACTTACAATTATATATATATATATTATTATTATTATTATTATTATTTAATTATCCACCGACACGTGTTTCGTCATTTACGGCTCATCAGTGTGGCTGGACCTAGCTAGAGTTGAACTAGGACATATATATATATATATATATATATATATATATGTGTGTGTTAGAGTGAAATAAGTTCCAGAAAGAAATCCGGGTATGAGAGCTCAATGTAATAAACATAGCAAGACTAAAATAAAATAAAGTAACACGGAATCACATAATCACCGGTGCAATAATTTATTTCAACCCTACGACCTCTTCAAGCATTCAAGCGAAGCGATTACATTTTTGAAAATGAAAAATGAGAAATTCACACTCACTATTTCAATACACATTTAGAGAGAGTGACAACATATTTAATACATATCTTGAGAGAGGGGGAAAGAGTGACAACATATTTAATATATATATATATATATATATATATATATATATTACCATATCACACGGTAGTCTTAAGGGTAGTATATTATTATTATTATTATTTATTTATTTATTTATGTATATATAAGTAACATTTTAAGCTGAATTATTTCGACACTTGATTATTGGGGAAATGGTAGTTTGATCTGTACCATTGGAGAGCCATGCATATAACTGTCCTGTTTTTAAATCTCCGAAACAGTTACATGATAAACAGCTGATGATCCCCGTGTTAATATTAGATGCTTACGTTAAGGTTTCCTGTTTTTGTTTCACTGTTAGATACTTAATCCCCCTTTTTATTTTATTTACTTACTATTATATATTATTTATTTATGAATTTTCCAACAAATGTTAAGTCTACACTATTTTGGATTTAGTTAGTCTCTCTGGGAATTTAAACTGCATTTCCCCCTTTTTTTTTTTTTTTGTCTTTTTGTTTAAAATAACTCAAAGCTTCTTTAGACTATATATTAGCTTTTGTTATTATTTCACTTAGACTGTATGTCACCCCCTATATTTGAGGAGCGTTTATGTATATAAGCTTTTATTATTGTTTGTGATAATAACAACTGAATATTGGTATTTTACGATGCCGCCTTAATCTAAATGCCAGAGGATAATTATTCCCTTTACACTGTATGTCACCCCCTATATTTGAGGAGCGTATATATATTTTTATTTGAATTAAAAAGTAAACAGCGGAAGATCTAAGAACTCAACGTTTCGCCCAACTGTTACGTGGGCTTTTCAAGAGCGAAAGCAGCATTTTTTTCGCTCTTGAAAAAAAAAACCACGCAATAGTTGGGCGAAACGTTGAGTTCTTAGGTCTTTCGCTGTTTCTTTTTTAATTCATACCGTCGGATTATTTTATCCTTTCATCTATTAAAATTTTTATTTATAAATAAAATATAGTAATTAACGGACACATGTTTCGCTGTTATACAGATAATCAGATTATTTATTTATTCATATATATATATATATATATATATATATATAGAGAGAGAGAGAGAGAGATTTTTCACTTATAAAATAGATCATTCAGTGAAGACCGGGGTTGTTCCAATAAAAACAAGCTCGATGATACTCGATTACAGAGTACAGAGCATTTATATGTGATTTCATGAAGGCTTACCAAAGCATTCCTTTCAGGACACCAATGATCACCATTAAAGATATTTTTTCTTACAAATATTATTTATTCAAATTAAATGTTTTTTCCTACACGTGTTTCACTACCAAGCAGGTACTTGCTTGGCAGATCATCAGGGAAATTAATCTGCCAAGCAAGTACCTGCTTGGTAGTGAAACACGTGGAGGAAAAAACATTTAATTTGAATAAATAATATTTGTAAGAAAAAATATCTTTAATGGTGATCATTGGTGTCCTGAAAGGAATGCTTTGGTAAGCCTTCATAAAATCACACACACACATATATATATATATATATATATATATATATATATATATATATATATATATATATGTATGTGTTTGTATGTACAGGATTCACTACTCATTATGAATTTTGAAACACATTTGCTAGGCATAAGGGGCCCCCAATGTGAGCTATATTTAGTTTAATTTAGTTTTATAAAAAGTGGGCAGAGGCCCTTTGCGAAAATTCAGATACCTCTATTGTTGTGAAATTTTACAATAGTTAAAATATTAACAAATATTCCCCAAATTTCAGTTTCTTTGGAGTATTTTAAACGGTTTTTAGGAAGCATAATATGGACACAATATCAAAGTGAAAATTCAAATATTTCAGATTTGCATTGAATTTGCTCCAAGATCCCTTGAATTTCAATTTCTTCTGAAGACCCCTTAAGCTTAAGCCTTAAATTTTAAACATTTTTTAGAATGAAAATCATGTAATGGATTTTGATCAAAATTAGAATAAAGATTCTAGACATAAGTTTTAGTATCATTATATCTTGATTTTAATCTTCATCAAGGGATATAAAAGTTGTGCAAAATTGTTCTGTTTTGAGGAATTCATTTTACCCGTCCTGGGACTGGTATTTTTCTAATTAAAGTATATAAGGGAAAAAAGCCTTAGGGAAACAAACGTTGATTAACTCAGCTTTAGTATAATAATAGATATTATGTTATTATAAAGTTTTGGATTAAGCACTTTCAATAAGTGCTGGAAATTTTATCAAATTATGTCATCTATGTCTCTCTATCTCTCGTTATATATATATATATATATATATATATATATATATATATATATATATATATATCATATTTATAAATGAATATTAAATTATTTATTGTGTGTATATATATATATATATATATATATAATATTTATAAATGAATATTAAATTATTTATTGTGTGTATATATATATATATATATATATAATATTTATAAATGAATATTAAATTATTTATTGTGTGTATATATATATATATATATATATATATATATATATAATATTTATAAATGAATATTAAATTATTTATTGTGTGTATATATATATATATTTATTTACTCCTCTGCAGGAGTTAGGCACAAGGCCAGTTTTATCTTACTCCCACAAGTAAGATGTGACCACAGCTTGGGTCGAGTAAGTGGGGTTAAAAGCCAGCGCTCGAGAGGTGAGCACTCTGGCCATTTAAAAATTGCCTGGGCAGCCCCGTCGGCATTCCCCGGTAGGGGCGCCTCAAGCAGTAAGCAATAAACTTACTCTTCCCCAAAGAGGGGAGGCGAAGCCTGGGAGGGTGGACCTCCTAGAACTGCACAGGACAAACCCACAGACAGGTGGAATCAAGTCCCGAAGGACAAGACGACATCTGTCTATAGGGTGCAGTATCCATCGGAACAGATACTACACTTACTTCCTAGCGTGTGCCAACACCCACACAGTGTTGCAGCAAAGTCCAATACTTAATAAAAACAAAAGTTGTATATGCAGAGACCCGACAGTTTATTTAGCAACAGTTAGAGCTACATACTATATTATTTTTCAATGTAACCACTGCCGCTGAGGACAATGATCTGAAGGCGAGCATGAAATGAGTCACACGCTTTGGCGACCATGTCAGTGTCTATAGTGACGAACGCCTCTACGAATGCAGCCTTAAGAGAGTCGACCATGTTGTAGCCGTACTTGTTGGTCTTGGCCTCAATCACGCCCCAGAAGAAATAGTCAAGGGGGTTGCAGTCAGGTAAGGAGGGCGGCTGCAAGTCCGTCGACCAGTGGCAAGGAACGTTGTTGAGCAGTTATACACCTGAGTCGTTTTGGCCTTGTGTGCAGGAGCAGAGTCCTGCTGGTAGACGTAGAGGCATCCCGCGACGATCTCGTCTATCCAGGGCTTCACCATGCTCCTCGGCACCTCCTGGTATTTCGTTTAATTTTTGTCCAGTGTCGGATTTTGCTGCGACACCCTGTATATTTATTTAGAAAATAATTATAGTTATAATTATTATATCAAAGGTTAGCAGGAGAGATACTGTTTTGGCTTTCACCATATCGTAACAACTTGTCCCATCTTTTGTCCAAAACATGAGGAAGCGAATCTCTGGAGCATATCATCATTCCTACGAGCTTTAATTTGTTGACAGTTATTTTTGGCTATGTTTTTCTCATCGTAACTTTGATGTTGCACGATGACATTATTTACGCGCGGAATATAAGTAGTGCATCACACATTATTTACACGAAGAAAGGAATCCAGAAATCGATAATGATGCTCACCCAATACAATTTTTCAAATAGTAATTGAAACTTCTTTTATTGGGTTGGCCAAAAACGTGTGTTCGATTTTTTAGTGAGGGAGGGACGCAAACATATAGTTAATAAACATAACCCAGTTTATGCAATTCATTTTTTGACGCTCAATTTAAAAATCTTGAGAATGTCTGCAATTTGTCTGGTTGTCAAACGGCAATCTTGTTCAACTACGGCTTTCACTTGGTCACTGTCGATCATCTTTGGCCATCCAGAGCGAGAAGCATCTCTCAATGAAACTTTTCTTTTTTGGAATCGAGCGAACCATTTCTGGCAAACCCGTTCTGTAACAGCATTCTCTCCATAAACATGGCATATCTTTATGCAGCTTTTTCACCTATTTTCTGTAGTACAAAAGCATCAGATGTCGGTAGTGCTCTGCTTGATCTTCTATTTCAAGGCCTGAAATACAAGCAAAAATGTAAGAACTCATCTGCTCGGAGACTTATTACATACTGACGTCAACATACTCGCTACACTAAATACAGGATTTGAAGAATAGGAATATAAAACGATCTTTAGTAGGCCGGAAAGATGACATTCAAAACGAACGAACAAACTTTTTAACCGACCTAATACTATAGATTCACTGACTTTTTAGTAACTCACAAGTTGTTTCCCTCTGAAGATAAGTATATTTTATTATTTTGAAATGTCCGGATATAAGAGCTTTAAACTCTTTTACTTGAACATCTAAAATAAACAAATCTATGTTGAATATTAATTTTGTTTTTATATATATTTTTTATATATTTCCTTTTTGTGTGTGTGTATATATATATATATATATATATATATATATATATATATATAATAATGGTAATAATCCAGGTAAAAACATCCACAGGGTAGTAATCCAAAGAATTTCAACCGGGTTTATAAAAAGTGCTCAATATCAAATAGAGCTTTATATATGATGATTTTTATTTACACAGACATGTACAAAATCTGCGACATTGGCATGTCGATGTTATCGATCAACAGTTATTATAAACTGAGATCTCATCAGGCAGAGTTAGAATCCGATCTTAACCGCAGATCATATTTGGAGAGAATGAAGTGGAGAGAAAAAGAAGAAGAAAAGAAATTTAGAATTTCAAAATTTAGAATTTCAATATATATATATATATATAAAATTATTTTTGCATTCCAATTGAGAAATAAATCCAAAACCATCATTTTTATTAGTTCTTACAATCGCTTTATTTTCGTATTTCGATGAAAATTTATTTCTTTTCTTTCATCTTACACTAAAAAATAATCTGTTCATTTTTCTTACACGTATTTCATGGTCAATTTGGACAAATGTATTTTTTGTCCAACCTTGTCAATCATCAGAGAGTAGTAGTATATATGGTGGAATTGTGAAAAACATTACATCAAAAACACAGGAGAAAAAATACGGTGAAGTTACAGACTTTTTACTGATAAATGGTTTGTAAGTTGAAGTAAAGTAAAAAAAAAAAAACTCACAGGATGAATGGTGACAAATTCAAAGTAGAATAAAAAAAATTTAAAAAAATTTTTATATATATATATATATATATATATATATATAGCCCCTCTTTTTTGAAACATCGTGAATTTTAAATTGTTTTGAATTTAGAACTCAAACAAGTTTTTTTTTTTTTTTCTTAAAATAAATAAAATATTTATTTTAGTTTCTTAAATTTTGGTGTAGATGCCATACTCAGAGAATGTTCATTTTTCCCTCTTTTTCTTTCTACCTGTCCAAGGCATATATATATATATATATATATATATATATATATATATATAAATATATATATAATCATCATCATCACCATCAGGGTTTTTAATCACTCCTGGAGGAGGAACCCTTCCCTGGTTTTCGTCCACTTTGTCATTCAGGGGTTTAGCCGTAGTCGCCACGCTAGGCATTGCGGGTTGGTGATGCTATTTTCCCATAGTCAGGTGTCAACATACAGTGTCTGCTATTTTGTAATGGTCACCCATTTTAGTACTGGACAGGCTCAACGTCGCTTAACTTTGGTGATCTAACGGGAAGCGGTGTGTCAACGTGATTATGCCAAATATATAGATACGTATATTAGTGACGGAACAATTCCAATATTTTTCCTGATTCCGATTCTTTTCAAATTTCTAAATATTTAGCTATAGAGTTGTTGTTTTTTTTTTAAATTTTCGGATTGCCATAAAACCTCATGTAATATGTGCATAAATTTTTGCAAATGTAAAAATACACTTGTGGGAAGGAGAGGGTGGTGATCGATAGATTTTAGTTTTACTGGTAATTTAAAATCAATAGATGTTCATCATTTTAACATCAATGGAAAATTAAGTTTTAAACATAAACAAACAAAAAAAAAGAAACAAAAGAATTTTTTTTCCCCATTGGAAAATCGCAACAAATATTTTTCAATTCTGATACCGATACCGACACCCCAAAAATTTCTGATTAATCGTCCCAACACTAATATATATATACATATATATATATATATATATATATATATATATATATATATATATATATATATATATATATATATATATATGTATGTATGTATGTATATGTATGTATGTATGTATATGTATGTATGTATGTATATATATTTATATATATATATATATTTATATATATATATATATTTATATTTATATATATATTTATATTTATATATATATTTATATTTATATTTATATATATATATTTATATATATTTATATTTATATATATATGTATATATGTATATATATTTATATATATATTTATATGTATATATATTTATATATATATTTATATATATATGTATTTATATATATATATATGTATATATGTATTTATATATATATATATGTATATATATATGTATATATGTATATTTATATATATATATATATATTTATATATATATATTTATATTTATATATATATTTATATATATATATTTATATTTATATATATATTTATATATATATATTTATATTATATATATTTATATTTATATTATATATATTTATATATATATACATATATATTTATATACATATATACATATATATTTATATATATATATACATATATATATATTTATATACATATATATATATTTATATATATATATACATATATATATATTTATATACATATATATATATTTATATATATATATACATATATATATATTTATATACATATATATATATTTATATATATATACAGGGTGACCCCCCAAAAAACGGGCCCCAAATCTATTCAGGCCCTGTTTCTTAGTGTTTCGTCCAAATGAAATGAATTTTGGGGCATAACTAGTTTAGTATATTCGCAACATCATATCAAAACACTAGGGTTTGGCCTTTTTTTCTCTGTTCTACTGCATGTGTTCTAGATGGACTCCTTTTAGCTCCGTGCATTTCTTGAGGCGCAGAACGAAGTTGTCCATGACATTCTTACAGACTGAATTGGGAATGGCTCTCATCTCCTCCCTGATGGCTTCCTTGAGTTCCGTGATGGTTCTGGGTTTCCCTGCGTACATTCTGTCCTTAAGATAGCCCCAAAGGAAAAAATCTGGGGGGCTTAGGTCCGGGCTATGGGGTGGCCACTCAAAATTAGTCTTGAGACTGATCACTTGGTCTCCGAAGTTCTCTTTCAGCCAATCTCGGCACAGGTTTGAGGTGTGAGAACTTGCTCCGTCTTGCTTGAACCAGAGCTTGCTCATGAGCGACGGGTAAAGGGTCTGGAGCTCACTCTTGAAGGTTTTGAGGACCTCCACATACCGCTCCTTGGTGACTGTCACTGCTGCGCCAGATTCTTCGATGAAGATTGGTCCGATGGTGCCTCTGACCAAGATTGCTGCCCACACCATGCAATTAGGAGAGTGCAGGGGCTTGGTGGTTACTTCATTGGGTCTTGAGGACCCCCAGAAGACATTTGTCTTGGAGTTTGCCTTTCCGTCAAGATAGAAGTGGGCTTCATCTAAGGTCCAGGAGGTTAAGGAAACCTGGTGTCTTCTCGATCTTATCGAGCATCTTGACTGCCATAGCGCTCCTCTGCTTCTTGTTTGAGGCTGTAAGGGTCTGCAGCGTCTGTATTCTGTATGGGTAAACCCTGATATCGTTCACCAGCACTCTCCTGCAAGTCTCACGGGAGATACCGAGGGACAGACTTTGCTTACGCACAGAGTGTTTCGGACGCTCCTGGAGAGACTCTCTCACACTTTCGACTAGCTAGGCTGTCCGCTTCTTGGGACGTGCCGAGTGGCTTGGACGGTTCTCACTGGCAGCGTTGAAGTTCTCCACAGTCCCATACTTCTCGAAGTGGTCCACCCAGTTCTGAATTCTGCTTTTGGGTGGAGCCTTTTCACATCCGAACTGATGCATGAAACTGTCCTGGGTTTTCTTAAACGAGCCTGTCTTGTAGTAAAATTTAACACAGTGTATTCTTTGTCCCAGCTCCCACTGAGGTCTTGGTGTACTCGTGGTCGTTGATTCTGCAATGTCCTGTAAAATAAGGGCAATTGGTTAATAAATAAAGGAGATATCACATAAAGTGTACACGGGGCCCGTTTTTTTTGAGTCACCCTGTATATACATATATATAGAGAGAGAGATATATACATATATATATATATATATATATATATATATATATATATACATATAGATATATACATATCTATAGACATATATATAGAGAGATATATACATATATATATATATATACATATAGATATATACATATCTATAGACATAGATATAGATATAGACATATATATATATACATATATATATATATATATATATATATATATATATATGTGTGTATATGTTTCGATGGGAGCAATAGTACTTCAAGGTCATGCCCCTTTTTAGGAAATCCACGTAGGCGGGTGATTGTCCTTACCACATACGGTCGGTCGTAGGTAATAACTTAAATATAGTTTAGCAGATATAGATAAATACAGAGATATATACATATATACATAATCTCCTCATTATTATATAGATGAAGGAAAGATACTCGTTTCTACCCTTGTCTGACTTGCATACACGCCCGACCACACAATCTTTAATGGCCAAAGATGAGAAGATATCTATATACTATACATAATATATATATATAGATATAAGTGATGAGTGTATTTTAAATCGATCCTTCAAGAGATGCCGATCTGTTTAAAAGATCGCTTTCCAGATGGCATTGGTATTAGCATAAATCATTGAATGCAATAAAATCGAGGCACATGATTTTACAGCACATGGACATCTACATGAGTCATCTCAGAATGGGGAAGCACTTTGGAGCAGAGAGACGGTTTCACTTGCTTAAGATTCGCTCCAACTCCATGAAAGATATTTTCTCATTCAACGGTATGGACCAAGTGTAATTTCAAAACTTCCAGTTTAACATGGCACTGTATTTGATATAAGACAAAGGCCAAACGTAATTTCAAAACTTCCAGTTTAACGTGGCACTGTATCTGATATAAGACGAAGGCCAAACGTAATTTCAAAACTTCCAGTTTAACATGGCACTGTATCTGATATAAGACGAAGGCCAAACTTAATTTCAAAACTTCCAGTTTAACATGGCACTGTATCTGATACAAGACGAAGGCCAAACGTAATTTCAAAACTTCCAGTTTAACATGGCACTGTATCTGATATAAGACGAAGGCCAAACTTAATTTCAAAACTTCCAGTTTAACATGGCGCTGTATCTGATATAAGACGAAGGCCAAACATAATTTCAAAACTTCAAGTTTAACATGGCACTGTATCTGATATAAGACGAAGGCCAAACTTAAGTTCAAAACTTCAATTATGATAGCAGTGGAAATGAACAAGTTTAGCATGGCACTATTTAATGTAACACAAAGACCAAACGTAAAATTTAAAATTAACAAGTTTAGCAAGTATTTAAAAGTGGTAAAGTGCAACGGATAGCTGTTTCTGTGTACTATTGGTGGGTTTAAGAGCTGGAGACGATGGACGACAGGAAAGCAACAGAATATTAGACCTGCAGATTACAAACTTCGGAAATCTTAACTGCAGCCTGATGCTCTTTGAATATCTTGAGATGTGACTTGGAGAATTGTAACGGAAATGTGAAAGCATTGGCTAGTAGGAAGGATCATAGCGGGCGTTCTGATGTGTTTGCACAATGAAATTCGCCAAGAAGCTGTAAATAGTTCATGTCCCGCCTGGAGGCTGTCGTGGAGGGTCAAGGCAGTTTCTCCGCGTAAGCTGTATTCGACAAATGATCTTCGAATTTTAAGAATAAAGTCAAACGTCAGTTCATAAACATCTCAGACCTGGAACAATTTGGATTTCAAAAAAGAAAAAAAATTCAATCCCGAAATGCTTTGGTTTTCTAACAAAATTTTGATTCCTGAACAACGCAGACAGCAACCAAAGCATGCCATCTGATGAAACGTTAAGGTTTATGTAGGGTTGCCATTCCTACGTTTTTAAATCCAGATCTGTTTTTTAAAATCAACTTGGGTTTTTATTTTTTTAATCTGTTTTTTTTTTCTTAGAAACTATATTTTTAAATACCTGCTAATTTTTTTTTTTTTTTTTAAATTGGAAATGTGTAGTAAAATGGTCTATTGTCCCCTTTAACCCCCTTCTTGGTCTATTGTTCCCTTTAACCCCTTCTTGTCTATTGTCCCCTTTAACCCCCTTCTTGGTCTATTGTCCCCTTTAACCCCCTTCTTATCTATTGTCCCCTTTAACCCCCTTCTTGTCTATTGTCCCCTTTAACCCCCTTCTTGGTCTATTGTCCCCTTTAACACCCTTCTTGTCTATTGTCCCCTTTAACCCCCTTCTTGTCTATTGTCCCCTTTAACCCCCTTCTTGTCTATTGTCCCCTTTAACCCCCTTCTTGGTCTATTGTCCCCTGTAACCCCCTTCTTGGTCTATTGTCCCCTTTAACCCCCTTCTTGGTCTATTGTCCCCTTTAACCCCCTTCTTGGTCTATTGTCCCCTTTAACCCCCTTCTTGGTCTATTGTCCCCTTTAACACCCTTCTTGTCTATTGTCCCCTTTAACCCACTTCTTGGTCTATTGTCCCCTTTAACCCCCTTCTTGGTCTATTGTCCCCTTTAACACCCTTCTTGTCTATTGTCCCCTTTAACCCCCTTCTTGTCTATTGTCCCCTTTAACCCCCTTCTTGGTCTATTGTCCCCTGTAACCCCCTTCTTGGTCTATTGTCCCCTTTAACCCCCTTCTTGGTCTATTGTCCCCTTTAACCCCCTTCTTGGTCTATTGTCCCCTTTAACCCCCTTCTTGGTCTATTGTCCCCTTTAACCCCCTTCTTGGTCTATTGTCCCCTTTAACCCCCTTCTTGGTCTATTGTCCCCTTTAACCCCTTCTTGTCTATTGTCCCCTTTAACCTCCTTCTTTGGCTTATTGTCCCCTTTAACCCCCTTCTTGTCTATTGTCCCCTTTAACCCCCTTCTTGTCTATTGTCCCCTTTAACCCCCTTCTTGGTCTATTGTCCCCTTTAACCCACTTCTTGGTCTATTGTCCCCTTTAACCCCCTTCTTGGTCTATTGTCCCCTTTAACACCCTTCTTGTCTATTGTCCCCTTTAACCCCCTTCTTGTCTATTGTCCCCTTTAACCCCCTTCTTGGTCTATTGTCCCCTGTAACCCCCTTCTTGGTCTATTGTCCCCTTTAACCCCCTTCTTGGTCTATTGTCCCCTTTAACCCCCTTCTTGGTCTATTGTCCCCTTTAACCCCCTTCTTGGTCTATTGTCCCCTTTAACCCCCTTCTTGGTCTATTGTCCCCTTTAACACCCTTCTTGTCTATTGTCCCCTTTAACCCACTTCTTGGTCTATTGTCCCCTTTAACCCCCTTCTTGGTCTATTGTCCCCTTTAACACCCTTCTTGTCTATTGTCCCCTTTAACCCCCTTCTTGTCTATTGTCCCCTTTAACCCCCTTCTTGTCTATTGTCCCCTTTAACCCCCTTCTTGGTCTATTGTCCCCTGTAACCCCCTTCTTGGTCTATTGTCCCCTTTAACCCCCTTCTTGGTCTATTGTCCCCTTTAACCCCCTTCTTGGTCTATTGTCCCCTTTAACCCCCTTCTTGGTCTATTGTCCCCTTTAACCCCCTTCTTGGTCTATTGTCCCCTTTAACACCCTTCTTGTCTATTGTCCCCTTTAACCCACTTCTTGGTCTATTGTCCCGTTAACCCCCTTCTTGTCTATTGTCCCCTTTAACCCCCTTCTTGGTCTATTGTCCCCTTTAACCCCCTTCTTGGTCTATTGTCCCCTTTAACCCCCTTCTTGGTCTATTGTCCCCTGTAACCCCCTTCTTGGTCTATTGTCCCCTTTAACCCCCTTCTTGGTCTATTGTCCCCTGTAACCCCCTTCTTGGTCTATTGTCCCCTTTAACCCCCTTCTTGGTCTATTGTCCCCTGTAACCCCCTTCTTGGTCTATTGTCCCCTTTAACCCCCTTCTTGGTCTATTGTCCCCTTTAACCCCCTTCTTGGTCTATTGTCCCCTTTAACCCCCTTCTTGGTCTATTGTCCCCTTTAACCCCCTTCTTGGTCTATTGTCCCCTTTAACACCCTTCTTGTCTATTGTCCCCTTTAACCCACTTCTTGGTCTATTGTCCCCTTTAACCCCCTTCTTGTCTATTGTCCCCTTTAACCCCCTTCTTGGTCTATTGTCCCCTTTAACCCCCTTCTTGGTCTATTGTCCCCTGTAACCCCCTTCTTGGTCTATTGTCCCCTGTAACCCCCTTCTTGGTCTATTGTCCCCTGTAACCCCCTTCTTGGTCTATTGTCCCCTTTAACCCCCTTCTTGGTCTATTGTCCCCTTTAACCCCCTTCTTGGTCTATTGTCCCCTTTAACCCCCTTCTTGGTCTATTGTCCCCTTTAACACCCTTCTTGGTCTATTGTCCCCTTTAACCCCCTTCTTGGTCTATTGTCCCCTGTAACCCCCTTCTTGGTCTATTGTCCCCTTTAACCCCCTTCTTGGTCTATTGTCCCCTTTAACCCCCTTCTTGGTCTATTGTCCCCTTTAACCCCCTTCTTGGTCTATTGTCCCCTTTAACACCCTTCTTGGTCTATTGTCCCCTTTAACCCCCTTCTTGGTCTATTGTCCCCTGTAACCCCCTTCTTGGTCTATTGTCCCCTTTAACCCCCTTCTTGGTCTATTGTCCCCTTTAACACCCTTCTTGGTTTATTGTCCCCTTTAACACCCTTCTTGGTCTATTGTCCCCTTTAACCCCCTTCTTGGTCTATTGTCCCCTTTAACCCCCTTCTTGGTCTATTGTCCCCTTTCGGGGCTGTAGTTCACTCTAGAATGTCACTTACCCCACGTATTTATGCAACTCGCCCTGAGTCCAGTTAACTGATACAAGATATCAAAATGGCACAGAACGCAGAGATCAATCTACCCCAGTGGACCAAATAAATAAAGCTGGTTTCAAATTACCAGAAGGTGACCGACTCCAGGGAAAGGCGGAAACATTGTGAAAATGGCCATAATACCAAAGATGGGGGAAAACAGTCGGAAACATGTAAATGTGGCGAGTGCTTCTGCACGCATGCACGCATCACACTTACATCGTTTTTCCCTTTGATTAGAGATCGTATTGATTTTATTAATTAGAATATTTCTATTCGACTATGACTAGTGTTGTCATGGCAACACACAATTTAAACAGCATCTTTGGTTACCCTCCTACTCCATTTGTTGGGGGGGGGGGCTCTTTAGTTTTGTGCAGTTTTTTATGTGTGTATATATATATATATATATATATATATATATATATTTTTGCGTTGGTTTGCTGTTAGACTGAAGTTCCATATGTCTGGGGAGAGGCCCTCACCTCAAAGTCATTTGTCAGCTAGTGTCCAGACTGTACATATGGCTGAAAGGACTTTGTAGAAATAGGGTGGAGTGAGAGGTTTAGCACCACCATTGCTTCTAAGCCATGAAGTTGAATAGTATGAAGTGGTAGCAGGTGCTCTTGATAAATCTCTCTTTCCCACTCTCTCTCTCTCTCCTTTTCCCTCTCTCTCTTTCACGCTCTCTCTCTCTCTTTCTCTTTCACGCTCTCTCTCTCTTTCTCTTTCATGCTCTCTCTCTCTTTATCCCCTCTCTCTCTCTTTATCCCCTCTCTCTCTCTTTATCCCCTCTCTCTTTCTCTCTTTATCCCCCTCTCTCTCTTTATCCCCCTCTTTCTCTCTCTCTCTTTATCCCCTCTTTCTCTCTCTCTCTCTCTTTCTCTCTCTCTTTATCCCCTCTCTCTTTCTTTCTCTCTTTATCACCCTCTCTCTATTTCTCTTTATTCCACCTCTCTCTCTCTTTCTCTCTCTCTCTCTCTTTATCCCCTCTCTCTTTATCCCCCCTCTCTTTATCCCCCTCTCTCTATTTCTCTTTATTCCACCTCTCTCTCTCTCTCTCTCTCTCTCTCTCTCTCTCTCTCTATCTCTCTCTCCTGTTGGCTCAGCTATCACTAAAGCCAGAAGATGTACTTCTTGCTCCCCATCTGTGAAAAAGGGTCAGCAAATATTTACTCATACCCCCCCCCCTTTCCCGGCGTCTCGTTCTTCTTTTTCTGACCCCTTTCCTCCACCCTCCCGTTCCTTCCTACGGATAATCATCATACCCACTCCACGCCCATAAAGTTATTGCTTAGGTTTTGTTCTTTAAGTGTCAGCTGAATCACTTTCTCCTCCAACTCATAACTTCCCTCCATTATCACACACAGCTTTCACATCAAATTATTTTTATATCTGTTTCTTTACGTTTTTTTTTTTTCATATTAATTATTTTTTAAATTTACTTTTCTTTATATTTTAGTGATAAATCTTTAAAACAGGATTTTTTTTCTTAATTTGTTAATATTAATTATAAAAAACTGCAAACATTCAAAATGTAAACAACAAAATGACAATTTTTTTACTAATATTTACTCCGGCCATCTTTAAAATTGTTTTTAAAAAATTGCTGTAAATCTGTCTTATATAAATAAGTATATTCTGTCCGTCTATCAGTCGCAATTTTTTTTTACGTAATGAATACATTGTGGAAATTAAACATAAATACATCGTGGACATTTTTAAAAATGTAATAATAAATACATTGTGGAAATTTTTTAAACATAATAAATACATTGTGGACATTTTTTAAAATGTAATAATAAATACATTGTGGAAATTTTTTAAACATAATAAATACATTGTGGACATTTTTTAAAATGTAATAATAAATACATTGTGGAAATTTTTTAAACATAATAAATACATTGTGGACATTTTTTAAAATGTAATAATAAATACATTGTGGAAATTTTTTAAAACGTAATAAATACATTGTGGAGATTTTTTAAAACTTAATAAATACATTGTGGACATTTTTTTAAACGTAATAAATATTTTGCGGATGTGTTTCATTTCGAAATATTAGACAGCATAACTCTTTTTTAGAAATGAAGAATGTTGCATTAATAGTAAATAATAAATTCCCAACAAATAAAGCGAATAGGATGCCCCATCTCCAGCAAAAACAGAAAGATAAGAAAAATAAAAAATACAACTGCCCTTCATATAATAGAAAAAGAACACTATTAATCGGATATTTATTGAAATCATTTTATGCAGTAACATAAAATGATGCAACATTTTAAATATCCAATATCAAAGAATTAATTATGAAATTAAATTGACCAGAATGCATTGCAAGTCAGTGATTTTTGTTAATTATTAAAAAAAAAGGTACTTCATGACCTTTGGAAATTTAAGAAGGAATTAGGAAGCATTTAAACTGTTGAATAGAAAGTCATTTAAACTGGCTTTAAAACTCTTGAAAAATCTTCATGTATTTTTTAAAAATTGAGTTTTACATCTGATAATTTTGTAAATGGAAACTAAAACATTATTTTGACAGGATTGGTTATAGTTTTATAACCAGTTGATTCAATTCCTAATTTATTATTAACAAAACGATACCGTAATAATTAAATTTAACTTTCAAAATCCTATTTTAAAAAAAAAAGTAATTTGGTAAATAAAACAAAGAAACGACATGGTTAAAATAAGAATAAATAAATAAGAATGAAAGAAAAAAGACTCCCGATGTAGGTACCAGGGTTGCAAGGTCAGAAGGTATAAGGTCCGGCTTCTAGGAATAGGGTTCCAACTCTGACTTCTTATTTCAAAGTCTTCCAATATTCGGTAATAATCCGAGTCAGATTTTTAAAAAATATGACTCCGACTCCTGGCATTCTGACTCTGACTCCATCCAAAATGTCCAACTCTGCAAGTACAGATAGTTTTTAATAAACTAGACGTACTGATCTTGCTTTGGTAGCATCCTTTAGTTTTAATGTGTGTGTGTGTGTGGGGGGGGGGTAATTTTAATGGACTATGGAATTTCGGCTGATATACAAATGAACGTTGTAATTATGGTAATATTGATGGTTTTTTTACACTAATGTTAAAGAGAATATAAGCATTGTCTTTTTTTTTTTCAAAATACTTTCAATAAAGTCTAATGATGGACCTCCCCCCTCTCTCTCTCTCTCTCTCTCTATCTGATCCCCCTCTCACCAGCACAATCTCCCCTTTCCAATCAACTCCTGTTCCTCCCCCTCCCCTCCCCTCCCCTCCCCTCCCGTCTCCTTTTCTAACCCCTCCTCCTTTCTTTTCAAGTCTGAGTTGTTGTGAGAATGATCTTGTAAACCGGTTGACTGCTTGTTGACCTGAGGAAGACATTTGGACAACACAGGGTCAAGTGATTAGACTCACTTGACCATTGGAGTTTAGAATATATATATATATATATATATATATATATATATGCACGCACACACACATATCAGGTTGGAAAGAAAGTAATGTCGTATTTTTTATTTCATAACTTTGCAGCCTCCTAAGTTGTACACAGTTCTAGATTTCTTGGTGAATTGGTATCTGAATATCTTGCTTTGCCTTTCAGATATAGTAATTAGTTAGAAAATATTAAGTTTGCATGCTCTATGAATTCAAAAAAGGAAACTCAGCTGCAGAAGCTGCAAGGAATATTGAAACTGTCTATGGGATAAGTGTTCTGGATGATCGAAAATGTCAAAGGTGGTTTGCAAAATTTTCTTCTGCAGACTTTAACCTGTCAGATCGGCGACGTTCGGGAAGGCCGAAATCGATAAAGACGCCATTAAAGACGCTGTCGAGGCCAATTCAAAATTAACCAGCAGAGAATTAGCTCAACAATTCAATACAACCCATAGCACAATTATTTCATGCCTTCACGAGTTAGGAAAAGTTTCAAAACATGAACTCTGGGTTCATCACGATTTGACCGACGCTCAATGAAATCAAATGTTTTTTCAGCCTTCTCTCAGGTTAATCACTCCTCTCTAGATCAGTTTACCGTCAAAGAATAAGTATTTTTTTCTAAATTTTAGATATTATACAACCAGGGCAACGCTCATCAAAAAACTACCAACTATGTGAGGTTTCGTTTTGTATTTTTAAGTTTTAGCGAGACACACAGACATGCACACAGACATTTGAATTACCTACTAGACACTATCCTCGAGTGTCTTCGGTCTCTCTGTACAAGGGTTTGTCAGGACAACCTGACATGAGGATACTTACCCCTACAAGTAAACCCTGACCAAATATTCAAAATTACATAGTATCCACAGCACAAATAAGATCCCCTCATACGAGGAATGGTGCATCTTCTCCTAGTGATGTTACCTCAAGTAACAGCACGTAGCTGGATACTCCACCAGACTAGATGAATTCTTGTCCTGGAATCCGGTAATACCAACAGACAAAAAGAAAGATATACTATGACATACTTTACTGGTCAGTTGGGGAGAGAAGAAATTTATTATTCTTAACTTTTTTACTAACTCAATGTTTGAGAAATAAAGGAGAATTTTAATAGAATACTCGGATATCTATGTATCTCATATAGAGATCAAGTGTTAGCCCCAGGAAGGGGCCCCTTGATTTCTGAGATCTTCGACTGAAGTAAAATTAAACATTTGCCCTTTATATTATGGAAGATATATATATCTTTTATCCTCTGCTTTTTAATCACTCCTCTGTGTGTGTGCGAAGTGCTCATTCTGATGATCTATGACACTAAGCGATTTTTAAACAAACTCTTTAACTCTTTCTAATCACCAAAAATCAGAAAATTATACAATTTTTATATTTTATACTAAATTAATCTCTGTAATAATTACAAATTCTAGATTAATTGCAAGTCTACATTACATAATAAGCGCAGCAAATAGTAATCCTTCGAGACAAAGTACATTTTTATTTTTTATTAATATATCTATCTTTCTATTTATATAATTGTCATTACATAATTTCTTTTCTGAAGTACATGAAGTGTATATATTCGCTTTAAGGAACCTCAGTTACATTTTCACTGATATATCTATTTATGTATTTTTATTGATATATCTATTTATTCGATTGCTTAATGTTATTTAAACTATATATATATATATATATATATATATTTATTTATTCAATTGCTTAATGTTATTTAAACTATATATATATATATATATATATATATATAAAAATCAGTTGCATAACGATATGGATGCACAGGCGTTCCTTTTTTTAAAAAGACAACGGATTTCTTTACCAATCGGCAAAGAGATTTTGCGTGAATTAACTTGAACGTTAAAACAAAGATGCACGCTGTTGAAAATTCCAATTTCATATCAGAAAATCTCAAATAAGATAACTTTATGTTAGATTATATATTTTTATTACTTTTTGATTAATTCTTTAAAAATTAGATCGGCAAACATGAGCCAATATGACCTAAATATATTTTAATCGGTAAATCAAGGAAAATACGTTGCATAGGTTCCTTTCCAAACACAAATATTTAATGTTACAATCCACCCCCACTCTCATGTGAAATAACCCCCGCCCCTATTAAAAAAAAAATGATTTTATTTTTTCCAATTTCTAAATAAAAAGTTAAGGAGCGAGGTTATTTCCCTTGTGGCATATTACCAACAGATCTATTTCCCTTCCATCTTGTGCTATTTATTTATATCAGCCATATTAAAAAATCCAATGGGACAAGATATTTTTCAGCATTTCGCATGTACGATTCACCTTGCTATAATTTACTGTTTTGTTTTGTTTCCTCAAAATACATTAGATATAATGGTTTTATAAAATAAGATGTTTTGAAATAGTGCTGAGCAGCATTTCTTTAGGATTCCTCAAAGTTAATATCAACCAAAAGTAGTGTGTCCTTGTGTGTGAATGACTGTGAGTGAGCGATACAAGATAGGGTGTGTGTGGGTGGGGGTACAGAGAGGAAAAGGGAAGGGGGCGGTACAAGTGGGAAGAAGAAGAGAGAGAAGTAGTAAGAGATACAAAGGAGAGGGGGGGGGGGGAGAAATGGTGTATGAAATGAAAGACAAGGGGATGAGATAAGTTTGTGTGATGCAGCAAAATACCTCTTGTCAAAAAAGAGAAAAAATCAGGAAATAGAGAGACAGAGCGCAGCAGAATATGAAAAAATGTGTAAAAGACAGAGAAAAAGAGAGAAGCATATTATAAAAGTGTGTGTGAGAGAAGAAAGCATATTATAAAAGTGTATGAGAGAGGGTGGCATATTATAAAAGTGTATGAGAGAGGGTGGCATATTATAAAAGTGTGTGAGAGAAGAAAGCATATTATAAAAGTGTGTGAGAGAGGGTGGCATATTATAAAAGTGTGTGAGAGAAGAAAGCATATTATAAAAGTGTGTGAGAGAAGAAAGCATATTATAAAAGTGTATGAGAGAAGAAAGCATATTATAAAAGTGTATGAGAGAGGGTGGCATATTATAAAAGTGTATGAGAGAGGGTGGCATATTATAAAAATGTGTGAGAGAAGAAAGCATATTATAAAAGTGTGTGAGAGAGGGTGGCATATTATAAAAGTGTGTGAGAGAAGAAAGCATATTATAAAAGTGTGTGAGAGAAGAAAGCATATTATAAAAGTGTGTGAGAGAAGAAAGCATATTATAAAAGTGTATGAGAGAGGGTGGCATATTATAAAAGTGTATGAGAGAGGGTGGCATATTATAAAAGTGTGTGAGAGAAGAAAGCATATAAATGTGTGTGAGAGAAGAAAGCATATTATCAAAGTGTGTGAGAGAAGAAAGCATATTATAAAAGTGTGTAAGAGAAGAAAGCATATTATAAAAGTGTGTGAGAGAGGGTGGCATATTATAAAAGTGTGCGAGAGAAGAAAGCATATTATAAAAGTGTGTGAGAGAAGAAAGCATATTATAAAAGTGTGAGAGAAGAAAGCATATTATAAAAGTGTGTGAGAGAAGAAAGCATATTATAAAAGTGTATGAGAGAGGGTGGCATATTATAAAAGTGTATGAGAGAGAGTGGCATATTATAAAAGTGTGTGAGAGAAGAAAGCATATTATAAAAGTGTGTGAGAGAAGAAAGCATATTATAAAAGTGTGTGAGAGAAGAAAGCATATTATAAAAGTGTGTGAGAGAAGAAAGCATATTATAAAAGTGTGTGAGAGAAGAAAGCATATTATAAAAGTGTGTGAGAGAAGAAAGCATATTATAAAAGTGTGTGAGAGAAGAAAGCATATTATAAAAGTATGTGAGAGAAGAAAGCATATTATAAAAGTGTGTGAGAGAAGAAAGCATATTATAAAAGTGTGTGAGAGAAGAAAGCATATTATAAAAGTGTGTGAGAGAAGAAAGCATATTATAAAAATGTGTGAGAGAAGAAAGCATATTATAAAAGTGTGTGAGAGAAGAAAGCATATTATAAAAGTGTGTGAGAGAAGAAAGCATATTATAAAAGTGTGTGAGAGAAGAAAGCATATTATAAAAATGTGTGAGAGAAGAAAGCATATTATAAAAGTGTGTGAGAGAAGAAAGCATATTATAAAAGTGTGTGAGAGAAGAAAGCATATTATAAAAATATGTGAGAGAAGAAAGCATATTATAAAAGTATATGAGAGAGGGAGGCATATTATAAAAGTGTGTGAGAGAGAGAGGAGCATATTATAAAAGTGTGTGAGAGAAGAAAGCATTATAAAAGTGTATGAGAGAGGGTGGCATATTATAAAAGTGTATGAGAGAAGAAAGCATATAAATGTGTGTGAGAGAAGAAAGCATATTATAAAAGTGTATGAGAGAGGGTGGCATATTATAAAAGTGTGTGAGAGAAGAAAGCATATTATAAAAGTGTGTGAGAGAAGAAAGCATATTATAAAAGTATGTGAGAGAAGAAAGTATATTATAAAAGTGTGTGAGAGAAGAAAGCATATTATAAAAGTGTGTGAGAGAAGAAAGCATATTATAAAAGTGTGTGAGAGAAGAAAGCATATTATAAAAGTGTGTGAGAGAAGAAAGCATATTGTAAAAGTGTGTGAGAGAAGAAAGCATATTATAAAAGTGTGTGAGAGAGGGAGGCATATTATAAAAGTGTGTGTGAGAGAGAGGAGCATATTATAAAAGTGTGTGAGAGAAGAAAGCATATTATAATTGTGTATGAGAGAGGGTGGCATATTATAAAAGTGTATGAGAGAGGGTGGCATATTATAAAAGTGTGAGAGAAGAAAGCATATTATAAAAGTGTGTGAGAGAAGAAAGCATATTATAAAAGTATGTGAGAGAAGAAAGCATATTATAAAAGTGTATGAGAGAGGGAGGCATATTATAAAAGTGTATGAGAGAGGGAGGCATATTATAAAAGTGTGTGAGAGAGAGAGAAGCATATTATAAAAGTGTGTGTGAGAGAGAGAGAAGCATATTATAAAAGTGTGTGTGAGAGAGAGAGAAGCATATTATAAAAGTGTGTGGGAGAGAGAGAGAAGCATATTATAAAAGTGTGTGTGAGAGAAGAAAGCATATTATAAAAGTGTATGAGAGGGAGCATATAAAAGTGGTAGTGAGGGTGAATGAGATTGAACAAGTGAGTGAGAGAGTGAGGTTGATTGCCAAAGAGTATTTGAGAGAGAGAGAGAGAGAGAGAAGCATGTCAAAAAAGTGTGTGAGAGAGAGAGAAATTAATGAATGCGAGTTTTCGAGAAAGTCAGATTAAAAGGGGAGAAAAATGAACGTGAAGAAAAACTAATATATCATTGATAGAAGCGGGTGTGTGGTGTGCGAGTGCGCCAATCTAACACCAAACCTTCTTGCTTTGCCTTTCTCTTTGCGTCGTCCTGTGAGTGGGTGTGACCAATCGCTTCAGGCTGATTGATAGCTCTGGGTCACACCTTGTCTTCAAGATACTTTTAGATCATGCAATCGCTTGACCGCTCGCTTAGTGATATTGGTCTGGGGTGAGCCATAGCGCAGACCTGCTTGCGCTTCCTCCTGCTTACCGATCAATACGCTGCGATTGACCTCATCCGGTCGGTTTCCACCCTCGCTCTTTTCAAATCGATTCGTCTCTCCCCCTCTTCCCAACCTTTTCCTGGCGATTCTTTTTTTTCTTTCTTTTTTTCTTTCTTTTTTCTTTCTTTTTTTCTTTCTTTTTTTCTTTCTTTTTTTTTTCTTCTTTTTTTCTTTTTCTTTTCTTTTTTTCTTCTTTTTTTTTATGCAGTTCTCGGCCTCTTCTGTTAAGGCTGGATTTCATTTCATATCATTGCTGTCCAGCAAGTAAAATGGTGACATGAAAGAGGTTGAGAGCTTTTTCATAAAATTGACGAGATTTCAAAGGTTTATCGTCAAGCAACATATGTGAACCTCCATGTTGGGGGGTGGGGAATGGAGGCAAAAGAACATTCAAATATACAGAAAATTATTTTCTTCATTTCCTTTTCATGTAATATATCTAGAAGGGACACCCGACATTGCCCGGGATCAATTGTGTTCGATAATATATTAACACCTTCTTCACAAACACTTATTTATGATAAATGAATGTTAGCCATTTGGCTTGGAATGAAGTGTAGTATCTGTTCGGATGCTGCATTTTTTCCGCCTTCGGTCAGAGAAGAAGTCCTTCTAGACTGAGGCAATTTAAATTTTTGTTCCAATCTATACTGCCCCTTTTTGGGAGCTCGATTTTCCCCACATTAAAAACCGACCATGTGTCTAACTCTGCTCTCGTGATTTATTATTCTGTAAAAGTCCAGAATAGTTAACACTTGAGAACTAGTAAATAATCATAAAAAAGCAAAAAACACATAATTTATATAAAACACCTTACAATGAAATTCTCTACTGAATTCACCTAATTTTACCGTGTGACTATAAGATTTTTCTACTATTTAAAAAAAGTCTTACAAATCGTTTCTACACCGTTAAAAATAGAGGGGGGGGGGCACCATTTGATTTGGTTTACAAGTTATCGAATGTTAACTATTCTGCACTGTTACCGTTTTTTAAAAGTGTGCAAATCGCTTCCACATTAAAACTAGGCGCGTTTGGTAGAGAATTTCATTCTAATGCGTTTTATATAAATTATGTGTTGCTTTTTTTGGTTTACAAGTTCTCAAATGTTAACTATTTTGGACTGTTACCTATTATTCTTATCAGGTAATACTACCAATACAATTGTTGTTTATTTTCTCTATTTCATGGCATAGAAAACAATTTTTATGGTGCATTTGGGAACCTTGAGAAATGTGGAGTCACCCCTAATTTGCCATTACTCCCAGGTCCACTCTGCCCTCCCCTCCCTTCAGGGTCTCATCTATGAGGTAAAAAGAAATTATTGTTTGTAGACTATGACATTCACCCTGGTCAGGTTGAGTGTGTGCCTATGTATTTTTTCGTCCATCCGATCATTACTACACATTGTGTAAATGGGTGACAATCAAGGACGAATGCGATGAGAAGTGATGGGTGGAAGGGAGTGTCTTAAACATTTCCTCAATTTCTTTTTTATTAAAAATCCATCATGTTGTTTTGATCGTTTCACTGAATCAACCTTTGATTTATATCACACACATATGCACACTCTGAACGTCAATATTTCTCATACAAATACACCGTATGTTTGTTTTGTGTATTTTTCATTATTTTTATACTATTATGGGCCAAAATAAGGGTCCTATCTTTAAATTTGAATAACTTGAATTTGAATAACTTCCACAAAATAAAAGTTAAACTCACCAAACTTTATGTGTGTGTAGACTGACCCTTCCGAGATTTTTTGAAATAAACAAAACAAATTTTAGCCGAAAAACACTTCTTAAAACTTACAAAAACTAAAGTATTGTTTTTTACACTGTTTTGAGTTTTTTAAGCAAAAATAATGTTTTCTAAATGAGGGTACGTTCCTTAGGGCTAATACGGCTCATGCTTGCTTCGGAAGGGGTCCTTTACTTATTCTAAAAAAAAAAATTTTTTTGAATCAATAAATAAAAAAGTTATGAATTTTTAAAAATAGGACCCTTATTTTTGCCCACCCTGTATTTTCCTGGTGGTTTTACAGAAACAAGAAGTCTAATTAAAACCTGAAGACTCTTTACCAGGAGTGGCTGACCCTTAAAATTTTAGAGGCTTGTTATAATATATATATATATAGATAGATAGTAATATTATTTTTATTTTTATATATTCTTTTATTATTGTTTTAATTAATGTTATTTGATATGCAAATTACTATATCATACGGTAGTCTTAAGGGTAATATATTATTATTATTATTTTATCATTATTATTATTTATTTATGTATATATTAGTGATATTTTAAGCTTAATTATCTCGACACTTGATTATTGGGGAAATGGTCGTATAATCAGTACCATTGGAGAGTCATGAATATTATAACTGTCCTGTTTTTAAATCTCCGAAACAGTTACATGGTGAACAGCTGATGATCCCCGTGTTAATATTAGACGCTTAAGGTCTCATGTTTTTGTTTCACTCTTAGATAATTAACCCCCCCCCCCCCTTTTTTTCTTTTTTTTTTTCTTTTACTTATATTTTTTCATTTATTAATTTTCCAACGAATGTTAAGTGTGCAATATCTTGGATTTAGTTAGTTTGTCTGGGGATTTAAACTGCATTTTACTTTTTTTTTTTTTTTTTTTTTTTTTTTTTTATGGCTCAAAGCTTCTTTAGACTATATACTATATATATATTATATATATTATATAAATTTCTTGAAGTTCGCACAAAAGGTTTATATATTAGCTCAATAGTGTATAATACGACTAGAGCTCTTAATTTAACATAACATAATCCTATTTCATTCAAAAAATATTTTGTTCACAAAATGGATACTATACATTAGTTCGATCTTCCATTGGTACCTTCGGTTTCACGGGTACACTAAAAACTCAACCCACAGGGTTAAAGATACCAAATGTGACCAATTCATCATCCAATGTATTCATGGTGACCCACAACGGTAGTTCTCCGAAGAATTATATTCATATATATATAATTAGCAAAGTAACAACCCCTTAATGGTAACGTTTACAAAAAAGTAATGTCTCCATGTTACTCACCATGTTTCCTAGAATATATATTCCATAATTCATGATGATGATCGGTTCATTAGTTTACGAGTGAAAAATATTTACAAAAACATATACACAAGGACCCGGGGTGTAACGGATTTCTGATACCCTGTGTTTCAGAGCCTTGCCGGATGAACTGTTTTGCCAGACCATTCGATTTCACTTATCAAGGCCACTCGAGAATAAAGGTTGCTGCGAAGGATGGATTGTCAGTTGAATCATGAAGAATATTATGAGAGGATTGAAAATGATAACTAGTGTGAATACAATTTGATTATTTGTGAAGACAGCTTATGACAACTATTTTTTGACATTGGATTTGAAGATGACCATGTTGTATTCTGGAGGGAAGTAATGCCATGTTAATGTGTTCCACAGCCAATTACAGTGAATTATATCTTTTTGTTTTTAAACTATTAATTGAACCCAGTTGCTATTTTTACTCATAGCCAAGGGTGGGGTGAAGGTTCATACCTTTCCCAACATTATCAGTGCGTAAAATAACCAGAATAGATCCGCTAGGATTTGAATTCAGTATAGCCAAATTCCATAGGTCACTACTCAGTATCTATTAGGCTAGCAAAAATATTCCCAAAGGAGAAGGTAATACCTGGGAGGATGGTATCATGATGAACGAACATATACTATGCTACCCTCAGCTTCAAAAGAGGAGGCAATGCATAGGAGTATGATCTCATGACAACAATACAGATACTATACCCCACCTCCCATAGGAAGAGGTAATGCCTGGGAGGATGGTATCATTACAAACGAACATATACTATGCTACCCCCAGCTCCAAAAGAGGAGGCAGTGCCTGGGAGTATGATCTCATGACAACAATACAGATACTATACCCCACCTCCCAAAGGAAGAGGTAATGCCTGGGAGGATGGTATCATTACAAACGAACATATACTATGCTACCCCCAGCTCCAAACGAGGAGGCAATGCCTGGGAGTATGATCTCATGACAACAATACAGATACTATACCCCACCTCCCAAAGGAAGAGGTAATGCCTGGGAGGATGGTATCATTACAAACGAACATATACTATGCTATCCCTCCCCTGAATTGAGCTACAATAGTACAATTGAAGTGATAGAATAGTTTCGGCTTCAGACATCCAGTACTAAATCTCCATTAAGAATAGATTGTGCACCGCCAGTTTTTTTTTTTTTTTTTTTTTTATAAATTTTTATGCCTCATCCATATATGAATTTGTTTATAGCAGCAAAGGTTAAAAAACGTTAGGGTTTGTTTTTTTTTGTTTTTTTTGGGGGGGGGGGCATCTTATCCTCCCTCCCTCCAGTCTCTTCTTTGATTTTGGGCGGAAGCCATGAAAACTTTCCACCAAGTACTCTTAGCTTCAAAACGAGATAGAAGTTTTGTTCTCTAACGTTGCCAAAGCAAATTATGGTAAATATAGATTTAATTTTAGTCAGAATATTGGGTAAGAGTTATCATATGAATCGAGGAAAACAAGGAGAGAGAAGGAGAGGATGAAAGTGTGAAAAAAAGTAAGAACGAATAAATAAACACACATATGTGTATATATATATATATATATATTTTTTTTTTTAAATTTATTTTATATGTACATAAAAGTAATCCATGGACACGTGTTTCTGGCTCACAGCTATCATCAACATGGCTAACTTATGCTGATGACGGCGGTGAGCCAGAAACACGTGTACATGGACTACTTTCATGTACGTATAAAATAAATAAATATATATATATTAACGAAGAATACGTCTTATAAAGTTAAGGGCGACTAATAATGCGATTTTCTGCATCTTAATCACTTAGGAAGTGAGACAATTGAAGTAGTAGTCAGCAAAAGAACAACGAACGCTGCAATCACTGATAAAAATAATTACATAAAAATACATTAAATATTTAGGTGATAAAAATCGTACATATTTCTAGACAGGGCGTCTTGGTCCGATGGTAAAATGCTGGACTATAGACATAAATATCGAAGGTTCGATCCTTGTCTAAGTTAGCCGTGCTGATGACGGCTGTGAGCCAGAAATATGTGTCCATGGATAACTTTTATGTACATATAAAATAAATCAAAATATATATATATATATATATATATAAGTCAGTTCATATTATATTCCAATAACCATGGTTTTATTTTATTATTTTTATTTTTTCACATTTCCAAAAAACATAACATTTCTGTGAGATATATAATTCAAAATGGTATATTAGTGGAGTTTGCTCTTTTTCTTTGTTTTTGTTTGCTGTCACACAAAAATGAACTACTGTATAGTGTAGGTTTTTTCAAGACACTTTAATCCAAGAACTTTTTACTCTTTGTGATATTGGCATAAAAATGTTGTTTGGCACAAGACAAATGAAACGGACTGTAAAAATATATCTCATAGAAATGTTATGTATTTTGGAAATGTGAAAAAATAAAAATAATAAAATAAAACCATGGTTATTGGAATATAATATGAACCGACTTATATTTGCTCTGTTATCACTAATTGACAATCATCAAGCTGAATCTTTTAGGGAGACTGCAAAGTAAAAGGATCTGATAGTATATGCTAATACATATATTGCCATTAATAATTATATATATATATATATATATATATTCTTTTCTTTAGTCATCCTATGCCAGTAGGCGTAGGTGAAACGTTGATAAATTCTGAGCTCCAGAGCTCTCGATCAGCTATTGCCGACAGCAAATCGGTTCCTGACAGACCAGTTCCCTCCATCAATGATCGACACAGACGACCAGCTTTTCTCTTTGCATCCGGAGACCAGAGTAGGAGTATCCCTGCAGGTTCATCGTGACAGGTGACATGTCCTGCAAGAGCTAGTCATCTCCTTCCCACAACCGCTGACACACAAGGCAAGGATTCGTATAGTGACTTGTTTGGGGGATGTCTTTTCCAGATGCTATAAGCTGCTCGTAGCATTCTGGTATACGTACCATCAAGCCGCTTTCTACACACCACATTCAGCATCCACGATTCCGAGCTGTACAGAAGGCTTATCTAGAGACCTTAAAGACTTTTGTTTTAGTTTCCTTCCTGATTGGAGACTTCCACATTTTCTGGAGCGAATGAAGCGCACTCCATGACTTACAATCATATTGTGTTCAGTGTCAGAATATTTGCCCAGGTACTTAGTCGTCAACGCAATATAGAGGAGTCATAGAAGGATATCATAATGCAAGAAATGGAAATATGTCGGTGTTAAGGAGGACAAAAACGAAGTCACAACTTCTACACAGTGATCTAATCTGTGTGACCGTGTTCCATGATATATTTCGAGGTAAGACCTCTTTATACAAATAGTGAGTGTTTCAAATCTCCAGAATAACTGCTTATTTGATAAAGAGGTTTTACCTCGAAATATATTATGGAACGCAGTCGCACACATCAGATCACTGTGTAGATCTTGTGACTAAATAAGTAAGATTTACTATAATTTTTATTTTTATCACTCCGTTTTTGCCCTCCTTTTCCACACCGACATATTTTCATTTCTTGCATTTGTGATAACAACAACGGCAGTGTGCAGTCGTGTTTTGTAATTTTTCACGTTTTACTTCTCTAAAAATTAGAAAGGGAATATTTTTGTAGCCAAAAGTTGTTGGTTTCATGAGGGGTTTTTTTTTAAATAAATAACAACAACAAGTCGTGGTTGAAATTTTCACTCCACTTTAAAAACAAGGAAGGAAATATCTGGAGACTTCTCCAATTAAGTCTTCTTTATAAATGTTAGTCGTTTGGCTTCTATAAATACTAACACATGGTCTGCACCTGATTAACCTCATTCCCCCAAAGATTGATCCGGATGGGTCTGAAAGTACTTGGGAGACAAATCCAAACTATGGCAAATTCATCAGCCAATTCCCCTCCGAAACTAAGATCCTAATTCGGACTATTGAAAGGATCTACCAAAGGATATCTAGACATGAGTTGTCCTTTATATTCAACAATACTTGCCTGCAAGAGAAGATGCTGCCTATATATATATATATATATATAACAATATATATATATAACAAATTAAAAGGATAAATAAATCGGATGGGATGAGATAAAATGTAAAAGGGAAGATCTAAAACTGAAAAATGCATCTTAATGTTTTTCCCAATTGTTACGTGGGCTTTTTCAAGAGTGACAAGTTGAAAAAGTGGCAGAAGACGAGAAGACCTGGTCTTCTCGTCTTTTCCCACTTTTTCGTGATCAATCTAATATGAACGCTAAACTTTTTTATTAGCGCATCCATGCTTTGTTTTTTTTAACCAGACTAGGGTCTTCATACTATTTGGCTGTTTATGATAAATAACAATATAAGTCAGAATCTGTAGCATCCAAAATTTGTATTTTCTTAAAAAAACATGTAAATATTTGTATTTTTTTTTTATTTTCTTTTTCAAAATACATAGGCTACTTTTGAACTTTCTTAATTGGATCATTTTCGTTTCGTATATTTGGAGTTTTTTGTATTACCTATTCCTACGGTGTTACATTATTGTTTGTACCTTATAAAAATGTGACCCTAACAAGAAAGACTTTTTTTTTTAAACCGTTGAATATTTTTTACGTTATTTGTATCCATAAAAAAGTAAGACCCTAGTAAAAAGGTGTTTTTTTTTAACTTTTTTTTTTTTTTAACTTTCTTTTTTTTTTAACTTTCTTTTTTTTTAACTTTCTTTTTTTTTAACTTTTGTTTTAACTTTCTTTTTTTTTAACTTTTGTTTTAACTTTCTTTTCTGTTAACTTTCTTTTTTTTAACTTTTCTTTTTTTTAACTTTTTTTAAAACTTTTTTTTAACTTTTCTTTTTTTTAACTTTTCTTTTTTTTAACTTTTCTTTTTTTTAACTTTTCTTTTTTTTTAACTTTCTTTTTTTTTTAACTTTCTTTTTTTTTTAACTTTCTTTTTTTTTTAAATCTAAATACTACTATTTCACCTTCCGTAAAAGGTTACATAAGTTTTTGTAAGGAGAAAGCCTTTCTACAGAAGGCTTTTTTTTTTGTACGAAATGTTCAGTGAAGGAAACTTACAAATCTCAGGTTAGATCGAAAGCCATTTATCTGGAGATGCCCTGTGTGCCGAACGTATTTTTCACTAAAAACCGCTATCTGTTTTTTTTTTTTTTTTTTTGATAGGCTGAAATTGAAAATGAAGCCTTTATAACAGTTGTGTGGTACCAGGGAAATGCCAGTTCGGGTTTTTTTTTTTGTAAAAGGCATGCCCCATAGATGCTATGCCAAGTAAGGTGGGAATGAAACAAACTGTGCTTGTTCGCAAATTTCTGTTGCATGGGTAAACTAGTGCGCTCAGGGTTCATTTGGGAATAGTTTCCAACCGTGTTCAAATGTGCAGGGCATAAGCATGGCCAGAGCACATACATTTAGAGAGTGAGTGTTTTTCACGCAAAAATTGAAAAAAAAACACACTAACCTTTCATTAACGTAAAACATTTTTTTAAAAAACATTGCTCTCTTCTGTGTAAGGAAGAAAAAAATATCACACTTTGCATTCAATAAATTGCTTTAGAAGACAAAAAAAAAACAATTCCTTTCTAAATCCCCTCCAACCAAAAATGACTTAACATGGAGATAATACGAAATGGAGAATAATCAAAGAAGAAATTGCTCGAGTCAAGAAAGTTAAAAAATGCAAACAAAGTGTTTGTAGTTTCAGAAAATATAAATTTTATATGCAAAAAATGTCGTTAACATACGAAAATGAAAATACGCAATCCCCCCCCCCTCCCCTGTCTACGAGCCGTCTTTGGTTTGTTTTTTAGCTGCACTGTCATCATAGCATTAGATGGTGTTTATGGCCAGCTCTCACATGGTAACCCGCTAGCACATGGTTCCAGAATCTACGTGCGTCACCCAAAATTTCCTCAAGAACAATAGAAGAGGGGGAGGTACCTTTGTCTGTCGTTGTTTAGACAAGAAGGAAACGACTTTAGTCGCACCGTCTTCCAATTAGTCGAAGCATTTCTCCTCTCGTTGTGGAAGATATGCAAATTTCATTTGTGATTATGAAGATTCTTATCATTATCTCTACCTTCCCCCCACCCCACCCCCCTTTTTTTTTTTTAATTTCTTCTTCGGAAGAAGAAGGAGGAAAAGGAGTTATTTTATTCTTCTTCTTCCTAATTACAGGAGAAAGGATGATGAAGAAACATGTCTAATGCTTTTGCGTTCAACTGAAATCGTTTCAGATTTTTGGAAAATAGATTAAAACACAAAGACGACAATTTTGGAAGTTTTTTTTATTTTTTATTATAAGAATTTTGCTTTTGTGCCTTATTAGTGTTGGGTTGGGACGATGAATCGGAAAAATCGGAACATTTCGGGGTATCAGGATCGGAAAACTTTTAGCCTAATTTCCGATTCCAGAAACAATTCTTTTATTTTATTTATTTTTTGTTTAAAACTGAATTTTCCATTGCTGGTGATAAAATATTTATTGATTTTTAACTACCAGTAAAACTAAAATCTATAGACCAGAAAAAATGACTCGTGGATGAATAGGAAAAACCGTTTTCTGTCCCTTTTTCTTCTTATTTCTTTTCTTTTCGACATATTTTCATTTTTAAAATAAGTTACTTACTAGTAGGGGTGGGACGTAATGGGTGAAAATTTCAGATTGATGCTAGTATTATTTTTTGTGTTCATTTATACATAAATAACACTAAACAATCAAACATTTTGAAAATTTTGCAGAATTCAGAAGGTGCAAGCCAATAGTTTTTGGCTATTTTACATTCATGAAAACCCTTTCACAGCCTGAAAATGGTCCTAAATTAAAGTACTATATCAGATTTAACCATCTATATCCATTCATAGCTTTTGAGGATGTTTTAGGACCTGCAATGTCGCATGAAACCACTTTTTCACCGAAAAATGGTGGATTTTGAGTCCTGTGGAGCCCTAACGGCTATTTTTGGCCTGCACCTTCTGAATTTTGCAAAATTTTCAAAATGTTTGATTGTTTTGTGTTATTTATGTATAAATGAACACAAAAAAATACTAGTCGCATGAATCTGAAATTTTCACCCATTACGTCCCACCCCTATAACTAGTCTATTTTATTTTGTTTACTAAAAAAGGTCCTGTTCAATTGTTTGTGAAAAAATTCAAATAACATTTTGTCAACTTACGACGAACTACTGTTAATCGGCTTCGTTTTAAAAGAGAAATACATCTTTAGTTGTCTCACTATTTTCAGTCAATTGCAGGGAAAACATTTGAGAAAAAATAGTTAAAAATATCCACTCATGTAATGTACGCACCACATACAAGTTTGCTTTTGCGAAATTATATGCACAAATTACACATATACTTGGGTGGGGTGGGGGTAGATTCTTGGATCTTATCAGCTAGAATCTCATTGGATGTTTTGTTCCACTTTTCAAACTTTAAGTAGTGGTAGCAAAACAATAGCACCTTCTTTTGTGCAACAGTCCATGGTTGGGCTTTTAAGCCTCTTATGTTTCTTTTTTTTTTCTACATTTGATGGAGATAGGGGGCCAGGACCTTTTGTCTCAAGGCCAAATGGCTGACCCTGGTTGGTCTCTGTATTGACTGGAGCACCATTTCCAGAGGCAGGAAGGTTTACACCATTGCTTACATCTTCCTGCCTGGTGTATGAACGGGTTGATGAGCCCTTTTTATCCTGGGTGCCGGCCTGCCAGTATTTATTTTGGTTTTTATTCATATTTTTTATTATTCATTTCCTCCTTGTCAACGGCTTCTAATTGTTTATTCGAAGCTGCTCTCTATGAGTAGAGAGGGTACCCCGTCCGCAATTTGGGAGACGTGCTGGATGGCTTGAGGAGACAGCACACCATTTGTTTTTAATATTTGGTCAGGGTTTACTTCAAGTAAAAAGTATCCTCATGTCAGAGTCTCTGACAAACCCCTGTACAGAGAGACCGAAGACACCCTAGGGTGGTGTCTAGTAGGCATTCAAGTCCTCCCCATATACATATGTCTTTCACTCTGTGTGTGTGTGTGTGTATAACACCATGGAAACCTAATTTAATCAGAAAAACATTCCATATTTCCTTCAAAGACACTTTTATTTACAGACAATTGTTTCTGCCCATTTCAAGAACATATTTTCATGATATACAAAATAT
>OY744552.1:37693570-37733570 GCA_963556195.1 Sepiola atlantica
CAATAATTATTTATTATGTTATCATTTTAACATTTTAAGTTTTTTAAATATAATTTCGAGCATTTATCGTTCATCCATTATGCTCTCTTCAGATGTAAATTCCATTTGATAAAAGTGTTTCATTTGAGAAAACGTTTCATTTTTCTTTCATTTAAAAGTGTCTGTTCCATTTGACAGAAAAAAATGTTTGTTCTATTTGACAGAAAAAAATGTTATCTTGTTGAGATAAAAATATATTCCGTTTGGCCAGTGTTTGGTCATTTAAGTACATTTGTGTATTAGGTTTTATTTCTTTAATTGCTGTCGGTTGAATCTGTATGGTATGTGTATGTGTGGTCATTCCCGGTCATTCATGCCGGTGTCCCTGCTGGGTTCACACATGAATGTGGGTGGTTGGGGGTGAGGATGTTTGCTTGGGTTTGGAGAGAGAGAGAGAGAGAGAGAGAGATGGGTAGAAAAGAGGATGGGTGAGTAGATAGATAGGTAGGGGAGGGGAGAAAAAGTAAGAGAGGGGGGAAGGAAGATTGAGGGTAGATAGAAATATAAATAGAATTATAGAAAGATATGTATATATATATATATATATATAGATAGATAGATAGATACACACATTCATATTATTTTCTGCATGTGTGTATGAATATAGATGCTGCCTATATATATATATATATATATATATACCGTACATGTATTGTATTAGTTTCTGTAAATGTAAATCCGTAGAAACTCAAGTGTTTATAAAAAATGCTCAATATCAAGTAGAGCTGTTTATAAGTTTAAATTTTTATTTATACAAACATTATTGGTTACATATGTGCATACATGTTTCGGTTGCACTTTTCCAAGAAAGTCAACCTCATCAGACCAAGAATTCTTGGTCTGATGAGGTTGACTTTCTTGGAAAAGTGCAACCGAAACATGTATGCACATATGTAACCAATAATGTTTGTATAAATAAAAATGTATACTTATATATATATATATATATATATATATATATATATATATATATATATATATATATATACACTACATTAATACCCGTCCCAGGACGAGTAAAATTAATTGCCTGAACAGAACAGTTTTTTTTTTGCACCACTTTTATGTCCCTTTACAAAGATAAAAATCAAGATAGAATGATAGCTTATGTCTAAAATCCTTATTCCAATTTTGATCAAAATCAATTACATGATTTTGATTCTAAAAAATGTCGAAAATTTAAGGCTTAAGCTTCAAGGGGTTTAAGAAAAAATTAAAATTAAGGGAATCTTGCTTAATTAGTGGCTGATGACTAAAATAAAATTTAATGCAAATCTGAAATATTTGAATGTTCAAATGGGAGGTTGTGCCCATATTATGGCCCCTAAAAACCCTTTTACAATACTCCAAAGAAACTGAAATTTGATGAATATTTAATAATTGATGTCTAATGCATATTGTTCAAATTTAACACGCAGAAAGCTATCTGAATTTTTACAAAAGGCTTCCATCTCCTCTTTATTCCCTTTACATAAACTAAATTAAACTAAATATAGCCCACATTGTGGCTTCTTAGACCTTGCAGTTTTGTTTCAAAATTGGTAATGATCGGTTAATTAGTTGAGGAGGTATATATAAATTATTACTGGTCTATGAAGAATATTTTGTAGGCGAGAGTTAGTTGAAACTTTTAAAGTTTCATGAGTCAGAGTCGAGGTCAAGTATTTAAATGTTTTTTTATTAATTTAATGTATTTTTGATAATCATGCAGTATGGTTAACAACTGAGAAAAAAATATACATACAACAAATAACTTTTACTAAAAACAATAAAATTTTATTTTCTACCGACCTGTATAGTTTCAAAGTTCTAAAACTAAGTTTTTTTAATTTCAGAATTTGTTTTCGATCTTCGTGTAGCTTAAAGAAAAAATGGCCGAGCAAGGTGGACCAAAAGTGTTGATATACTGCAACTTATTTTGAAAAAAAACAACAACTTTAAAACCGTTTCAGAAAGTTTAAAGTATGCAGGTCGGTAGCAAATTAAATTTTAATGCGTTTGGTGAAATTTATTAGTTGTAATTTGTTTTTATTTTCTATTTCTTGGCTGTAAGATAAAGAGGCTGAATGAAAAATGTCGGCAGATATGTTTGATTTGGTCTGAAAGACATGTATCAACAAAATATTATATTGAAATAAAAATAATTACAGTTTCAGAACATTGAAACTATAATGGCCGATAGAAAATTACATTTTATTGTGTTTGATAAAAATTATTTGTCATGTATATATATATATATATATATATATATATATAGTAAGTTATGAAAATATATTTATGGCAATTAAGCTACACAGAGGCTCCCGCGCTTCATCCCCCGGTGGAATCTTCAGGCTAAAATGATTCCCGGGGATGAAACGCAGGAGCCTCTGTGTAGCTTAATTGCCATAAATATATTTTCATAACTTATTACCTAGCTCTACTCACGTATCGAGCACTGTTGAAGTAAATACTGAAAATTGATACATAAAAAATTATATCTCCTTATAAAATTTTATGTGGATACATGAAATAGTAATATATATGTGTGTGTGTGTGTGAAAAAAAGACAAAACGGGGGGGGGGACAAATTTTAATACAGGAAAAAAACATCTCTCACGTCTCAAGTGCATCGAAAGCGCTATAATACTTCTCTCATCGCCATCTAAGATAAACCTCAGACTCGGATCCTATTCCTTAAGCAAATATCTGGCAAAAACCGCACTGAAACAATGCAATATTTTGCGCCACTGCGATCCTTTTCTTTCTTTCTTTTTTTTTTTTACTACACTTCATCCATATTTTTATCATTTCTTTTCCTTCTTCTTATTTTTTATTTAAAATTTGTTTTCCCCTTTTACCCCCCCCCCCCGCTTTTCTCATTTTTACGTTTCTCCGCATGCGCGTTTTATTATTCTTTCGTTTTTCAAATAGTTAAATACGTTCCAATGACGTCTCTCTGTGCGTTCTTCTTTTTCCTATGTTTTTACCGTTATCGAATAAATTTAAAATCTTCTCTTTTTCTTCTCGTTGATCCGAACGAAATCAGTAAAATCTCTCGTTTCTTGATGAGTTTTTCCAGTATTTAAATTTGTTTTTTCCATTTGTCTTTTTTCACACATCTTGTCTTTAACGGCATTTCATTTTTATCATGTACTGTGCATTTTATCCTCATATATATATATATATATATATATATATATATATATATATATATATATATGAGAATGGTAGTTTGCTTGAAGCATTGCTTGGAATAGTAGTAGTATGTTTTTAAAAGGCTGTGGGCAATGCAAATTCCGGGTAAGATGTAAGCTGGAAGGAACAAAAATAATAAATCGAATACGAAATGTGACTTACTATTTATTTTTCTTTAAAATCTTACATAACAGCAAGTGTGGTGTTAGCTGTTTGTGTGATGTCCGGATGATTATAAAAATCATTTATTTAATATTTCGGGAAAAGAAACTTCCCTGGTGTTTATTATTTTTGACAATGGGAAGTTTCTTTTCCCGAAATATTAAATAAATGATTTTTATAATCATCCGGACATCACACAAACAGCTAACACCACACTTGCTGTTATGTAAGATTTTAAGAAAAATAAATAGTAAGTCACATTTCGTATTCGATTTATTATTTTTGTTCCTTCCAGCTTACATCTTACCCGGAATTTGCATTGCCCACAGCCTTTTATAAACATACTACTAATATATATATATATATATATATATTTCTACATTCTGCATTCTGTTTTAATTTCTCGGCTGTTAACCGTACCGCATGATTACCGTCTTTTCTTTGTTAATTTAAAAAGTTTAGTACCTTAACAACGCCATATTCTCTGGTCACTTTGTACTAAAGTTCTTTTATTCTCTTTGCAGATTGGACTGGCCAGTCTTAGTATGTCACATAGTGGTCACCGACTGCGAGAAATGAAGTCCGATGCCGTGCACCATGGCCATCTAACAGGCCACCCCCATCACCCTCATCATCCACACCACCACCACGGAGACGAAGAGGAGTACGTAATTGAAGTGGAAAGCGACTTGAGCCCGACGGGGCCGGACATCATCAGGGAAGTGGATCACGATCACCACAACGTGAAGGTCAAATTGAAACGGAGACGTCGATGTGGCATCTGTGGCCCCTGTCAGATCAAGCAGAACTGTGGCCGATGTCACTACTGTCTGCGTAGGGACGTACTGAAACAGACGTGTGTCTATCGTAAATGTGTCTACTTGAGGAGTAAACCAAGGAGCATGAGTCCAAAAGAGAATGTTTCTATGTCTGCTCTCAATTTGCAGTCAGGACTTGGCGTTGCCACGCCGACAGACCTTAGTATGCGTACAAGCTTAACACCGAGTGCTTCGGGGTCGTCTTCAAATGACTTTCAAGGCCTCTCGTCCATGTATCACCACCCTGATCTTGACTCGAGAGCATTTACGGGTAGCTCCCCTTCGATTCCATTGCATCATGATCCTGTCATTCCATCCAGGATGAATCCATATATGGGCGGTGCTCACACGGGGCCCTACCCCATCAACATGTTCCCCAGCGGTAGTCTGGCGGCCAACTCCAGTCTAGCAAACCCTTTTCAGATGGGTAGTTGCAGCAATAGCCCATTCCGGTATCCGTGGATGCCCGGTTCATTTGCAAGACCATCCGTTGTGTCCAGTCCCACTGACCTCTTGCGGCCGTCACCGTCATGGCCTCCTCCGCCACCAACGCACGGATTGTCCTCAACGCACCAGAGGATGGCATCGGACTTTGGGGCAGAAACTTTTCAAAAGGAGATACCTTTCATTAAACGACGTTCCCAGCAGGACCTTCTGCAAAATAGACAACGACTACCTTCTTGTAGCAGGTCGTTGGCGCCAATGTGTGGAGGTGCCTCAAGCGGGTGTGAAACCCCGGCCTGCTTTACCTCGGATGCCTTGGTAATGCGTGAAAAATATGGCTGTTTCCCTGGGCAGGGCTTTGAATCTTTTGGCCGCGACAGTAGTGGTCACATGACATCGGGGAATCTGAATAGTAGTTACAACCAAGGATACGCGTCGTCTCCGTATCAGTGTGACGTCATCGGCATTGACGATCTCCAGGTGAATGCCTTTATACGAGCTACTGGCTGTAATGGGTTAGATATAGAGTTCGATATTACGAAAACTCCCGTCGTATCCCTTGCTGCTAAATCTAGAATTAAATCCACACTGGCTGGAACGCTTAGTGTGATGCAAGACCTGGGAGACCAGGGTACCGTGGAGTTAGAGGTACCCGGCAACAAGGTTACCCTGGAAGATCATGTTAATGTTGATGAAACCCTAGCCAAATATGCTGACAGTTTGAAAGATAATTTCAATACAGTTGAGCATTTAAAAATAGCCACACATGCTTAAGAGCTGTGACTATTTTTTTTTTTTCTTTCTCAAAGTAGGCGTTTCAAATTGCTAGCTTTAAGTAGTTGGGGCGGAAGGGGGCTTTTTTTTTTATGAAACACAAATTATTATCTACTAAAATAATACAATAGTTTTTTCTTTAAGAGTATTTAAAACGAAACAAAAAAAAATTTTAATTTGTATTCTGCTTAATCAAAATATATTCCCTATATATATATATATATATATGTGTATATGTATATATATATGTATATGTGTATATGTATATATATATATATATATATATATATATGTATATATATATATGTATATATATATGTATATATATATGTATATATATATATGTATATATATATATGTATATATATATGTATATATATATATGTATATATATATGTATATATATATATGTATATATATATATGTATATATATATATATGTATATATATATATGTATATATATATATATGTATATATATATATGTATATGTATATATGTATATGTATATATGTATATGTATATATGTATATGTATATATGTATATATATATGTATATGTATATATGTATATGTATATATGTATATGTATATATATATATGTATATATATATATGTATATATATATATATGTATATATATATATATGTATATATATATATATGTATGTATATATGTATGTATATATATATATATGTATGTATATATATATATATATATGTATATATATATATGTATATATATATATATATGTATATATATATATATATATATATATATATATATATATATTCTGTTTGCTATGTCTAACCATCCCTATTATTCTTGGATTAGCATATCTGATTGCCTTTTCTTAGATTAAGTGATGTTTCCTCCTGATTCAGGTTAGAACCGGTGTTTTCTTTTTAGTAAGGAGGGGAGGAATAGGGATCTTGATGGGGGACAAGGGGAGAATGTACATATACAATTTTATCTTGTATTAATGTTTAACAGTTTTTTTTGTCTTTTTTTTTTGTTGTTGATTCTTTTTTTTTTTTTTTTTTTTTCTTGTTCCCTTTTATTCTACAATTATTCCTTAAATCCTAATCCTAATCCGTGGATCAGCTTTTAATAATAAAAAATGTAAATACCTTGCAAGTTATCTACTTCCCCGCATGAGGGGGTCGGGGTAGGTATAAAAAAGCAAAAAAAAAAAGGTTGTTTAAAGTGGCCGACCATACCTGCAAAGCTTTCCTCAGTTCCCCCGCTATATTTTTTCAATTTTTGGCGCGCTTCAGATATATCAGGGACTGACTCTGATCATACAACATTTATGTGGGGGTACTGCTCTTGTGGTGCCGGACCATTTTCGTTAGCATCTGAGCAGCAAGTCTGAGATATGTCATACAATGATGAAGGCAGTATACGACGAATATCGCTCCGTAGACCAGTGCTTTCCAATTTAGGCGATACTAATAATGAGTTAGACAAAATTAAAGTTTTTAAATGAGTATTGCGGAAAAAGAAAAAAAAAGCACAACGAAAAAAAAAGAATTTAAAATTTTAAATTTCTATGAGATATGGCAATGACAACGTTTAAAATCCATAGGCAATACCAACTATGAGTCTGTAACTTTTAGAAACGAGTTTCCTTCTTGGCATCCTTATAGCCTAAGTTGACTATACCAACTACGAAAATGCAAATCTACTTCCCTAGGCGTGTTCTCTCCAACTTAAACGATATCAAATTACAAATCGGTAAAAACTGAATCTTTAAAATTTGCAATACAGTAATAATTGCAGCCTCTTTATTTAAAAAAAATTGAAAAATGTCCGAGAGATGGCGATGACGGATCGTTTAAAAGAGCCCATGGATGAGACTTATAAATCCTGTTTATTTGGCGAATTGCAGGGTTTTTTGTTTTTCTTTTTTCAATTGTCCGCTACCCTGTTTATTTGACTGGAGCTTATCATTCTAAAGGTTGGTCATTTAACATTTTTTTGTGTCCTAGATTAGCTTCAATACGCTTTAAAAGGAGCACTTTACACATTCCCGACGTGAGAGGATTATGTAAAAGTTAAAAGACAAAAGAGAATCGAACACCGATTTATAAAACTGTTACTTTGCGATGTAGATATTCAGTTTTATATCGATATTCATTTGGTATATCCACTTTTTTCATTCATCTTTACACACACGAACTCACGTATATATATATATATATATATATATATATATATATATATATATAGTAAGCTATGAAGATATATTTAAAATTTTAGCCTGAAGATTCCCCCCTCCTGTGTAGCTTAATTGCCATAAATATGTTTTCATAGCTTACTACCTAGCTCTACTTACATATCGAGCACTAAAAAATTATATCTCCTTATAAAACTTTATGTGGATACATAAAATACTAATATATATATATATATATATATATATATATATATATATATATACGTGAGTTAGTGTGTGTAGATATGAATGAATAAAGTGGATTAGCTTCAATACGCTTTAAAAGGAGTACTTTACACATTCCCGACGTGAGAGGATTATGTAAAAGTTAAAAGACAAAAGAGAATCGAACACCGATTTATAAAACTGTTACTTTGCGATGTAGATATTCAGTTTTGTATCGATATTCATTTGGTATATCCACTTTTTTCATTCATCTTTACACACACGAACTCACGTATATATATATATATATATATATATATATATATATAGTAAGCTATGAAAATATATTTATGGCAATTAAGCTACACAGAGGCTCCCGCGTTTCATCCCCGGGGGGAATCTTCAGGCTAAAATTTTAGCCTGAAGATTCCCCCCGGGGATGAAACGCGGGAGCCTCTGTGTAGCTTAATTGCCATAAATATATTTTCATAGCTTACTACCTAGCTCTACTTACATATCGAGCACTAATATATTATATCTCCTTATAAAACTTTATGTGGATACATAATATACTAATATATATATATATATATATATATATATATACACGTGAGTTAGTGTGTGTAGATATGAATGAATAAAGTGGATATACCAAAATTGAAAATATATTTATAAAATACTCTTTTATAATATCCTTCAATATATATATATATATATAAATAAATAAAACATTTTATTCATACAAACATTGTTTGGCTACACATTTGCAGACATATTTCGGTCAAAGCTGTAAATCAGCTAGACATCTTCTGGTCTTTGTTCTCAATAGGTACAAAAATCGGCTCTATTTATTATCGAGCACTCTTATATAAACACAGTAAGTACGTAAGACAGAATTATAAAGTGAGGATCAAATGTAAGTGGAGTAATCCTGGGAAAGGAGTGGCGCTTTCCCCTACACCTCGGTCTAGTAGCTAATGAAAAGGGAGCCTTCTGATTGCCCTCGACTATGATCGACCACATTACTTGCTTTTACTTATATATATAAAATTACAAATCAGGGTTATATCATACTGTGATGTAATGTCAGTTTTGGAGCAAATAAAACTTACACATGTTTCTAGGAAAATTCAGAGCTACTTGAATTTGTTCAAATTCAAGTAGCTACACAAAAATCCCATCATCAGAGTTTTCTGAGATTTAAAATCTTTTGACATGTGTCACCCACATTTCGCCGTTACGCTTTTGGTGATTTGTCAAACATTTCTGAAGGCTTTTTGCATTAAATTTTGCCTTGATATCGTATGGTTTTCATTAGGCAACAAACTCTGATGACGGGATTTTCATGTATGTCCAGGCATGCTCTGAATTCTCCTAGAAATGCGTGTAAGTTTTCTTTGCTCCGAAACTGACATTAAATCACAGTATGATAAAACTTTGATTTGTCATTTCATTTATTTATAGCAAATCTATTGCAAATTTTGAACTAACTTTTTAAAGGTTTGAATATTGCGCTTCATTTTGCCTTGGAAATTGATTCCCCTAAGAATCGATCTGAACTATATAAAAGAATTTATATATATATATATATATATATATATATATATATATATATATATATATATATATAACTAGAGGAATACCCTTCCCAGAATGGGTAAAATTAATTCTCCAAATAGAACCGTTTTGCACCACTTTTATGTTCCCTTACTTTATAAATCATCAACTTTTACTTGAAATCCGCCAAAAGTTAGAATCGATTAGTTATTTGCATTAACCAAGTATTGGTGACCCCAGGAAAACTCATGTTTGAAAAATTCCCCCCCCCCCCCAAAAAAAAAAAAAGAATTGGAAAAAGAAATTTAATGATAACTGAAATCTGTAAAGAAAATTGTGTTCAAAGTTTATTTTAAAAGAAAATCCCCCGAGTGTATGTGAATGACATAGAAGTCGATAATTGTGAGAGGGTGAAAGTATCTGACAACTTCGTTGTGGAAGAAGTATTTGGGAGAAGCAGCTAGAGCGGAATAAATGTAATAATATTTGTAAGGAGACGAAATGTATGTATATTTTCTGAAAACACGCATTAGAAAGTGCTGTAGACGGTTAGTGGAAAAGATTAGCATGTGAAGCTTTTGGTTTGCAGTTTATAATAGCCAAAGTGGCAGGGGAAAAAACGACTTTGCTTTATTATAGAGATAGACAGGGAGAAGTATTCTCTCCCACTTTTTTATATACATTCTTCTTAGAAATTTTTACCACAAGATGACTTAGTTGTTTGTTGATTCTTGGTCTTCAACCATTTAAGCAACCGAAATGTGCACATCGTGAACATGTTTATAGAAAGAAAACATTATTTGAACTTGGGACCAAAGAAGGCTATTGAATAGGGTTGAGGTCAGATTAAAATGCTCATTCAGAAGTAGAGGTTGTTGAAAAGACTGCACTCATGGGGTCACCAATGTTGGGGGGTCACCAATGTTGAGGATAAGACATTATCAAATAAAAGAATGACAAAGTCTATCTATACAAAATAATTAATTTTATTCGACAACTTGTTAAGACAATGAAAAATAAAGTATTGGAAATGAATGAGAGTACAAACAGTCTAATGAATGTTACGAGTGAAAGAAGGTGTTTTATCTGTATGAGTAAACCTGTTCATTTTGGCTGGTGCCATGTGAGTTTATGTATGATGGTGTGTTCGGTGAGCAATAATTCGTACATGTCTCTTGTCATGTATCTTGTCATGTGTGTGCTATTTTTGTCTTAATGGGGCTAGGCGGGATTATGTCATGCACACATGTATTGTCTCTGTAAAAAAAGGAAAGAGGAAGAAAAACTGTGTTTGGGTTTTTATACTACACACAAGATTATTTTGAAGTAAATATCTCTTGCGTTTTGATTGGTTGAAAGAAACTGCTAATTTGAGTTTTTATCCAATCAAAAGTCAATACATGAAAACATTCACCCCCGCTGCTACTTCGAACAAGGTCCTAGTTAATTACTTCATTTGACCATGTGTGCCCATAGTTTATATGTTTCAGCTGCGACTTTATTCAAAGTCCAGCTTCCTCAGGCCACAGTGAACATGTATGCACATATGTAGCCAAAAATGTTTGTATGAATAAAAAATTATTTATAAAATACAGCTCTACACGTTATTAAACACTATCTTATAAACACTGTAGCTTCATGGGATTAACATCTATGAACCAACAACCATATAAACACATATATATATATATATATATATATATATATAATAAATCTCACTAATCCTAACACTTTATTGCAGTTTCATGAATCACCGACTCATCAGAAGTGCGTTAATCTCATGAACATTTTTACACACTTGAATACAAATTCAAATGTATAAAAATCTTCTAAAATTTGTTACTAAGCTCTGTTTGAAAGGATATTGAGCATTTTGTGTGTGCAAGGTCTGCTGTCTTGATTCACCTTGGTTCCGATTTTGTTAAGTGGATTTTCATATTTATTTATTTGTATATATATATATATATATATATATATATATATATATATATAGTGTGTAGATTTCAATTTTGTGTTGAGAATCTGAATAACAGAGCTCAATGTAATTTAAACAGAGCAAAACAGAATTATAAAAAAGAAAAAACTATACACACATTAAGGTTGTATACATTATAACTTATTTCGACCCCTTAATTAGGTCTCCTCAGATGTATAAACAACCACGTCAAAAAACCAAATGGTTGTTTATACATCTGAGGAGACCTAATTAAGGGGTCGAAATAAGTTATAATGTATACAACCTTAATGTGTGTATAGTTTTTTCTTTTTTATAATTCTATATATATATATATATATATATATATATACACATTAAATTCAGATATAATTTTGAAGTAAAATAAATTTATATACACATATATATAATTATTTAATAATAAATATTTAATCATTATCCACATTATTTATATATATATATATAAATTAAGTATTTTATTTCAAAACTATACATTATAATGTCTGTTGGGTGTACTCGGGTTTCATTGACCTGGTCGTGCTGGATCTGGGTCAGAATCCTGCTGTTAGGAACCGATAGACTCTTCAGTATGGAGGGGGGGGGTACAAATCACAGACTTTTTTTTCTCCTCTGAATCTTTGCCTACTTTTTTTATGTTGGGGATATCCAGATGCCCTAAAAAGGGTCAACAAAAATTGCCCCAGTCAAGAAGTATTCCCCCCCCCCCCTCTGTTGACGGAGGACAGAACAGATACTACACCTTCAACCCAGCCTAGAGACTAGTTTTTTAAAAAGTCCGAACCTCTTTTTATTCTCCAAAATTATTCCATGGTTTTTACTTTTAGAGACATTTTTTTTTATACGTAATCTCCGAGCTGGTGTTACTTACCTCCGAAGAACCCGCCCTCAGAGTAAGTTCAAACCCGCCCAACCCAGAAAGGGATGACTTCAGCAGTGTTCTGGAAACTTCCGTAGCTTTATTTTTTGTCAATTTGCTTAAAAAGTTGTTTATTTTATATTTTTATTTTCATTCTTCTTATCTCATGCTAAGGTCAGACCCTTTCTCTAGCCTTTTGCCATTTCGCTTGTGCCACCCACCAGGATCAGGTCATCATCAACTGATTCCTCTACGTCTTAAGCGCGTCTACTGCGTTCGACCATCGATATTCATGTGGGACACACTTTATAGTGTTTTGGATAACTGACGGCAGGTCACGTGGCCATATCAGTTGTTGTACCTATACAGTGAGACCGGCAATTTTCTCCATCTAGGGCCGTGTACTTTTGACGTTTTGTCGTCGACCACGTCTTGCAGCTATACAAGAGTGCAGGTCGGATATGTGTGTTGTATGCTGCCATTCTCACATACAAAGGGATCCCTGTATTTTGTAAAATTGTTGGAAAAAATTATATAGAGTCGCCATGTTAAACAAAAAAAAGCACCAAAAATTTATTGTACAATGTGCATTCATCTGGTTTAAACTTCCGGCAAATTTCCATCCTTTTGAAAATGATGATGGATGTTAAAATTGAAAATGTTAATCTATTATAAAAAGGCAGTTGTCCCCTTTTTTTTTATACTTTTAATTCAGTTTATCTAAAGAGATCAAGGGGCCTACTCTTGAGGCTAACACTTGATTTCCTTATGAGTAAAACTTATATCCGAGAGCTCTCTTAAGGATAGATATGTTCCTTTTAGGGCTGCTATCTGTACTTCCCTACAGTTTGGTTTTCTCGGGATTGTTTCTAAGTATTTTCTTAGATTGTTTTTCACTAGACCAGTTGCCCCTACTACAACCGGTATGATGTTTATTTCATCGAGGGACCATGTTATTTTAAAATCATTTTGGAGGTCTTGGTATTTTGTTATTTTTTCCCGTTCGGCTCTATTGAGGCCATAGTCATTTGGGACGGTTACATTTTTTTTTTTTTTTAATTTTCTTTTCATTCATTTGCTGAGGACGGGGCATTCTCCAAATGCTATACGATCACCCGCTATTTACAGACTCCAACCGAGAGCTCTTTTTAGGATTCTGGCTGTTCCCTTGAGTGCAGTTGTTTGGATTTTTCTTGCACTTGGTTCACCAGGTATACTTGCTAAATACTTTTTCAAGTTCTTCTTCATGAGTCCAGTGGCTCCTATGATAACTGGAATATGTCCAGTTAAAATTACAAAACAAATACCCACAAAGTTGGTATTTTCTTGATCAACGTTGCCCCGGGAGAATAGAATTTAAAATTTGGAAGAAAAAATCATTCATTCTTTCACCCTAAATTGGCGCAGATTTTGTCCGAGGGGTGGGAGTGGGAGTCTGTTTTTCAACCACTAACTAAAGGGAAGTAACTCTGATTTTTTTCTTAAGGAGTTAATTTCCTTATGCCGACTCATTCCTCGAGGAATCTATAAAAGTGTGTGTTTGTGTGTGTGCGTGTGTATGTCCGGGGGAGGGGGAGAGAGAGAGAGAGAAGTTTTAATAGAAATATGTTATACTTTTGCCCCGGGCAACGCCGGGTAGCTCTGCTAGTTCCTTATAAAATTTATAGTTGATTGGTTAAATGCTGAAAACCGAATTAAAATTGAATTTAAAAAAAAACAAAAACAATATGGAGAGTAGAAAGCGAAGAAAAATCATTCATTCTTTCACCCTAAATTGGCGGAGATTTTGTCCGAGGGGTGGGAGTGGGGGTCTGTTTTTCAACCACTAACTAAAGGGAAGTAACTCTGATTTTTTTTTTTAAGGAGTTAATTCCCTTATGCCGACTCATTCCTCGAGGAATCTATAAAAGTGTGTGTGTGTGTGCGCGCGCGTGTGTATGTCCGGGGAGAGAGAGAGAGGGAGGTAGAGGTAGGTTTTAATAGAAATATGTTATACTTTTGCCCCGGGCAACGCCGGGTAGCTCTGCTAGTTCCTTATAAAATCTATAGTTGATTGGTTAAATGCTGAAAACCGAATTAAAATTGAATTTAAAAAAAAAACAAAAAAACAATATGGAGAGTAGAAAGCGAACTTTGTGTTTACTTTCAGCAGCCTCGTAACTCTCGCTTCGCACCTATTTCGTCATTTAGTTCTCACATTCCATGAGCGATGCTTCTGACAAAAGGGGAAGAATTGCTGTTTTCTGGGTCGTCTGTTGTTTTAAATGGGTCATATATGGATATTTTGAATCCTTTCATGATGTTTTTATTCAACTGTTAATCTATCCATCTTATTAACACGAGTGTTTTTTAGCCTTGATAAGTGATGACTAATTAAATTATTTAACCCTTATCTTTGAGTGACTCGTGGCTTTGATAAATGGTGACCCCCAATTATAAAAAAAAAACTAAAAAAGAACACGTTTTAGTTTCTTTAGAAAGACTATTCTCCTTGTAAAGGTCTCATCGCATAGATTTAAGGGGTGGGCTCGATTCTGTTGTTCGGCATTGGTTTTCCCCGATTCTTTCTAGAATGAGGTACTTACAGAAGGGGGGGGGGGTGCACTTGAAGGTTGCCAGCATCCATAAGTAAGAGTAATGCTATGGATTCGAACTTGGCATACAAAGCCCATCGGTCCGCGTCATTATCCACGTCACCACGACCACCTTCCGAACAGAATCAAAAAACGTAGCATGCTGATTCATACAGATTTACCTTTTAAGGGGTGGGTCCTAAGTGCTGACGGTGCACAATCTTCATAAGTTAGTGACGCAAAAACTATATCGTATTTTTTTTTAAATTTCCGTTCAATAATGTAAATGTATTCCACGTCCCAAAAATTCCGACCCCCCCACCACAACCACTCCCCCCCCCCACCCGCCAAAAAACGTTTTTAGATGAAATCATGTTTAGATTAAAGGTCATATTAAAACGAAAAGGTCAAAATACCTTTGATGCACCCTCTAATATTTAAACCCAAATGTTGCAACCGTGGCGTTCTATATTACAGGCCACTTCATGGCGCAGCTGAGAAACACGACTGGAGGCTGATTGACAAATATTTGATTTTCAGAAATTTTGGTAGGAAATTCGGCAACTATATTTGAAAATACTTAGAACAGTAATCCCCAACCTTTTTTACATGACAGCACACTATTTTTTGCGTTATCACAAAAGATGACTATTTTCTACTCATAAAGCCATTTTTGCAATGAAATAAATGAAACTGTAGAATTATTGTAGAATGTTGCTTATAATTAAGGGTGATTTGAATCCAAGATTGAACAAAGAAAATAAGGCAAAGAGGATTTTTTAACATATTCAATCGTGTTTTTTTATTATTTTCCCGATTAAAACCTTAATTTACGACACCGAAATATTAGATACGAAATACCTACAAAGAATCTGTTAATATTATAAACGAGATAGATAAATAAAAAAAAGCATAATAATGCTGACCCATGTTTATCGAAAATTTCAAAATGTCTAACAATTTAAACAAACGATTTTTTATACATTTTCTGTCTTCTTTTTTTTAATATTTAAGCATCAATATCACGTAAGTAATAATGTGTGAGTTAGTATTTATTAATCCAAACAACTCTGGTTATGAGGAAGAAAGTGTAGTATCTGTTCTGGTGCTACACTTAGTCTATTCTGTTCTCGGTCAGTGAAGGTGGAGTCCTTCTAGACCGAGGCAATTTTAATTTTTGTTCCAATCCAGAGTGTCCTTTTTTTGGGGGAGCTGGATTTTTTCCCCACATTAAAAACCGACCTTGCGTCTAATTTTGCCCTTGTGGGCAGGCAAGTAAATAGGAACTCTGGTTCTAACGATATGAAAACTGTTTTCCACCTATAACCTCTTCGTGGAACACCAGTAATCATTCTGCGGCACACCAGTTAGTAATTACTGACTTAGAACATTTTTGATCTGCCAAAGCTAAATAAATAAAAATACGTGTTTTTGCTCTGTAGAATGATAGAATACTATAAGTTACAAACTAAACAATATTTATTATTTTGACCCCCCTTTTTTTTCTTTTTTTTTTTTTTTTTTTTTTTTACAAAATTCTTCTATCGTCTCCATTTTTTTTTTTTTTTTTAGAAAATATGCGTAATTTTTAAGATTACCAACAAATGATAATATAAATGCTTTTTGTAGCTTTTTATGCAACGACAGCAACAATTTTTTTTTTTAATGTATGCATGATTATTTGGGGGGAGGGGAAAATGAAAAAATGAAAAAAATAGTAAAACGAAGAAAAAAAGGGACGAAACAGAAAAAAATATTCAGAAAAGACAGTGAAAGAAAGAAAAGAAAAAAAAGGGAAAGAAATTTATGCCCTTCGACAAAAGCTGAAAAATTACAAACAGAACTTGTAGCCTCATATGCATGTACCCTAATAGTTGAAACTGATGCGCCTTTTGTTAGCCGCTGATTTTTTTTTTTTTTTTTTTTTTTCCTCTATCTTCTTGGGGGGGACGGGCCTCTTTTTTCATTTTGTGTTTGCTTCTTTTTCTCTCTATCCAGTAAGTTCATTGGAATAAAAATTATCTTTTTAGTAAAAAAACAAAAAAAAAAAACAACTGCTTCTGCTGTCCGTTTGAAATGCTCGTTTAAAGTGCATGCCTATTTGTGAGTGTGCAGCGGTGTGCCTATCTCGATGCGTCGTCCGGCGTGCGCATGGAGCAGGCACACTTTCAAGGTTTGGCGGGTGACCAGGTCTTCAGTCAGGCTGAAATTTCAACCATTCTCCAAAAAATTATTAAATAGCTTTCTATTTATTTTTACCCCAATTTTTTTTTTTTTTTTTTTTTTTACTTTTCATTTGTTCAAAATGTTAACAAGCTGAAATCTCACCAGTGGTCGTGGACCTCCGGTTGGGAACCCTTAAGTCTAACACATTATGACTGCTTACTTTATGAAAACTATTCTAAAACCTTCAGGAACTGGTTCTCTGAACTTTTGCAATTTTAATAACCCGTTTTGCTTGTATCTCAACATTGCCTATGAACCGTATTTTGATAATTTGGATTAAGCCATTACACGGGGCGAACACCTCTCCAAAAATGGCACTCATAGAATCATTAATAAAATCTGCAACCCTTTCTGCAATCCAACCATATTTGGTACAAATAATCTTCAATCTATGCCTGACTTGTCCACCAAGTTTCAGTCATGAATGACCAACAGTCTTTGTTTTATTGTCGTTCAATGATAAGCACACCTGGATATAACGCGCAAAATTGTCAATATCTCTAACACACTTCCAGTTGAATTGCAGAAAGGGTTATGAATTTTATAAACAATTCCACGGGTAACATTTGAGGGGGGGGGGGGAGGGGGGGGGGGAGCCCCCTATGCTTAATTATTTTAAAACCGTTTGGGAACTGGTTGCCTGGACTTTTATAATTTTTAATCTGACAACTGGTTGTGCACTCCACATTGGGAATCTCTAATCTAAATAATCGATTTTGCTTATTTTATGAAAACAAAAATCCATGTTCTTATCATGCATCTGTTTAATCTGCGTGATTAGCGGTGAAAATTTTATTGCAAACTTGAATGCGACAGACCGGCAAACAGACAAATCCTCCTACATAGATGCTTGGATGCATCTGAAAATGCCATTTCAAACGTGACAGATGAACGAAAACACTATTCCAAACTTTAATCTGACAGACCGATTAAAGTCCATCTTAAGATGGTTCGGGTATGCAGCTCAATGCCCCCAAGGGAGAGCTCATCCACGAGGTCTTCTCCTACGTGCTCTATCTGGTTTACACAAATGTGCTAGTGGGCAGTTTAAGACCTGGACAACGACAAGCGAAGGTGACCTGGCAGCACTTATCATGCACACACTTGTTGGTCTTCACCTATGGAGTTGGAATTAGCTAACCATATCATGTGACCTAGCTCAGGATCGGTGAAAATGGGCTGCGATGGTTAGAGACACTGTACTTGGTCGGGAGGAAACCGGCCCAACCTGACCAGGCTGATAGCCATTACAAATAAAAGTGAGTAAGTACCAACTAAAATGCTATTTCAAACTTTAGCATGACAGATCGACAAAAACACTATTTTCAGACACTAACATGACAGACCAACAAAAGTGCTATACTTATAGATATGCAGTCATAAAATAAGACACTTCCATTCAATCTGCATTTTTAGCAATGAAAATGTTCATTTAAAATTGAAGTGCGACAAACTGACGAATATAGCCTCATGGATGCATCTAAAACTTTAAAAACAATTTGGCGACTAGTTCTCTGAACTTTTGTCATTTTAGAACCCAATTAAAAAAATTAAATTCTACCACTGGTTGTGCAGCCCAGTTTTCGAATATGATCTAACACTTTTGCTTTTTTTATGAAAATTATTCTCAAACAATTCAAGAACTGGTTCTCTGAACTTTTGCTATTTGGCGGACGTATACGATACATTCCTCCCACTTTAAAATAAATTTTACTGAATTATTTTTTTTTATTAATTCATGGCACATTATTCATTAAGACCAAATTTAAAGATTATAATAAAAAAAAAAAAACAATTTTAATTTACTTGTTCAGTTTTTAGATGTAGGTTCAGTTTATTATTTAAGTTTAGCATAGAATAATAGATTTCTTCGCCATCCTCTAAAGTTTTTAATATTTAACATTTTTGAAGTTCGGTTTATTATTCAAATCTAACGTAAACTAATCCGCTCCCCTCCTTCCTGCTCGAAATTGCAAAAATAAAAACGGATTTTTTTTTAGTTAAATGCTGTAGACAAAGAAAATTTAACATAAAATTTTTCCTCTTACTTGATTTTGCAGAAAACTTAATCTCCGATAAAAGTATGGAATAGTTAACATTCGAGAATTCGTCAACTAAAAAAAAGCAACAGCACATAATTTATAGAAAACGCAATAGATTGAAATTCTTTATCGAACCTACTAGTTTTATTGTGTGGAAACGATTTGTAAGATATTTACCATTTAAAAATATCTCATAAGTCGTTTCCACACAAAAAACAAAATGGCGGAAATCATTTTGTTTTTTGGTTTACGAGTTCTCGAATTAACTTTTCAGTAATTTTACTGTTCAAAAAATTTGTTTCCACACGTTAAAATTAACTGGGTTCAGTAGAGAATTTCATTTTAATGCGTTTTACATAAATAATGAGATTTGGGGGGGGGGGGGGTACGAATACTTGAGTGTTAACTGAACGTTTACTGAATTTTTTTTTTCTATTTTTAGCAGTTTAGTAGTTTACGTTAGATTTGCATAATAAACTTCAAAAAAATTAAATATTAAAAACTTAAAAGGATGGCGAAGAAATCTTTGGGATATATCACCCCAAAGAAAATTATTCTATGCTAAACTTACATAATAAACTGAACCTCCCTCTTCAAAAAAATTTAATGTTAAAAACTTTAAAGGATGGCGAAGAAATATTTGGGATATATCACCCCAAAGAAAATTATTCCATGCTAAACTTACATAATAAACTGAACCTCCCTCTTCAAAAAAATTTTATGTTAAAAACTTTAAAGGATGGCGAAGAAATCTTTGGGATATATCACCCCAAAGAAAATTATTCTATGCTAAACTTACATAATAAACTGAACCTCCCTCTTCAAAAAAATTTGATGTTAAAAACTTTAAAGGATGGCGAAGAAATCTTTGGGATATATCACCCCAAAGAAAATTATTCTATGCTAAACTTACATAATAAACTGAACCTCCCTCTTCAAAAAAATTTAATGTTAAAAACTTTAAAGGATGGCGAAGAAATATTTGGGATATATCACCCCAAAGAAAATTATTCTATGCTAAACTTACATAATAAACTGAACCTCCCTCTTCAAAAAAATTTAATGTTAAAAACTTAAAAGGATGGCGAAGAAATCTTTGGGATATATCACCTCAAAGAAAATTATTCTATGCTAAACTTACATAATAAACTGAACCTCCCTCTTCAAAAAAATTTGATGTTAAAAACTTTAAAGGATGGCGAAGAAATCTTTGGGATATATCACCCCAAAGAAAATTATTCTATGCTAAACTTACATAATAAACTGAACCTCCCTCTTCAAAAAAATTAAATATTAAAAACTTTAAAGGATGGCGAAGAAATCTTTGGGATATATCACCCCAAAGAAAATTATTCTATGCTAAACTTACATAATAAACTGAACCTCCCTCTTCAAAAAAATTTGATGTTAAAAACTTTAAAGGATGGCGAAGAAATCTTTGGGATATATCACCCCAAAGAAAATTATTCTATGCTAAACTTACATAATAAACTGAACCTCCCTCTTCAAAAAAATTTGATGTTAAAAACTTTAAAGGATGGCGAAGAAATCTTTGGGATATATCACCCCAAAGAAAATTATTCTATGCTAAACTTACATAATAAACTGAACCTCCCTCTTCAAAAAAATTAAATATTTAAAACTTTAAAGGATAGCGAAGAAATATTTGGGATATATCACCCCAAAGAAAATTATTCTATGCTAAACTTACATAATAAACTGAACCTCCCTCTTCAAAAAAAATTTATGTTAAAAACTTTAAAGGATGGTGAAGAAATCTTTGGGATATATCACCACAAAGAAAATTATTCTATGCTAAACTTACATAATAAACTGAACCTCCCTCTTCAAAAAAATTTATGTTAAAAACTTTAACGGATGGCGAAGAAATCTTTGGGATATATCACCCCAAAGAAAATTATTCTATGCTAAACTTACATAATAAACTGAACCTCCCTCTTCAAAAAAATTTGATGTTAAAAACTTTAAAGGATGGCGAAGAAATCTTTGGGATATATCACCCCAAAGAAAATTATTCTATGCTAAACTTACATAATAAACTGAACCTCCCTCTTCAAAAAAATTTGATGTTAAAAACTTTAAAGGATGGCGAAGAAATCTTTGGGATATATCACCCCAAAGAAAATTATTCTATGCTAAACTTACATAATAAACTGAACCTCCCTCTTCAAAAAAATTTAATGTTAAAAACTTTAAAGGATGGCGAAGAAATATTTGGGATATATCACCCCAAAGAAAATTATTCTATGCTAAACTTACATAATAAACTGAACCTCCCTCTTCAAAAAAATTTAATGTTAAAAACTTTAAAGGATGGCGAAGAAATCTTTGGGATATATCACCTCAAAGAAAATTATTCTATGCTAAACTTACATAATAAACTGAACCTCCCTCTTCAAAAAAATTTTATGTTAAAAACTTTAAAGGATGGCGAAGAAATCTTTGGGATATATCACCCCAAAGAAAATTATTCTATGCTAAACTTACATAATAAACTGAACCTCCCTCTTCAAAAAAATTAAATATTAAAAACTTTAAAGGATGGCGAAGAAATATTTGGGATATATCACCCCAAAGAAAATTATTCTACGCTAAACTTACATAATAAACTAAACCTCCCTCTTCAAAAAAATTAAATATTTAAAACTTTAAAGGATGGCGAAGAAATCTTTGGGATATATCACCCCAAAGAAAATTATTCTATGCTGAACTTACATAATAAACTGAACCTACATCTAAAAACTGAACAAGTAAATTAAAATTGTTTTTTTTTTTTATTATAATCTTTAAACTGAACAAGTACTTTTTTTTTCAATTTTTTTTTTTTTATAATCTGAAAATCTGCTGTAATCAATAGTAACTTGGCAAATTATAAAAAAAATTTGTTTTTTTGTTAAATGGCGGTGAGGTGGATGTTTCGTACATGTACGCCTGAACTGGTTGAATTCTTATGCCTTCTCTTTGTATGCCTGCTATTTTAATAACATGTTCCAGTGATGCTGATAGCTTCCTAACGTAGTGAGTCCTGGGACCTACAAATTTATTTTAATCCATCCCCAGGAAATTTTATGAATCTCCATGAATTTTATGTTATGATTCCCAGAATAAGACGTGAAAAAAAAAGAGAATTTCAATATCGAATGATTAAGAAAATAGTCCTTATTCGATTTATGTAGCAAAAGACATGAAAAAATAGAACCGTATAAATGTGAATTATCCCCACCCACAAAGGAATCATGTGACCAGAATTCAAGAATGTACATTTCAAAGAACGGTTGGCCATAATAAGCTGCTCTTGATGAGGGCTGAGAAGCTTGGTTCACAGCCAGCTGTATGTACAACCAAGAAATGTATTTGCCTGATCCTCATCACAAAATTAAATTGTTCAGGTACAAAGAAATCGGGAGGGAGGGGGGGGGGGTCGACTGTCCCTTATAGTTAGCTTGAAATGGTGGAGGAAGACAAAACAAAACGGAGGGTAAAAGAAAACCCACATCTCTGACGGGTTTTTTTGTAATACAGGGTGGGCCAAAATAAGGGTCCTATCTTTAAATTTGAATAACTTGAATTTGAATAACTTCCACAAAATAAAAGTTAAACTCACCAAACTTTATGTGTGTGTAGACTGACCCTTCCGAGATTTTTTGAAATAAACAAAACAAATTTTAGCCGAAAAACACTTCTTAAAACTTACAAAAACTAAAGTATTGTTTTTTACACTGTTTTGAGTTTTTTAAGCAAAAATAATGTTTTCTAAATGAGGGTACGTTCCTTAGGGCTAATACGGCTCATGCTTGCTTCGGAAGGGGTCCTTTACTTATTCTAAAAAAAAAATTTAAACAATCAATAAATAAAAAAGTTATGAATTTTTAAAAATAGGACCCTTATTTTTGCCCACCCTGTATATATTCTTCTTTTATGAAAAAATTGACCTACGTCCTTGGGATGTATGGATAAGATTTGACTGCGTCCTTTTAGATTTTTATGCGTCTCTGACGCAGGACGCATAGCTATCAGCATCTCTGATGTTCTTTTGAACTGATTGAATTCCGCTACTAACCATGCATCTCACGTATTAACAATTCAGGAGCTGGTTCTCTGAACTTTTGTCATTTTTAATAAATATTTCTTTTGAAGCAGTTGGGAGGGGATGAGAAAATTCTTTTTATTGGACATCGAAATTTATTCAGTAACGATTGAACGTTGGAATAGGCGGCTCGCTGTGCATGATAGACATCTCCGTTTGGCGATAACCCAGCAACTTAAGCTTCGTAAAACACAGCGATGCTCCATTTTTGAATTGTCATTTGGGTGTAGGTTGTGAATTGGGTGTACACAGAAAGGAAATACAGAAGGAAAAATCCCAGTGGACTGAATCTCGATTAAAATTATTTAAATTTTTTTGTATGACTCCTTTGCGGGGTCGGTGTAAGGGCAATTGGCACTTTAAACAAAACCCCTAAATATACACTCCTTAGTTTTATTTAGCTCCTAACTCTATTGTTTATTCCAGAGGTGTGGAGTCATTTAAGAATAATGCGATTCCATCTCCGGCAAAATTGACTCGCATCCAACTCCAGCTCGACACCTCTGTTTTATCCTAAGTTTCTTTAAAAAAACATTTTTAACGTTATAAAAATCCTGATAAGATTTTAACTTTCATCATTATGTTTTTTTTTTGTTTTCATTGACTGCTCTCTTGCTAAAAACTACAATCGTAAAATTGCGGAGCGAGTCGGCTGAAAAATATACAACTCCCAACTCTGGAATCGGTTTTAATTAGTGTTGGGACGATTAATTGGAACCGGGAATCGAAAAAATCAGAACTTTTTGGGGTATCGGATTTAGAATAATTTGAGCCTAATTTCTGATTCCAAAAACGATTTTTTACGTTTTTTTTTTTGCTTTGTTTTATTTAAAACTTAATTTTCTATTGCTTGCACTAATAATAAAATAATAAATATTTATTGCTTTTAAACTACAAGTAACATTAAAATTTATAGATCATAAAAACGAATTTAGGTAAAAATGGCACCAGAAAGAAAATCGCCGGGTAAAAAATGCCACGAGTGGATAAATAGGGATAAATGGCACAGAAAAAAATAGAGAGAAAAAACTCACAATGAGTCTATCAAAATCTTGGATACAATACATAAACAGAAAATATTAAGAAGTTTGTTAAATTAAAAAGAAAATAATATCTACATTTAAAAGTAGATGAAGACTCCGTTAAATCCTCCACCCTTCAAAATGAAATTCTACTATTTTAAGTGATTTTAGAATCGGAATCGAGAATTTAAAACAGAATCTGTAATTGTATCGGAATCGGCGGGAAAAATATTGGAATCGTCCCATCACTAGTTTTAATAAACCTGAGTCTGCTAAGATAAGCCAACTGTTTTATGAAAGCTTGTAGGGTAAGAATTGGTGAATCAACTACTTCCTTATATTAAGGAATATGAAGAAGAAACCCTTAAGTCTACCATGGAGTGGACAATATTAGAAAAAGCTGGCAAGTATTTGCCGAATAAACGTAAAAGATGCAATCCATGCTTAACTGAATCTCAATAAATACTAACATATAAAGTAAATTTATAATTAAGAGGAATAAGTTTTAGTTAAGCCGATTCTTAGATAAGCAAACTGTTTTATGAAAATGAGTGGGAAATGGCTCTTGTCTTAAAAAGATCGAATGTAGACTATGGAAGAATTTAATTGAATAAACAATTAACATTTTAATAAGTTTTATTTTGTTTGATAATAAAAATAATCTTTCCAATAAATTCTTTTTATTTGAAATACAATTTAAAAATATTAACTGAATAAAAAATCTTTCCAATAAATTCTTTTTATTTGAAATACAATTTAAAATATTAACTGAATAAAAAATCTTTCCAATAAATTCTTTTTATTTGAAATACAATTTAAAATATTAACTGAATAAAAAATCTTTCCAAATAATCTTTCCAATAAATTCTTTTTATTTGAAATATAATTTAAAAATATAAACTGGAGAAAAAATCTTTCCAAATAATATTTCCAATAAATTCTTTTTATTTGAAATACAATTTAAAAATATAAACTGGAGAAAAAATCTTTCCAATAAATTCTTTTTATTCGAAATACAATTTAAAAATATAAACTGGAGAAAAAATCTTTCCAAATAATCTTTCCAATAAATTCTTTTTATTTGAAATACAATTTAAAAATATAAACTGGATAAAAAATCTTTCCAATAAATTCTTTTTATTTGAAATACAATTTAAAAATATAAACTGGATAAAAAATCTTTCCAATAAATTCTTTTTATTTGAAATACAATTTAAAATATTAACTGAATAAAAAATCTTTCCAAATAATCTTTCCAATAAATTCTTTTTATTTGAAATATAATTTAAAAATATAAACTGGAGAAAAAATCTTTCCAAATAATGTTTCCAATAAATTCTTTTTATTTGAAATACAATTTAAAAATATAAACTGGATAAAAAATCTTTCCAATAAATTCTTTTTATTTGAAATACAATTTAAAAATATAAACTGGATAAAAAATCTTTCCAATAAATTCTTTTTATTTGAAATACAATTTAAAAATATAAACTGGATAAAAAATCTTTCCAATAAATTTTTTTTATTTGAAATACAATTTAAAAATATAAACTGGATAAAAAATCTTTCCAATAAATTCTTTTTATTTGAAATACAATTTAAGCTTTAACTATTTTTTCTTAATTTTTATTTCTACCGTTAGGATCTGTGAAAATCTAACATGTATCTTGTGAGATTTTATAAGTTGAACCTAAATAGCATTTCGGCTGACATATCAAACTTTGATTCTGACTAGTTTATTTTCATTTTTTATTGTTGAACCATGTCCTTGGCATTATAATAAAGTATGTTTCTACAGTTTATTTAAAAATATATAGCTAGTTCCTCGCGGACAACTTGTAATATAGAAATATTTTTCAGTTATGATTGAAAAATCAAAACGAGCAAGGGAAATAACTCATATTTTTAATTGAAAAATATAAGATGCTTTTACAGAATTTGAACCAAACAAAACCGATTTTTGCCGAACGAGATTTACGTAAATAGCCGGAAAAAGCTGAGTCAAACCGAGCTGTCGTCAAAATAATTAAAAAAAAACAAAAAAAAAACGCTCTTCTACTAAAGTAAATTCGTATGAATCAGAACGGTGTAACTTTGTTGACCGGTTTGATTCTGTTGTCGGCAGTCTTGCATGAGGAACCACGTAATGGTTGCCAACATCTCTGGAATCGACTTGATTCGAACTTGGCACATCCAGGTCGTCAATCCATTTAACCATCGTCACCTCCCTCGCCTGAATGTATTATTTTTTCTGAAGAAAAATTTGTTTCGGACGAAGTAAAACAATGAAACAATTTTTCTCATTTTCACCCCCATCCCCACCCCACCCGAGTATTTTATTTTATTCATTTAAAATAACACTCGTCCAAAAAATAATGCTCTGTCATCGACAAACAGTCAATTAGTACATAGTTAAGGGTTGGGTTAGGGTTAAAAATAACAGTCAACCATTTTCGGTTCGATCATTTTACTTTTGATGTTTTCTTTATTTGTTGTCTGCCGGGAATTTTTGTTTGTGTCTTCCGATTCGATAAAAACGCTTCTTTGGTTTCCGGCTAGTTCCGGCAAATATGCTTCGGCAAAAGTCGGTTTTGTTTGGTTCAAATTTTGTAAAAGTATCAAATATGAAAAGTGTTGTCTAACTTACAAGTAAAATTTTATTTTCTTTGGTTCCCCCCCCCCCCCCAAAAAAAACCCTAAAATAACTTCACTGCATCCCGGGCAACGTCGAGTAGGTACACCTAGTGATATATATAAATAAATTGTCTACTCAGAGTTGATGATGCCCTCTGCCTATTTCTGCCGTAAGCAACGACCTAGTTTGCCAAATGGGGTGACACCGGCCCCGCTTCATTGTTGTTTCCCTCTACCATGCACCGTGACTATTTTCGGCCAATCAAATTAACTACCTGGTTTCGTAATTCAGCCAACTTTATAAGTCCAGACCAGGGAAAAGTAAAGAAAGGAAAAAAAAATTCTCGCCCATCGATTTGGAAAAGAAGAAAGAAACAAAAGGAGAGACTTCAATGATTAATTTTTAAATAGATTTTTTTTTTTTTTTTTTTTTTTTTTTACTAAAAATGTTTTAAAACTTTCTTTTAATATCAGATATTAATGAGATAATTGAACCTCATCTTTCTATTCATGTTTGTAGAACATTTTGGTGGATCTAATAGACTTCTTTTTTTTTTTAATGCTAACAGTCAGATTCATGTCAATAAAATTAACTTCTGAAATCATCTACTTTCAATCTTCATTCATCAGTGGAATTTTGACAAAACTATTGTAATAATTAAAATAAACCATGGGTGGGGAAACTATGGCCAGTGAGCTGCATGCGGCTTTCAGACATTTGTTTATGAGAATCAGACTTTTATAGTTTCAGACGACCCACCGTAATCTAAACTTTTTCTCTATCTCTTCCAATCAGCAGCCTAATCTAATAATGCTTAGCTAGCATGGCGATATAGAGTATAAGATATAGATTTAAATAAATATCTAATAGGACTTCTTTTTTTTTTTTTCGTATTTTCTGCATTCCTGTGTGGGACTGAAGTCTGTAGTAAAATAATATTTACATGGTTTGTATTGTAGTTGCGTAAATTGTAGTGCTGCGTGACCAATGAATGAGCCGAGTTGTCCCTCATCGCTTTTTTATGATTATTAAATAAAATCTAGATTCAAATAAGCATCGCTGAAATCGCCATCCGTAATTGTGTTAACCAAAAAGAAAAAAAAAGAAAGATGAGTGTAGGAAAGAAGCAAGCAGCAGAAGAAGGAACAAAGAGGAAAATGGTAATGAAAAGGAACAAGTGAAAACGACAAGGATAGGACATTAAGAGTATGCATATAATTCATTGTACTATTAGACTGGGTTGAGGAGAGCTGGAGAAAATTTATAAAATTACAGTTTATCAGTGTCTTCCGTAACTAAAACAAAGTCTGATTTACTTCAATAGATTGGGGGGGGGGGGGGGGGGCGTGCTTGTGATTTGGGACTTTTTTTTACTGCCTTGTAAAAAGTCCCGGTGCTTCTTTACATAACCCTAACCCGGTAAATACGCTACTTAAAAATCAAATTTCTGGAAATATTTACGTTATGTTAAAAAAAAACGATTACCAAATTTGACAGAAAAACAATCTAGTATTTTTTTTTATTAAATGTTTTATTTTTTATATTGGTTTGAAAAACATTTTATCAAGTGAAAATCATTTCATAGAGATAATATAAAGTAGTATAAACGATTTTTTTGAAAAAAAAAAATATTTATTGAACAAAAATGAATAATGTTGCAAATGTGCAACAAATGGCATAAAATTTTACATGTATAACCAAACACAACAATATATGCATCTAAATAATCATAATACACTAGAGAATCATAAAATAAATTTTACTTACTTATAATGACCAGATTTAAAAGATTAGGCTCTTGAATTAAGTAGATGACACACCACCGTGTCATCGAAGATACTGATTACCTATTTAACGGCTGGGCTAATGCAACATCATATTAATACCTACTCACACTTGCCAACGAGCTTGTTGCAGATGTGAAACAAGTTGCAGTTTGACACATTTTCGTTGAATATTATATTAAATAGGCATTTTGTTGGAATGTGTCATATTTGAAACAAAAAGCATTTAAGGCTTACGAAATTCAATTTTTTCTTTCAAGTTAGTTTTGTTATTCAATTTATATATAAATATCAAGCAGCAAGACACCTTGCACCACCTAGTGAGATAAAAGAGAACTAATGTTTAACAAAATGGCATCTCTCAAATCACAAACTCGGGCGAATTAAATAATGAAATGCATCGAAATTCAATTCGATTAATTTGGCCAAAAATAAAACAAGCATGTTTCAGTTGCCATGTAGGGAAAGGAGGGGGGGGACGTAGAAATTTACACAGAAGAGGATACAGTAGCCTAGCACATGTCCAAATTCACCTTGAATTGCTGCGTTATTGGCGCATTTATTACCTTTCTTGGGAGACTATTCCAAGGTCCAGGGATCCTGATTGAGAAGGTGGCCCTCCTCCAGTTCAATCGAAATGGGAAGTGAAATAGTTTCTTGGGGTGTCCGTGTTGACTTCTTTCTGGTGCAGGAGTGAATAATAGGTCATGATGAATATCGTAATGACAATTAAGGAGATTGTAGGCCAAAATCAGATCACCACGTAATCGTTGGCACTCAAGGGAGAAAAGGTTAAGTTTCTTGAGTCGATTTTCATACGGCAGATCCCATAGACCCTGCACCATTTGAGTAGCCAGTCTTTAAACACTCTCCAAATGCTGGATATCACGTATTAGATATGGAGCAGAGGCCTGGACACCATACTCTCACAGTGGTCTGACGAGGGAGACATAAAGTGGTAGAAATATTTCAGTTTACAGAAAGAATGGTTAACTATCAGCTTTTTGCAGCCTTTCTTCTCCCCAACTCGTGTAACACTTCCCGAATTCTGATACAACTGTGGTCCCTGACAAAAAAAAAAAATGTATTCGTTTATCAATGGGAAGGTGGGCCTCAGGTCGTATTAGTAAAAATCACCTGAGACTCGAACTGGAAATAAATGTCCGATCATATTTTCTCCATTCTTCCCCCCCCCTTACCTCTTAATAATTTTCCATCCCTTCATCATTTAAACAGTCTATACTTTCATTTAAAAAATAAATGTTAATTCAAATAAAGTTTTAGTTGATTTTTTAAATATTAATCAAAATTTATTCAAATCACAAATGCAATAACATAAAATGTCTGAATATGCAAGTATCAGGAAGTTTCATTGAATGTCCTGCTGGCTTAACAGGTCGAAAGCAGGCTCAAGGCGTTTTCACGAATAGTGGTGATGGAGTAGCGCTCGTAAAGCCAAGTCAATTCTCGATGGTCCTCGATATAAATTAAATAATTGAATTCCTTAAATAATAATAAAAACTACTGGATTTTCTGTAAACTTTGGTCACCGCTATTTTTTTACTGCTATTTTTTTTACCGTTATTTTTTTTACCGCTATTTTTTTTACCGTTATTTTTTTTACCGCTATTTTTTTTACCGTTATTTTTTTACCGCTATTTTTTTTACCGTTATTTTTTTTACCGTTATTTTTTTTACCGCTACTTTTTTACCGTTATTTTTTTTACCGCTATTTTTTTTTACCGTTATTTTTTTTACCGCTATTTTTTACCATCACATGTATTTCCAAAATATTTTGATTTTTAAGTAGCATATTTACTGGGGAGTGTTATGTAACGAAGCACCAAAGTCCCTTATTAGTTTTTGAGAAGTACAAATTTGGGGTCTCCAATCTCAGAACATTTTGATAACAAACGAATAATTTTTGTAATATTTTTTAAAATAATTTTTACTTATTACCTGATCCCATCACTCTCTCTTTTTCTCCCTATTCATTTAACGTCACTTTTCCCTTGTCCAGGGGTAAGGCGTTTTCTAGTATTTCGCAAGGTCACTCTCAAGTTCTTATGGTTCAGCGGGTCAACTGTCTCCAAATTCCACTCTGAAAGGTCTTGTCTAATCGCTTCCAAGTATTTCTTGGCCGGTCAACCTTTCTGCAATTCAAGACATCCATGCTTCTGCAACGGTTTATCACGGGGCGACGAATGCTCCACGTAACCGTACCGACATAACCAGTTCGTCCTTAGGATAAAATTTATCCTGGGTAAATGTAATGCTTTCAGGAATGGTATGACCATTTTGTCTGTCTCTATTAAATCCAGAAAAAGCGGATTTCCACTTAAATCCCAGGAACCTCCCATAGATGTGAATTCTCAGCTTTTTGATCGAAATCCGCTTTTAATGAGAAAAAGCTGATTTCCCTCTTATGACAGTTCTCCCTGAAAACTAAAAATGTTAATTTTGATGTGAAAGCTAAAAGTTCAAGCATTTCATAAAGGGGTAGGGGAGTTAGATGACTTTGTTTCATCAAATAATCACTTCCTGTTTCTATGTTTCCGGATCTTTCCTTTATGAACTCGTTAGAAATCGCTATCCAGAAAGAGCAGCCATCTTTTCTCTCCTTAAATGGAGACGTAATCAATGAAAGTTGTTTGTTTTTTGGGATTTTTGGTTGCTGCATCACGATGTAGTTTTTCTGAAGAATCCATAGAGGAAAGATCCGGGATTAACGTACAAATATCGGATGTTTTTTGGTGAACGAAACGGTCCGTAAATATGCTGAAGTTTTTGTTTTGAAAAGATGAACAGTACGGCGAATAAAATCTTGGTCATTGGTATGTAGCAAAATCTTGTTTATTTATATATGCTCTGTTGTTATATGTTAACAATCATCGAGCTTTTACCTTGAAAAGGTTGATCTATATAAAGAATAGAAAGTATATGCAAAAACACACATATATATATATATATATACAGGATGGGCCAAAATAAGGGTCCTATCTTTAAATTTGAATAACTTGAATTTGAATAACTTCCACAAAATAAAAGTTAAACTCACCAAACTTTATGTGTGTGTAGACTGACCCTTCCGAGATTTTTTGAAATAAACAAAACAAATTTTAGCCGAAAAACACTTCTTAAAACTTACAAAAACTAAAGTATTGTTTTTTACACTGTTTTGAGTTTTTTAAGCAAAAATAATGTTTTCCAAATGAGGGTACGTTCCTTAGGGCTAATACGGCTCATGCTTGCTTCGGAAGGGGTCCTTTACTTATTCTAAAAAAAAAAAATTTTTTAAATCAATAAATAAAAAAGTTATGAATTTTTAAAAATAGGACCCTTATTTTTGCCCACCCTGTATATATATATATATATATATATATATGTGTGTGTGTGTAAGGTTAGTGGGAGAGAGCCCCCAGCAGAGTGCTTGATTATTAAGAAAAATTAAAAAATAAGAGTATAATATTTATTTATATATTTAATTACAGAAGATTAAGACAACATTGATACCGTCGGTTTCCAATCCAAACAAAGGGGACCTATAGTTGGCCTCCTATATATTTAACCTCTGTTTATGCCTGTCTCAAACAGAGGCTGAAGAGAGTCCGGCATAGGAGGCCAAATTTGAAACCGACGGTACCGATGTTGTCTTAATCTTCTGTTACATATCTTCTTAATCAGTCGTTAAATTATCGTGCAGGATTGGGGGCAATGTCCACACCACCGAACCCCCCTTCCCCTCCATCTAGACAGCTGGTTTGCTGCAAGCAAGGCAGTCATCACCTCAGATCTCCACTTTTGTCGATCCTGATTTATATATATATATATATATATATATGTATATGTATATATATATTGACAAGTATAAACAAAACATATTGTTTTTATTTTGACGAAGTTAAAGCAGAAAGAATTTTAGATTCTCACTGTAATCAGAAGAGTAAAAGAAAAAATGAAATATTAAAAATAAAAGTCAAATTTGATTAATTGGTTTAAAAAAAAATATTGTTCAGAGGCAAGTATATGAATAAGTGAAATTTTTCACGAGTCGAAGAATCTTTTTAAGGGGCTCTATTCGTTCGTTGGTCTGTCGTGCTTACGTTCGATGTAACATTTTCATTGTTTAATCGTTTTTTTTTTTTCATCGTCTAATCATCGTTGAAGATACTGCCAGGTCTGCTGCAAAAAAAGGTGGGCTTCCTCCTCTTCATACCTGCCAGTATCCTATATTGCTAGAAAGCCATCATTCACCCATGCATGGAGTATTGTTCTCGCATCTGGGCTGGTGCACCAACCACTACTCTCTCCCTCCTAGACAGGGTCCAAAAAAGAGTCTCAAATCCAATAGGTCGAACACTGTCTGCCAACCTCCAGCAATGTTGCGTCCCTGTGCTTGTTTTACAAGTACTTTAATGGAATGTGCTCCAACTAACTTATTGCACTTGTGCCCCTCAATGTAAATACCCTCGACAAAGGGGCAATTAGCAAAATCCCACCCCTTAACTGTAGAGGTCACCAGATGTCAGAAGGCTTTCTACTCTAATAGCTTATTTCCTCGAACCGATTGCCTTTGGAATTCCCTCCCTGCTCTCTCTTTCCCCGATTGTACCAACATGCAGAAATTTAAATATAATGTGAACAAACATCTCGCTGCACAACTCCCCACTAAGGGAGCCAGATTCGTAGGGGCATCCTAATTCTCTGTGGCATTGTGCCTTGTTCGGGATGAATATAAGTAAAAAAAAAAATACGTACATTGAACGGAGGCGTCTTAAGTAAGAATGGGTCGTTCATAATTTCCTTTCACATATTCCAGGTTTCTAACGCATCTATCTATAATATTATCTGTGTATTTTATTTAATACCAGCTCTACTTATCCGATGTTGTCCGGGATGCGGTGAAATGATTTTAGATTTTAATTTTCATCTGTTTTCACATTTTTTTAACTTATACAGAAAGAAAAAAGATTTTATTTGTAAGGGAGACAACTCTTATTATATTCTTCAGTCAAAAAATATGAGTTATTCCTCTTGCTGATTTTTATTTTATTTTTCGATGGTTAGTTTAAAATGTTACATATCAGTTGTCTGGGCCGGACTAAGTCATTTTAAAAATAAATTGTAGCAAAGTTCATTATTATATTCCCAATAACATGGTACAACAATAACAAATGAAGACTATTTAGATCTGACTTTAAAAAAATCTGACAAGATAACTTTATATATTAGATTAAAAACGAAAGTTACAAAAGAAAAAAAAGACCCTGATACTATTATTCTGATTTTCATGAATAAAATTTGTTGGGGTGGGTGCTTGTGATTCAACTTGGGTTGTTAGTAAGAACGAACACATTCAACACAGGCTTATAAAAGATATGATTGTTTCTTTATTAGAAGTTAGACAATCCCCGAAGTAAAATTTTATTTATCTACCTCCCACAAGGTAAGATGTGACACAAGGTCGGGAAAGTGGGATTAGATAAGCCAGCGCTCGAGAGGTGAGCACTCTGGCCATTTAAAGATTGCCTGGGCAGTCCCGTCGACATTCCCCGGTAGGGGTGCCTCAGACAGTAAGCAATAAACTTACTCCTCCCCAAAAAGGGGAGGCAAAGTCTGGGAGGGTGCACCTCCTAGAACTGAACAGGACAGTGTGCAGTATCCATCGGAACAGATACTACACGTTGATCATGGGTAAAATATTTTCACAATTCTGTTGTCTTCCTCGTTGGTGGAACAAAAAAAGAAATCCCCTAGTGGAGATCGCATATCATGATTTTAAGCGGAGAGTCACTGGTTCCGACCACTTATACGGCTAACCCCTACCTTAAAAATCACTGTGCTACTAACATATCTAGTATATTTGAATACTACATAACAAACTGGATACTATGTATGTTGGATACTATGTATGTTAAAAAGTGGTGACCCCCAACGTAATTAAAAAAATGTAACGGCAAACTTTATTAATAGATGGGTGGAAGTGGCGGACATTAAAAAAATGCTTAACTATTACAAAGAGTTGTCTCCTATTTTTTTAGGGTGGGGGTTATAGAATGGTGGGTGGAGGTATGAACCCCTACCTGTTAGCTCTGTTAATAGTAATAACAAAAATAAGTATAATCGTAATGTTTTGTCTGAAAGGTTCACAGTATTTCAAACTTTTGCGACGGGAATTCAATGAGAGTAAAAAAAAATTAATTATAATTAACAAACAATTAATACATTGTGTAATCTCTTAGCGAGAACCACATATCGTAGATTAGGGGTCAGGGTATGAACCCTTCACGCTAGCACTGGTTTAGAGCACCTATTTCTATGCTTGCCTCAATTTTTTTTTTTTTGTAAACCAGTAACAGATTTGTGTTGTCCATCAAAAAAAATATTTTAATTTTGAAAACCGGGGAAATAATTTTTTTGCTTCAAATTGAAGTCGATTCAAATCACAGAGAAACGAAAAGGGGGGAAAAGTTGGGAAAGTTGGGAAATTTTTTTTATATGAACCGCTTTTAAAAAAAAAATTTTTTTTTCTTTTTTGTTGATTATTTCTATTAAAATTAAATTAATTTGAAATTTTTTTTAATGCTTTGAAGGTGGAAGAGTGAAACTAATCTTTAAAAAAATGTTTTTTTAAAAATTTATTTTATTGATTTTCTTTTTTGTTTTGTTTTGCTTGCTATCCCTGTCTCTCTATCTCTCTCTCCTTCTCTCTCTTTTTCTCTCTCTCTTTTTCTCTTTCTCTTTTTCTCTCTTTCTCAATATATTCTTTACTTTCCATGTTCTCTTATCGCTTCTTCTCTCACTCGAATATTTCCTCTTTCTCTTTATCAGATTCTTCTTCTCTTTCCATCTCCCCCACTGCCTCTTGCTCTCTCTCTCTATCTTCCCACTCTCCGAACATTTCTATCTCTCTCTCCTTCATATATACATTACTAGTCTCACTCTACTCCCTTCCCATCTCCTACATTCTCCCTCTCTCTCTGTTTTCATTTCCTCGCTCTTCTAAATCACCTCCACTAAATATTCATTACCATTTTTTTCTCCTGCATTTCGTCTCCCCCCCCCCCTCTTTCTCTCTCATCTCGTCCACTTTCTCCCATTCTCTCGCCCGCATCTCGTTCAACTCTCACATTTCGCCAACTCTCTTTCTCGCATTCTGACCACTTTCTTTTTGTCTCTCCCGCATTTGGTTCACATTCTCTCTCTCTCTCTCTCTCTCTCTCTCTCTCTATATATATATATATATATATATATATATCATTCTGACCACTTTCTTTTTCTCTCTCACGCATTTAGTCCACTCTCTCTCTCTCTCTCTCTCTCTCTCTCCTGCATTCTGACCACTTTCTTTTTCTCTCTCACGCATTTAGTCCACTCTCTCTCTCTCTCTCTCTCTCTCTCTCTCTCTCTCTCTCTCTCTCTCTCTCGCATTCTGACCACTTTCTTTCTCTCTCTCCCACATTCGGCCCAATTTCTCTCTCTCTCTCTCTCGCATTGGTCCACTCTCACTCTCTCCTCATATCCTCCACCCCCTCACCCACTATTACTTCCATTCTCCTTATGCGCACTTTCTTTCGTACTTCTTCCCACTTCTACTACATGCAACATTTGACCTACGGTCAGAAACTAAAGGATGCCCTGAATTCTTTCATCTGGAAAACACTCCTCACGACCTTCTACTTCTGCTAGCCACTACCTCCCCCCTCCTTAGACACTTTTGATCCTCAACCCAATTTCTTCTTCTTCTTCTTCTTCTTCTTCTTCTTCTTCTCCTTCTTCTTCTTCTTCTTCTTCTTCTTCTTCTTCTTCTTCTTCTTCTTCTTCTTACATGACTGATGTTGCACTCTTGCTCACCCTGGACCCTAAAAAACCTCCGCATAATATCATTAACACTCCTTCCTAAGTAACTCTTAATTCCACTGCACCAAGGTGATACCTATAACAGGCCTGGCAGCAATGCAGTTAGAGTCTATGACCGACGACCAGCATGTAGGGAACCTGAATTACTACCAAATAGCAATTACTGAGAACATTTTTAGCTCCGGACTAGTTAGTGATATCGTAATTATTTAATTAGTAACTATACCAATTATTAGGAAGCACCTTGCAACTATAGCAATTACCGACTACATTCCATAAATGAACAAAGAAAGAATCAAAATAGCAACTCCAACCTTATAATAACTAAATACACAAAAATCACTGTATTCACGGTGAATAGGGAACATTTTCAGATGATATTGCAGAAATATATATTTTATTTTATTACTGTGTCCGCTAGAGATAACCGGATTTAGTCCGTCTGGTCATCCTAGAATCAAGAAAAGTCCGTTTGTTGGAGATACTTCGTATTAGGTACAGTAATAAATAGTATTTAAATAAAATAATAATTATTTATATAGTTTGAAAAGTCACACATTGAAAACGTTGCCGGAATAGCAATAATAAGGAGAATATTTTTTTAGAATATTTTGAAAACCTGGACAACTCAAATTATTTGTTTTTAAAAAAAATTATTTATTTACTTTAAAAACTTCTTTTTTTTTTTTTATAAGTTTGAGTACATGTATATACACATTATTTTTTTGTTTGGGGCAATAGAGTCAATTTGAACGAGTTCAATTAGCTATGGTGAAGCATTTACCAAAATGCTATGAGGAAGTCACCGCCTTTACATTGTGACTCCCTCGTAGCATTTAGGTAAATAATTGACCGTAGATAATGCAACTCGTTCACTTGTCTTTATCGCCAAAAAGAATAACAAACAAAAATTAATGTGTACACATTTATGAGCGATAAAATGGCCAGTAAAAATTCTTGTGAGATTCCGTGGCCTAATGGTAACAGCGCCGGATTTGCAGGTACTATGATCATTGTTTTGAATATCACCAAACTTTAGCCACAATCAAAAGCAGTCGACGGTAAGACGCGCGTCTATCGATAATTATTTTATAAATAATCACTTTTTTGTTTCATTTTACTTCAGTTGAAGTTCTCAAGTGGCCCCTTTTCTAGGAGCTAACACTTGATCTCTATATGAGACACATAGATATACCAATATTCATTAAAGTTCTCTTTTACCTCTCAACCGTATAGTTAGTAAAGAAGTTAAGAACATTAATTTTCCTCTCGCCAATTGATCAGTTAAATATGTTATAGTATATCTTTCTCTTGGTCTTACCGGATTCCAGGACAAGAATTCATCTGGTCTGGTGGAGTATCCAGCTTAGTGCTGTTACTTGAGGTAACATTACTTGGAGAAAATGCACCATTCCTTGTATGAGCCAGTGTATAGCCGTGTCGAGGGGGTCTTATTTGGGCTTTGAATACTATGTTATTTTGAATATTTGGTCAGGGCTTACTTGTAGGGTGAAGTATCTTCATGTCAGCTTGTCCTGACAAACCCTTGTACAGAGAGACCAAAAACATTCGAGGATGGTGTAATTCAAACTCTCCAGTAGGTTATTCGAATGATATATATATATATATATATATATATATATATGTGTATCGAGGCAGCATTTTTTCTTTAAGACACGTATTATTAAAAATAACCGACAATTTTTGTCTGGCTATTTTAGTGTTGATCCCTTCAATTTTCCGGATTAAAATCTTAATCTCGGAAGGAAATTGGCTGATGAAACTGCCATAGTGTACATGTTGGTCCAGAGTACTTTCTGACCCGTCTGGGTCCATCGTCAGTGGAATAATGACAAACAGGTAAAGACCTGGAGTGAGATTTATAATTAATTATGGCGGGAAAATTTAACTATGTTTATTAGGTATTATAAGCATTTAAGTATATTAGTGCTAGTGTTAAAATTAATCTTGTTAATAGCAGGTTTTTTAGTTTTAATGAGTAAAGCTTCTAGTATGTGGAGTTTTTGAGTATTAGTATTATGTTCTAGGATTTTAGTATTGTCTACGAGAAGTTTTCGGATTTGAGAGCGGGGACAGGAATGTTCATTAGTAAGGTGTCTAGCTATAGCACTATTATCGGATAGATGCATGGTCAACCTCCTGGACAGAGTCGTGGTGGTCGAGCCAATATATACGTGTTCTTGTTGGTTGTCGGAGACACAGTCTCCCAAAGGACATTTAAACTCGTATACTAGGCCCGTCCTATCCAAGACTCTAATCGAGGGAGAAGAATTATTTGTAATAATAAGATTAGTAGTTTTAGTTTTATTGTAGTAAATAATTAGTTTAACTTTTTTATTTGGGTCGGTGGGAAGTACATTTTTATTAATAATATTTTTTAAGACCTGTTCATCTGTTTTATAGTTATGGTGAAATTGGTTACGGTAAAATAGTTTGATAGTCTTGTTGAGTGGAGAAATGGATTCATTGTTCTTGTTATTATTATTACTGTTACTAGCATTATTTTTAAATAGTTTAATTTGTTGGTCTATAATATAATATATATATATAATATATATATATATATATATATATATATATATATATATATATAATTAACTTGTTACAAATATCCAGGGGGTATAAATCCGAAGGAAGTTGAAACCGGGTTTATGAGAGTGCTCAATGAAAATTCAGAGCAAAATATATTTTTTGTTGGTGATTTTATTATTCCATTAATTGCGACAATATATATGTTGTTTCGTTAGCATTCATAATGAAAGCCAACTCTTCAAGCGTTATCACTGCCTAAAATCTTAAATTCAACTTCAACCGGAAATTGAAGATGCATAAAAGGGAGGGGGGACGAAGATGAGGCTTAGCATATATATATATATATATATATATATATATATATATATACATATATATATATATATATATATATATATATATATATATAATGTGTGTGTGTGTGCAATAACCTCAAAATGAATCTCTTAAAAATCAGAGCAGAACAGAGTCAAGAAAAGGCCATACACACACAATGTGCTCAATATCCTTTCAAATAGAGCTTTATAACTATTTTTTTTAATGAAAATTATATCATATGTATAAAATTCTCCAGGGAAAACAATGGAAGTGGCCCCAAATCTCCGTTATCCTCAATGTGCTGAATATCTATGTACCCCACCCTATAAGTGGGACGGAACCCCTTAAAATTTTGAATACGTATATCCGATTTTACTGAAATTTAAACCAAATGTATAAGACACGAATTCAGAGTTTTCCAACATTTCAAACTTTAATTATATCCTATTTTGATAAAATTTTTATCATGTGTTTATACATATGAAGTGGTCCCGAATCGTTACTCTCTATGTGCCAAATATTTATATGCCCCCACCTCTAACTCATGGGGACAGAACCCCCTTAAAACTTTAAATACGTATATCTGATTTTACTAAAATTTAAACCAAATGTATAAGACACGAATTCAGAGTTTTCCAACATTTTAGCTTCTTCTGACTATATTGGGGGGGTCAGTAAAAAAAAATGCTCTCACCT
>OY744552.1:37738570-37758570 GCA_963556195.1 Sepiola atlantica
TGATTGTTAGTAAACATGAAATATGTCTGTGGATATTAAAGAAATAATAATTGATTGCATATATATATATATATATATATATATATATATATATATATATATTTCTCTAGTGGTTCTAGAGAGTGTGGAATGAAATCAAATAGAGTGCTCGATTATTGAGATAAGAGAATAATATTTATTTATAAAAGAAATGTAGAGAAGTTAGAATATTTTGGATACCACGGTTTTATGGGAAAGCCCCCCCCCCCCCAACAAGGAAACCAACTGGATGGAGTCAACCTACTTGCTAATAAGTTTGAAAGTTCCGGGTCAAAAACAGGAAGTCCATATCCAAAATAAGGCATATAATCGCAGTTCACAACAAATCAAGATAACTATCGGAAATTCTCCACTTGAGTTTCGTCTTTGAGCTTTTCAGTAGGACAGATCCCGACCCGGAATTCAAAACCAGAGTCATCAGTATGTTAAGTATCGGACTTTTGTCTGATAGCGGTCTTCGTTTGATGTGGACTATGGTGATTTGTCTGTTTGTGAAAATAATTCTAATTAACTCCTATTTCAATTCAATATGCTGTTTGTGATCTCCACGTAAAAACTATTGTCGAATGGCATTGACTTGGTGATCTTATAAATGCTGACTGTGAGAAATTGGCCCAAGAATCTTGGACCAGAGTGATGCCTGTAGTACTGGCCAAGTAGAACAGGTACTTTCACACAATCAGCCGTTCACCATATGTGCGCATTTTACGATAGTCGCCTTTCCTGTGTGCATTGCGGTGGTTTAATGACAAAATTACTGTTTCGCATACTAGTGACTCAGCTTTTGAATTCCGGCTCTGTATATATCCTACTGAAGAGCCCATAGGAGGCCGAAACTCCAGTTAGGGAATTCCGGTTGATAGCTGCCTTGATTTGTTGTTTACTGTGGTGATATATCTGATAGTGAAAATAATTCTAAGTAACTCGCATTACAATTTAATATATATGTATATTATCATTTTTATAATAATATATTATATTAGCATTTTTTATTATTTATTATCATTTATTATTATTTATTATTTTTGCCCTTTTTGTCTCATGCTGAGTCAAAATTAAACTGCTGTGGTGAACATTTAAAATTATTTTTTCTCCTGCCTACCTACTTCCCAACCCTATAAACTATTCAAATTCTGTCTGATCCAACCCGGTTTGGAGCTTTGGGAAGTGTGGAATCACCCCTCAATTACTGTTACTCTCAGGTCCACTCTTGAACCTTTTAACGCATTTTAAACAGTTGAACATCAAAGTATGTTGACATATCTTGATATTCAACTGAGGGAAATTTATAAATCCTGTATCAGAAGCTTTGCCAAACTTCTAGATAATAATTCTGCTTGCCCCTTCCTTAGTTAGCACGGTCATAAATCAAAGGGAAGTAATTCATCCAAACTCGATGTAGCAGTAGCAGTATTAATGCAACTTTATTTGTAGATGTAAACAAGAAGCAGACGACAACTGATTTTTTTTCTAATTAATTTCAAAAGTTTTAGCAAAGAAAGTTATTCACGAAAATTTGTAAAAAAAAAATGTGCCAAAACAGATCTCTACAAATTGAACTATGGACTTGACATATTTTTTAAAGGTTTCAAAATTGTTGAAATTTGCTCAAATGTTGAAAAGCTGCATAACTTTGTGTAGTGTTTTTTTTTTTTTAGTTTGTTTCTTCTCCGACCTACCTTACTTCCCAACCCTATCTGACCCAACAAATTCTGACTGCCCCAATCCAGTCCTGGGTATGACCTTACTCTACTCCCCATTGAGAGTTGTGGAGAGGGTTGAATCACCTCTTGCCATTACTTCCAGGTCCACTCTGACCCGGATGAGTGGTAGTACCTGTCAGTGTCCCGTTTATGAATTCAATAGAATCTATCATTCACAGACTATTATTTTTTTAAACAAATTCATCTATAAATATTTGAAAATATTTAAAACTTGAAGGATCAGAATTTTTACCAAAATGACTGAATTTGGCATAAAATAAACCAAAAGGTGAAAAATAGTAGCATAGAATTATAAACCTCATTAAAATAATATCATCGGTAAACTAGTTAAAATAATGTCATAAGCCCAATTAAAATGATAACATTATATCATAAGCCCAATTAAAATGATAACATTATATCATAAGCCCAATTAAAATGATAACATGATGTCATAAGTCCAATTTAAATAATAACATGATGTCATAAGCCCAATTTAAATAATAACATGATGTCATAAGTCCAATTTAAATAATAACATGATGTCATAAGCCCAATTTAAATAATAACATGATGTCATAAGCCCAATTTAAATAATAACATGATGTCATAAGTCCAATTAAAATGATAACATGATGTCATAAGTCCAATTTAAATAATAACATGATGTCATAAGCCCAATTTAAATAATAACATGATGTCATAAGCCCAATTTAAATAATAACATGATGTTATAAGCCCAATTTAAATAATAACATCATGTCATAAGCCCAATTTAAATAATAACATGATGTCATAAGTCCAATTTAAATAATAACATGATGTCATAAGCCCAATTTAAATAATAACATGATGTCATAAGCCCAATTTAAATAATAACATGATGTTATAAGCCCAATTTAAATAATAACATGATGTCATAAGCCCAATTTAAATAATAACATGATGTCATAAGTCCAATTTAAATAATAACATGATGTCATAAGCCCAATTTAAATAATAACATGATGTCATAAGCCCAATTTAAATAATAACATGATGTCATAAGTCCAATTAAAATGATAACATGATGTCATAAGTCCAATTTAAATAATAACATGATGTCATAAGCCCAATTTAAATAATAACATGATGTTATAAGCCCAATTTAAATAATAACATGATGTCATAAGCCCAATTTAAATAATAACATGATGTCATAAGTCCAATTTAAATAATAACATGATGTCATAAGCCCAATTTAAATAATAACATGATGTCATAAGCCCAATTAAAATAATCACATCATGTCATAACCCCAATTAAAATAATCACATCATGTCATAACCCCAATTAAAATAATCACATGTCATAAACCCAATTAAAATAATCACATCATGTCATAACCCCAATTAAAATAATCACATCATGTCATAACCCCAATTAAAATAATCACATCATGTCATAACCCCAATTAAAATAATCACATCATGTCATAACCCCAATTAAAATAATCACATGTCATAAACCCAATTAAAATAATCACATCATGTACAACTAATTAAAACAACATTGTCATAAATCCAATTAAAATATTATAATTTCATAAATCAAATTAAAATAATAACATGATGTCATAAAACTTGAACTATAAAAACTTTTACCAAAATAACTGGATTCAGAATTAAATAACCTGAAAAGGGTTGATATGCTGTAAAATCAAACAGTCAAACATATGGTTTCAATCGCATTAAAAACGAATTTTCAGTGGAAATTTGATCCCCCCCCCTCTCATGGTGGGGTGGGGGATAAACATCCCTCCCTTAGGGCAATCTGCACAGGTATGGGGATCATTCATAAGAAATTTAAAAGTAGTCAGCCAACATACAGACAGGTAGACATCTCATGTCAGTATCAATTTGCGAACCTTCCACATTTTGTGTCTGTGTACATTGCAAGGTTTTACTTTGCACTTTGGTCTATAACCCCACTTTTTAAGTTTTGGGCAATAGAATTCTGCCAAGATGCCCACTCCCCACTTTTATTATGACCTTGACCTCTCCAACTGTTTTTTTTTTTATCTTAGAAATACACCACCTACTCTAAAACTCCACCCCTATTTCGTTTCCTCTCACTTGAGTTCCACTCCGATTTAGAGATCGACTCACTTGTTTTCGATTCTAAACAAACTGGAAAACAGTCTATTTAAAAAAGAAAGGGTTGAGAGGGCCTTACTAGTCTGTATTTTTGTTTTCCCACTCCCCATTTTATTCCAATTAATTTGTCTCTCTCTCTATATATATATATATATATATATATAATATTAAAATTATTCGAGATATTATAAGTAGTGTGGCCCATAGAGTAAATGTGGTATTGTGGTGACTGCTAATGAGTCACATTAAGAGTAGGATCGATAGAGGATAACCACTGGCTGCCCATACCCCACATTTTTGATGGCCTTATGCGTTAAAATGCATATCCTATTTTTGCAACTAAATAATTCAAAGTGTAGTATCTGTTCCTGCATTGGGTGTTTATACCAGTTGGAATTTGCCTTGGTATCATTCTGATATTTATGGGTTTGGCCGGCATGGCCTTAGTCTCCCTTCTTGATGAGGTTTGGTTCGACTTGATCCTCAGATGTGCACTATTCCAGGCATTACCACCTCCTTCAGAAGCGGGTGGTTAATTGTCAGTTTTCTGAGGCTCACAATGCCGATGGGTTCGTTCTTGGCTATTTTTGTACCCAGCCAGAGTGTCGATCTTGTGCAAGCTGGCTTTACGCTCGTAAAAAGACCTACTATCATATTGCACATAAGAGATATGCTCACAAATCCGGAATCGTAGGTCTAAGATCACAGTGTAGTATCTGTGCATCTGTGGTGTATTCATACCAGCTTTGGCATGATTCTTGCATTTTGAAGTCTGTCCGACGTGGCTCCAGTCTCCCTTCTTGCCGGGATGAGGTATGGTTTGGCTCAATCCTAAGGGGTGCATCCTCCCTGGCATTACCACCCTCTTCATGAGGTGGGTGTAATTGCAAGTCGCCTGCGGTGCCTCTACCATAACTCAATCCCAAAACTGAGGTATATATTAGCATGTATTTGGGTGATTAAAATATATAGAAAAAAAAGCTTTTGGGAAGCAAACATTGATTAACTCAGTTTTAGTATGTGTATATATATATATATATATATATAGTCATCCAAAGACAGACTGTTTCGCTGTATCACTTAGTACGGCTCAACCTAGCAAGATTCAAAATATATATATTTTCATAGTTAATTAAATCATCTATTTTTAGCTTGAATACTTAATTATTTAGGGAAAATTTCTCATTTTTAATAATGATGAGTTTGATTTGTACGTTTCACTGAACGCAAGTTGCTGTTTTACCCATAGCTGGTGGGGGATGGGTTTATAACTTCCCAGATGTAAACGAATGCTTTAGAACGCAAATGGATTTAATCTTGACTTGACCAATTCCATAATCTACATCGGTATCCATTACATCATGTGTGAACCCCCTGACGATGAGTCTGAGGAAGCAGACACAATTGAAGTACTCTCCGATACTAATCACCGAGCAAGAACGAGGCAAATGCAACGCAAGGCAAGTAAATAACAATCCATCATTAGTCAATATACCAACACAGTAAATAGTCCTTGAAAAAGTTAATCCAAATAATCGTCCATCTATTATAGAAAGGGAAGTGGTCTGTGTGTCGAGCTAAAACTCAAAAACTACACAAGACACCCAAAATGCTGATAAATTATTTTTTGGTATTGCCTAGAACAAAATATAGACATATTTAAAAAAAAAAAAAAAAAAAAAAAATTTAATATTCATTCTTTTGGGGTCAATGGGAACAGAATTAGTCGGGGGGGGGGGGGGGGGGTCGACATTTAAAACGATTTTTTAATGTTATTATTCGTCAACGATTTTTTTCCAGTTGCCAGAAACAGAGAGGGGGGGGGTGATAGAGGGGATGATAGAGGAAGGAGGGGCAGGGATAGAGAGAGAGAGGGGGGGGGTTAAAAGCAAGATGTTACACACACTTTTTAACTCTTCTGTTTTGTTGTTCCGGTCTCCCGGGCAACACTGGGTAACCTTGCTACTCTATAATATATACTAAAAGATACCGGTTGTTACGAAGAGTAACGGAACGTGGAAGTGATTGGATATGGTTAAGTAGGAAAGACTGATGTTAAAAAAAAAAAATTTTTTTTAACTGCATAATTGTATAAAATTGTAGATGTGCATGATAATTTATCCGAATATTAAATTAATGGGGAAGGGATTCATGAATTATTTCCACCGGCTATTAGTGATAATGCTGTATTTGTCGTGCATTTAATATTGGAATCGGTCGCCCTGATGAGAAAATCTGACGATGTGAGACCCGAAATCTTTGATACTCCGAAGACTGGCATCACTAACAAATAATCCCTTATCCTTGAGTGGCTTTTGACCTTGATAAGTTAGTGACTCATTCGTAAATTAAAAGCGTCAGTTGGCAGGAGAAGGCTAATCAAAACATGGGAGGAAGTGATAAGGATGGATTTGAGAGAAAGAAGGATAAATAAAAACTTGGTCAGAGATAGGTTAGTTTGAAAGTCGATTTCATGTAAAAACTGAATCCAATATTGATTAAAAATAATAATAATTTGAGTAAAAATAAGCATATTAAAAAATTTAAATGGCGATTGTTCAGTACAGTTAACAAGTAAAAAAAGGGGGTGAAAAAAATCAAATAGACAACAAATAACTGTTACCAAACACAAGAAAATTTATTTTTCTACTTACCTATATAATTTTCACGTGTGTTTACTGATTGTAAGATTTATTATCTAAGCATTTGTTAGCGTCACTTTTACTTAGTCAAGCTAGCTTGGTTTCTGTCATGGCCGACAATTTTGCTAGGATTTCAGGCTTCAAAGATAATAATAATAATTTAAAAAAAAGCTTGCCCTAATCTGATTGGCAACCACCCTCGGACTTAGGCTTACAGTCCCTCCCTCCATTTAAAAAAATTTTTTATTATCTTTTAAATCTGAAATTTGTAACCAAGTCCCAGCAAATTTGGGGCCATGATAGAAACCACACTGGCTTGGCTAAGTGAAAGTGACTATAATAAAGGCATAGATAAATCCTACAATCAGTAAACACGTGAAAATTATATAGATAAGTCGAAAATTAAATTTTCTTGCATTTGGTAACAGTTATTTGTTATTTTCTTTCTTTTTCTCACCCCTTTTTTTCTTGTTGACTTTACAATCGCCATTTAAATAATTGATTCAGTTACCGTGTATTTGTTTACTATTATGAAAACGATATGTTAACTACTGTCTCTATCAATATAAATTATTATGTTTCTTGGACAATTCCATCTCTCTTTTTTTCTTTTATTTTTTTTGTAAATATTACATTTTTTTTTTTTTAACTCGAAACAAAACAGTATATACACAATTTATTTTAACCTGTAAATAAGTTTAATTAGGTTAATTATTTTAAACACGTAAATATTTCATTCTATCACCATCAAATTAAAAAGAGACAGAAATTTAAAGAAAAAAAAGGAGAAAAAGAATGTTGAAAAAATTTATAGTTAAATCAAAATCATTTGAATTTACACATTATTTTTTTTTTCAAATGATGTATTTTTTTTGATACATATTCATTGATTTTTTTTTTTTGAATCGAATATTTATTGAAATCAAAAATAGAATAAGGGAAAACTAAAACAAATTTTTTAAAATTGTAAACATGACTCTATTTTAAATTATTTTCCTCTAAGCCCTCCACCCGGAAATATGTCTCCACCCTGGGAAACACTGGATAAATACAGTTAGTGTATAATAAATATTTGTGTTATTTTGATTAACGGCATATCAACATTTATAATCATTTTTTTTCTAAAAAGATGTTGTTTTTTAAACAAATTGTTTAAGCAATATGACTTGTACTCATATTTATCACTATATATAAAGTCAAGTATGTTTATATGTTTCTATCTACAGGATTCACTCTTAAACTATCATTGTAAATTTTGGAATACAGCTGCTAGGCGTAAGGGGGCTAAATGTGGGCTATATTTAATTTAGTTTTGTAAAAATCGGATTGGAAGCCCTTTGTGAAAACCTTCGATTTTTGTGAAATTTTAACAGTAGGTATTAGATATCAATTAATAAATATTCCCCAAATTTCAGTTTCTTTAGAGTATTTTTAGGGGTCATAATATGGGAACAACCCCTTATTTGAAAATTCAAATATTTCAGATTTGCATTGAATTTGATTGTCATTAGACACCAATTAAGCAAGATTCTCTGAGTATCAATTTCTTCTTAAGACCGTGTAAGCTTAAGCCTTAAATTTTAGACAATTTCTAGAATCAAAATCATGTAATAAGGATTCTAGACATAAGGTTTATATCATTTTATGTTGATTTTAATCTTGTTAATTGGGACACAAAAGTGGTGCAAAACTATTCTATTTTGGGAATTCATTTTACCTGTACTGCGACTGGTATCTTTCTAGTATATAGAATTTCTTAAGTGTAATAGCCTGGAAGAAATTAGGGTTGAAGTACACCAATGGACGGATACACATACACACATCTATGTAGATTGAATGTTAATTATCATCAATTATTATACATTTTATTAATTTTTCCATCATCCAGTTCCGGCTGATTTTACAGAGTTGTAGAAACATAAAATATTGTGAAGATTTCAGATAAAACTTTAACAATTTTTTGATATTAATTATTAGAATTAACTTTCAAAATATGAGGCAGTTCCGTACAAAATGGAGAATCGGATGAAACGGTTGTGATTTAAGACAATAGAGTTATTTCCCTTTAAAACTTAAAACATTGTAAACTCGTAATTATAATAGCAGCTGATGAATGTTGTTTTTTTTGGGGGGAGGGGGGGGGGGCACTGGGATTGCTACAGAAAATTATTCTGCTTATAGAAAACTGCAATTTTACCCAACCCTGATTGCTTTTTCTTTTCTTTTCTTTGTTTTTGACGGAGGGGGGGGGGGGGTCTAAATCTTCCATTAAAAATCACTTTTAATAGGGGTGGGACGTAATGGGTGAAAATTTCTGATTCATGCGAGTAGTATTTTTTTTTTGTGTTCATTTATACATAAATAACACTAAACAATCAAACATTTTGAAAATGTGGCAAAATTCAGAAGGTGCAGGCTGATAGTTTTTGGCTATTTCACATTCATGAAAACCCTTTCACAGCCTGAAAATGGTCCTAAATTAAAGTACTATATCAGATTTAACCATCTATATCCATTCATAGCTTTTGAGGATGCCTTTTGGCTAGGATCAAAGTGTAGTATCTGTTCCGATGGATACTGCACGCCTGTCCTGTGCAGTTCTAGGAGGTCCACCCTCCCAGGCTTCGCCTCCCCTCTTTGGGGAGGAGTAAGTTTAGTGCTTACTGTCTGAGGCGCCCTTACCGGGGAATGCCGACGGGGCTGCCCAGGCAATTTTTAAATGGCCAGAGTGCTCACCTCTCGAGCGCTGGCTTTTAACCCCACTTGCTCGACCCGATCTTGGGTCACATCTTACTTGTGGGAGTAAGATAAAACTGGCCTCCTGCCTAACTCCGCGAGGAGTAAATAAACATAGCTTTTGAGGATGTTTTAGGACCTGCAATGTCGCATGAAACCACTTTTTCACCGAAAAATGATGGATTTTGAGTCCTGTGGAGCCCTAACGGCTATTTTTGGCCTGCACCTTCTGAATTTTGCAAAATTTTCAAAATGTTTGATTGTTTAGTGTTATTTATGTATAAATGAACACAAAAAAATACTACTCGCATGAATCTGAAATTTTCACCCATTACGTCTCACCCCTATTTTTAATCTGAAAAGTGTTTTAGAGTTATCAACTCAATGTTATAATTAACTTAAAAGTTGCACCGACTGTTCAGTCACATATGCATATTAAAATGGACTTTACCACGGAGCTCAATAGTTCAATTTCTATTTCAGTGGCTGTTGTCTAGAGAATCTGTTTTGGTGACAGAACTGATTGGAACAACATCTGCGTTATGTTAAGACTCGTAGGATCCTATGGAAATTCCATGGTGCTTTCTACATCAATCTGTATAATTTACTGTTAATAATAATAATAATAATAATAATATTCCCTTTGAAATAATAAATGTCTACCAGGGTAAATAGTAATAAAAAATAAATAATTATTTCTTTTTATTAAAAATAATTATCATTGTCAGTTAAATATTCATTAAATTAATGAAACGAATACGTGTCTTTATTTATCCATTCAAAATTGTAGCAATTTAATTATTTTTAAAACAATAAATATTCTCTGTCTTCTTACTGTAAAAATAATTGTCAGATAAATATTCTTCAAATCAATAAAAAGGAATGGAATTTAAAAAAAAATCTATTTATTAAAAAAATGTACTTTTTTAGTCGACGGGGAATTAGATTTTGGAACAATTTATTTTAAAATTCATTTTTAAATGGATAAAGGAGAATGTAATACATGGGAGGATTGTTTACTAGTGGGATCCTGTGAAAATTCCACGGTGCTTTCTACATCAATCTGTATAATTTACTGTTAATAATAATAATATTCCTTTTGAAAAAATAGATGTCTGTCAGGAAAAAAAAATAAATGTCTGTTAAGAAAAATTGACTCTTTCCGCTTCCGCAAAAAATAATTGTCAGCTAAATATTCTTTAAATAAACAAAACAAATACGTCTCTTCTGTATTTATTTATTTTAAATTATAGCAATTTAATTATTTTTAAAACAATAAATATTCTCTGTCTTCTTACCGTGAAAATAATTGTCAGCTAAATATTCTTCAAATCAATAAAGCGAATGTCACTTTTTGAAATGTATTCATTTAGAATTCTACTGATTTAGTTGATGGGGCGATAGAATTTGATTTTGGAACAATTCATTTTGAAATGAGTAAAGTCGGGTTTTTTTTTAAACTTAGCAACATCCAATTAATCACAAGTCACCATCTTTGCTGATCGGACGATCTCATTTTTTTAAAAGTGTGAAAGGTGATAACGTATGTACGAAGACAAAATGCCTTAGTGGATTGTTATATAGACAGGACTGACCAACCTCCTCCCCCCCCCCCCAATAAAAAAACATTTTTTTCTTATTTTACTTTTATTCAGCCCCAGACATAAGGGATTGCTGTGAATTAGGGGCCAGATTTATAAGGGCCATCCTAAGGGGGGAGTTGTGCAGTGAGATGTTTACAGGTATAACATTTTTTTTTTTTAATTAAAAACGAATTTAGATCATTTTTTGTTTTTAAATTTTTAATGATATGAGCTCGTGTGAAAATGTTAGAATCTTTCTAACTTAGACCGGCATTCCTTCATTTCCTTTGATCTTTTTATCCTTCTCATGACAACAACAAAAAGCACATCTGTATCAGTATATATATATATATATATCTATTATACTAAATGTGAGTTAATCAATGTTTGTTTCCATAAAGCTTTAATAACACAAAATACATGTTTCGGAATTTTTGAGATAAGGATTGATAAAATGCATTATTTTGATTATTCGGGTTACTGTTCTCATCTTGAGTGTTATTCTCACAACGTTTCGGCCGATGTAACCTCTGACCTTCTTCAGGTGTATCTTGTTAAACTCGAGAATCTTTCTGTCAAACTCTGGAATCTGTACAGAATTCTAAACGGAACCCTTTATTTAATCCACGGGGGTAGCTTGCTCTCGCAAGGACCTGTGGCGTAACGGATAAAGTGCTAAGTAATAATCAGTTCTAAGTGACAGTCTTCTGGGGGTTGAAAGTTAACCCTTAAATGCTTTTTGTTTCAAATATGACACGTTCCAACAAAATGCCTATTTAATATAATATTCAACGAAAATGTGTCAAACTGCAACTTGTTTTACATCTGCAACGAGCTCGTTGGCAAGTGTGAGTAGGTATTAATATGATGCTGCATCAGTACACCCGCTAAATAGGTAATCAGTATCTTCGATGTCAAACTAATATAAAAAATAAAGCATTTAAGGGTTCAATCCTCAGCGCGGGCGATACTAAGAATACAATTACGAATCACTTAAGACTTCTACCCAGTCATGAATGGAGATTGATGAGAACTCAGATGTGGACAAAGTATTTTTGAATAGTAAAGCTATTGAGGTTTTCGAAGAGTTAGTAAAATTAATATATTTCTGCTCGCTCTCTTCTCTCTACAGTTATAGGCTAAATAGTATTGCTGCCTGTAGTGATATTACCTTTTGTTTCTATTGAACTAGTCCTTTCTTTATTACCTTCGACTGTTAATAAACAGAGAAGGGAAGAAAGAGTGATGGAAACGAGAGTGATAGATGCTGTATGAAATATGGGGGAGTCAAACAACATTCAAAGAGAGTGAGAGTGGTGCATAGGAAGTTAGTAAAAGGAGGGTCACTTGGTAAGTCAATTGCACATTACAGCTAATTAGAACAATTAGAAGGTTTTTCTTTTTCTTTTTTTTTTTTCAAACCCCAAAACTAAGGAATATATTAGTATGTATTTTGTATGTTTAAAATATATAGGAAAAAATGCCTTAGGGAAACAACCGTTGATTAACTTTTAGTATAATCTCATAGTAGTAGTCTTTGTCAGCTCTCTATCGTTTCGCAAAGTTTGCTACTTGAAATACTTGAAACGAAAATTTTGAATAATAAACATTTCATTCATAAGTTTCTTGTAAACACGAGACTAAAAATTTCGCTTTTATTCGTATAAATAGATAAACATTAACATCTTGGTAATGTTTATACAAATTCATTTATCTTTGAAATAAGTCTTTAATGAAATCAAAAGAAAGAAAAAATCAATTCACTTAAGAAAAGTATGGTGTTTTTAATGGGAGAGAGAAAGCGAGTAAGACAGTCAGTCACCCACTCCATCATTTTTCTCTTCTCGCTTTTGCCTAGCAGTAAGAATTCTAGGGAGCGATGTTGTTCAGTACGTTATCCATTTTTTTATTAAACCATTTTGATTAATTACTGTTAATATCAACAAAGCTTTTGAATATATATAGACAAAATAGGACAATAAAATTACAAATGAATAACACCAAACATTAATTTATTATTAACTGTTTAAAAAATAGTCATGCTAATTAGTCATACAAATAATTGTCTTTAAATCGTTCGACGATACTATATATAGAGTATTTCAAAATATTATGTTGTATTATTGATTTAAATAACAGTAACCCGTTTTGATGGTAATATAGGAATAACAAATGAAAAAAACTTCCACATTTATTCATTTATATATATATATATATATATATACATATTAAATAAAATATTAAACTAAAAGTATAATTTTAGTAGATAGAACCTATAGTGAAATGGTTTAAGCTCAATATACGAGATAGAGCAATTATAAAGATAAATGAAAGAAGAGGGATAAACATGTACGAATGGCAAATCTATTTCAACTTCTATTGTTCAATGCAAGGTGTACTCGGTAAAAACATGTTTATTTTTCTTTCCTTAAGCCAAGGCTTTTCAAAGATTAAAATCTTATCATCAGAGGATCTTTGAAAAGCCTTGGCTTAAGGAAAGAAAAATAAACATGTTTTTACCGAGTACACCTTGCAATCGAAGTTGAAATAGATTTGTCATTCGTACATGTTTATCCCTCTTCTTTCATTTATCTTTATATATATATGTGTGTGTGTATATATATATATATATATATATAGTCAATATTTGTTTGTGTGTTACAGAAATCGATATGTTAACAGAATATTCAAATAAGTTTCAATAAGGATTAAATTTAACCATTGAAATTTTCCTTGAATTCGATCTAGGGTCACTAGGGGCAATTATCGGTTAGGTCCATAGAATAATTGAAATTTATTAGAACATAGAGAAACGCAATTCATTTTTTTAAAATAGATTTTCTCCGTTTCAAAAAATAAAATTAAACAAAGAATATCTCAGTGAAGAATATATTAAAAAAATCTTTTAAACATTTAAATAATTATTTTTATTGGTATTTTTATTATTTAAAATCACTTTTTAAAAAATAATTAGAATTCGATTCGTTAAGGCTATTTAACGTTTTTCAGCTGTCTGTAAAGAAACGCAGTGTCAACAAGTATATTTTTAAAAAATTTTAAATCTGTGTCTTGAGGTCGATTTGGAATATAACTTCAAAAAGTTAATAAGAACATTGAGAATCTTAAAAACAAACTACTGTTAATCTATAAAATTACTTTTTCTTCAAAACATCACTGAACTAACAGTGTTTTTTATTACTTGACCTCATATTGCAAATGTCGTTTTTAACTTTTCTTTCAAATCAAATGTTTTCCTCAGAAACCTTTCAACCAGCAATATATCTCGACACGAGTAATAGATATTTATACCAGTTGCACTACCATTTCCACTACCTACCTACGTACCTCCCTACGTCATAATGTAAATTACACAGCAAAAATGTTCCTCCTTTCCAGATTTGAAGAAGAAATTGATTACGGGTACCAGATAGAAAGTCTGCAATGAAATCGGCCATTTATTGTGGCCACAACTCGGTAGGCTAGCGATTGGACAATTCTAGTCTGATTGAACAGTTTCTTTCTGGACTGCGAGGAGGAGGAGGGGAAAAGAGCGAGCACAGAAACCAGAGCCGACGTAAAGAAACTTAATTGGGCTCTTAACTCTGCCTAATGATTTCCCTTTGTGCAAACTGAATTGACCGGTAAATTGGTCGGAATAACCCAAGCAGATAAACCTTTTCCCCTTATCTCCTTCCGGTCTCTGGGTAGAGATCGGGAGTCTGACTTGCTAAAGTCAAATATTCGTAGAAACTATTCGGCTTGTAGAGATATACATCTCTTCAGCTACAAACTTATCACTACAATTTCATTTCCCTGTATGTCCTTTTCTAAAGAGGATTGAAGACATCACAGTTGAAAACACTTTTGAATGTGTCAACGTAACAATGAAAACATTCAGTCTGACCATTTGATCTTGGGTGGTATGATGTGGGTTCTGTTACATGCTTTACTGTATGCTGCTTGCAACAGTTATGTCCTCAATTCTCTTAGATGAAAGGACATACTGTGAAATGAACATGAAGAGATGTATATCTTGATAAGTCGAAATGGTTTGTAGAACCCCTCTCTGCACAGGGTGAAATAAAACATTTCACTTGCTTAGATTAGTTGAAATATATAACTTTTTTTAATCAGTGATGAAAGTGTTCCAGGTTTTCCCAGAATTCTGGGATTTAAGATTTTAGCAGATGGGAGATACAATCAAAGTCTTCAAATTGAAAGAGAAAAGAATCTGAAGAAATCAGAAGACTTGAAAATCAAAGAGATCTTCAGAAAGTCGACTAAAATAACAATTCACCAACTAACACAAAAGATGAAAAAGAAAATGATGAAGCAAAAAAACGAAAACTATCAGAAGTATACTAACTGAAGAAGTTTTAAAAAGTCAAAAGTGTGTAATGTGAACTAAAATTGCGTCTCTTCCCAAAACGCAACTTGCTAAACAGTTTTAAAAAGTCAAAAGTGTGTAATGTGAACTAAAATTGCGTCTATTCCCAAAACGCAACTTGCTAAACAGTTTTAAAAAGTCAAAAGTGTGTAATGTGAACTAAAATTGCGTCTCTTCCCAAAACGCAACTTGCTAAACAGTTTTAAAAAGTCAAAAGTGTGTAATGTGAACTAAAATTGCGTCTCTTCCCAAAACGCAACTTGCTAAACAGTTTTAAAAAGTCAAAAGTGTGTAATGTGAACTAAAATTGCGTCTCTTCCCAAAACGCAACTTGCTAAACAGTTTTAAAAAGTCAAAAGTGTGTAATGTGAACTAAAATTGCGTCTATTCCCAAAACGCAACTTGCTAAACAGTTTTAAAAAGTCAAAAGTGTGTAATGTGAACTAAAATTGCGTCTCTTCCCAAAACGCAACTTGCTAAACAGTTTTAAAAAGTCAAAAGTGTGTAATGTGAACTAAAATTGCGTCTCTTCCCAAAACGCAACTTGCTAAACAGTTTTAAAAAGTCAAAAGTGTGTAATGTGAACTAAAATTGCGTCTATTCCCAAAACGCAACTTGCTAAACAGTTTTAAAAAGTCAAAAGTGTGTAATGTGAACTAAAATTGCGTCTCTTCCCAAAACGCAACTTGCTAAACAGTTTTAAAAAGTCAAAAGTGTGTAATGTGAACTAAAATTGCGTCTCTTCCCAAAACGCAACTTGCTAAACAGTTTTAAAAAGTCAAAAGTGTGTAATGTGAACTAAAATTGCGTCTCTTCCCAAAACGCAACTTGCTAAACAGTTTTAAAAAGTCAAAAGTGTGTAATGTGAACTAAAATTGCGTCTCTTCCCAAAACGCAACTTGCTAAACAGTTTTAAAAAGTCAAAAGTGTGTAATGTGAACTAAAATTGCGTCTATTCCCAAAACGCAACTTGCTAAACAGTTTTAAAAAGTCAAAAGTGTGTAATGTGAACTAAAATTGCGTCTCTTCCCAAAACGCAACTTGCTAAACAGTTTTAAAAAGTCAAAAGTGTGTAATGTGAACTAAAATTGCGTCTCTTCCCAAAACGCAACTTGCTAAACAGTTTTAAAAAGTCAAAAGTGTGTAATGTGAACTAAAATTGCGTCTCTTCCCAAAACGCAACTTGCTAAACAGTTTTAAAAAGTCAAAAGTGTGTAATGTGAACTAAAATTGCGTCTCTTCCCAAAACGCAACTTGCTAAACAGTTTTAAAAAGTCAAAAGTGTGTAATGTGAACTAAAATTGCGTCTCTTCCCAAAACGCAACTTGCTAAACAGTTTTAAAAAGTCAAAAGTGTGTAATGTGAACTAAAATTGCGTCTCTTCCCAAAACGCAACTTGCTAAACAGTTTTAAAAAGTCAAAAGTGTGTAATGTGAACTAAAATTGCGTCTCTTCCCAAAACGCAACTTGCTAAACAGTTTTAAAAAGTCAAAAGTGTGTAATGTGAACTAAAATTGCGTCTATTCCCAAAACGCAACTTGCTAAACAGTTTTAAAAAGTCAAAAGTGTGTAATGTGAACTAAAATTGCGTCTCTTCCCAAAACGCAACTTGCTAAACAGTTTTAAAAAGTCAAAAGTGTGTAATGTGAACTAAAATTGCGTCTCTTCCCAAAACGCAACTTGCTAAACAGTTTTAAAAAGTCAAAAGTGTGTAATGTGAACTAAAATTGCGTCTCTTCCCAAAACGCAACTTGCTAAACAGTTTTAAAAAGTCAAAAGTGTGTAATGTGAACTAAAATTGCGTCTCTTCCCAAAACGCAACTTGCTAAACAGTTTTAAAAAGTCAAAAGTGTGTAATGTGAACTAAAATTGCGTCTCTTCCCAAAACGCAACTTGCTAAACAGTTTTTAAAAGTCAAAAGTGTGTAATGTGAACTAAAATTGTGTCTCTTCCCAAAATGCAATTTGCTAAACAGTTTTAAAAAGTCAAAAGTGTGTAATGTGAACTAAAATTGCGTCTCTTCCCAAAACGCAATTTGCTAAACGGTTTTAAAAAGTCAAAAGTTTGTAATGTGAACTAAAATTGTGTCTCTTCCCAAAACGCAACTTGCTAAACAGTTTTAAAAAGTCAAAAGTGTGTAATGTGAACTAAAATTGCGTCTCTTCCCAAAACGCAACTTGCTAAACAGTTTTAAAAAGTCAAAAGTGTGTAATGTGAACTAAAATTGCGTCTCTTCCCAAAACGCAACTTGCTAAACAGTTTTAAAAAGTCAAAAGTGTGTAATGTGAACTAAAATTGCGTCTCTTCCCAAAACGCAACTTGCTAAACAGTTTTAAAAAGTCAAAAGTGTGTAATGTGAACTAAAATTGCGTCTCTTCCCAAAACGCAACTTGCTAAACAGTTTTAAAAAGTCAAAAGTGTGTAATGTGAACTAAAATTGCGTCTCTTCCCAAAAAACAATTTGCTAAACAGTTTTAAAAATAGTTTATTTTAAATCTTTTTCAAGTTATTTTATATTTTCAACATATTACAAATGATCTTAGTTTGTTATATATGTACTGATTTCACAAAAATATAATTATGTTACAAAAACATTGTTTTTACAATTAAAACTTATGTAAAATTTGAAACTCAGAAATCACCCCAGTCTTTGATTTTACGTCAAAATTTCCGGCGAGTAGGAGGAAGAGAAAGATAGAGAGATAGAAGTTTTGATAGAAATATGTTACACTTTTTTCCCGGGCAACGCCGAGTAGCCCTGCTAGTAAAGGATAAAGATGTTTGTTTTTTTATTACGGTTAGACTCCTCTAGATCCACTGTGTTCTTGCTGTGCCCATTCACATTAACAGTGTTACGGAGTCAAGGGTGTGACTCTTTTCCACGCGCAGACGGTCATTAACTATATACAGACTAACTACACACTGTAGCTGCACAAAAGTATTTTCAGATGCATCACATACTGCTGGGTAGATGAAGATTAGTCAAGGAAGGCCACTTCGGAAAGGTACTATTTAGTGTTGGACGATTCATCGGAATAAAAAAAAAATGGAACTTTGGGGATATCGGAATCCAAAAAAATTTGAGCCTGATTTCCAATTCCCAAAACAATTCTTTTACTTATTATTATTATTTTTTTTTTTTGTTTAAAACTTAATTTTTTATTGCTGACACAAATGGAAAAAATAAAGGGAAAATCTCAAAATGAGTTTATCAAAATCTTTGATACGATACGTTAAGAGAAAACATTAAGAAATTTGTCGAATTAAAAAGAGAATTATTTCTACATTTAAAAGTAAGTTGAGGACTCTCCGTTACCCCTCCCCCCCCAATGGAATTCTACTTATTTTAGAATCAGAAACGATAATTGTATCGGAATCGGAAAAGATATTGGAATCGTCCCATCACTAGTACTATCCCAATTGATAACGATTACTTAAAAGGACACCCCTAGTTTAATAAGAGAGGGGAGAGAGAAATAGGGAGAGAACGAGAGTACAAAATATCAGGCCTTTTTGCTTATTTGATAATATATCGATCCTTTTTGTCTGCTAACAGCATATCAAGCCCTTTGTACTATTTTACGACATATAGACCCATTTTGTCTGTTTTAGGGCATATCAAGCCTTTTTGCTTATTTTATAGTATATGGATCCATTTTGTCTGTTTTAGGGCATATCAAGCCTTTTTGACTGTTTTACGACATATAGACCCATTTTGTCATTCGACAGTTTAAATGCTTTCAAATTTCGAAAGGTCGCAAAGTAATTTCATTTTCAACTATTAAAAAAGATTAACTGACTTGTTTACGAAGAAACCGAAATGAATTGTGATGGATTTAATTTATAATGAAATTATTTTTTTAAATATTTTTTGGTATTATTGCGTTTTTTATTTTAATAGATAAGCGATTAATAGTAAATGAATAAATGTGTAAGTCACATAGATGCGAGAAACACACAATACATGGGAAGTAGTCCCACAACCTATTACTAATGGAGATTTCGTATCTGTCTGCCTGAAGCCGAAACTATACTATTCTATTAATTTCAGACTGTTGTACCATTGTACTTTCTTTTAATGCTCAAGTCATCGGAGGCAGGTAGTATAGTATCTGTTTGTTCGTTATGAGACAATCTTCCCAGGCATTACCTCCTTAGGGGAGTGTAGAATATGTTCATCATGATACCATCCTCTCAGGCTAACAAAAAAATGTGATTGGAAGGAGTATATATTTGCTAGTTTTATTAATGTAGAAATAATTTATTAATTAATTTATTAATGTAGAAATAATTTATTAATTAATTTATTAATGTAGAAATAATTTATTAATTAATTTATTAATGTAGAAATAATTTATTAATTAATTTATTAATGTAGAAATAATTTATTAATTAATTTATTAATGTAGAAATAATTTATTAATTAATTTATTAATGTAGAAATAATTTATTAATTAATTTATTAATGTAGAAATAATTTATTAATTAATTTATTAATGTAGAAATAATTTATTAATTAATTTATTAATGTAGAAATAATATAAACAATATTTTTAAATTCTTTTTTTTCCCCCTCTTTTTTTTTTCTTTTTTTTTTTTTTTTAAATCCTGAAACTGAAAACTAAAACAACAAAAAAATAATATCCCAATTGAAGTGGAATGATGTCATTATTTCTGAAAACGAGGCCAGTTGATGAGGATGGCTAAAAACTAGCGCACAGCTGTGATGCTTGCCTCTTCTTCTCAATGGAAAAAGAGTTATTAAGGGTTACCAA
>OY744552.1:37763570-37851070 GCA_963556195.1 Sepiola atlantica
TTGGCAAGTGTATGCGCTGGAACTTTTTCTCCTAATTATGGACCGAAATCTCCGAGGAGGAGTTGGTAGCCGACTGCAAACTCTTCTGGGAAATGAATATTCCTATTTATGCCGAGACATTCGTTCTGTTTTCTCTCGGCTTAGAGTCTGCAGTTATCGAGGTTCAAATCCTCATTGTGCAGAGATATAAACTCAATGTTTACACTTAACAATGGTTCGAAGAAGAATTAAGAGCGGATCTATTGGGAGCTATCGGATGAAATATTTAGCAGAATTTGATCTGTGTATGGATGTTGTATTAATAGTTCAATTTACAAAACAATTTAAGTGTTGATTTGAGAAGATTGTTAAAAAGAGAGATGTCCTAAAGAGGAGGTAATATCCAATATATATAGTTATCTTGTGGGATTTCAAAAGTTTGACCTAAATAAAATTTAAGTTGATATCAAACTTTGATACTGAATAGCCAATTTTCATTTGTTATTGTTGTACCATGTTATACTTTGCTACAGTTTATTTAAAAACTTATGGGCACTTGTTCGTAATTGTCCACAACCCATTTTTTCTAACTTTGTTACTGGCCAAATTTTTTTCTTTTTTCGGTGTACAATTACCTATCATGTCGCTAGAGAATTCTGTCTTTTGGAATTTTTTATTCAAATGTTTAGATTTTAGGAGGGGGGATCAGTTTCCTAACGTAGACTGATCACCCACTTTTTGACCATGTTCTATGTTTGTTCACCCATTTTTTTTTTTTGTTTACAAATACTTAACATTTTAGGAGGGAGATCAGTTTCCTATATAAACTTAACGTAGACTGATCACCCACTTTTTGACCATGTTCTATGTTGTTTGTTCACCCATTTTTTATTTCTTTTATTTTTATTTATTTTTTTTTTTTTTTTTAATTTTTAATTTTTAATATTTTTTACGAACAAATTTTTTTTCTATGTACATATCATGCCACTGGAGAATTCCGAGTCGTTTGGAAATTTTTGTTAAATTTGTGATGGTCAGAAAGTGGGGGATCTGTTTACATTAAATTTATATTAGAAACTGATCACCCCCCTAAAATCTAAATTTTTTTTTTTTAAATTGCAAAAGATCTGGAATTCTCTAGCGACATGATAGTTAATTTTACACAGAAAAAAGAATTTTAAAGATTTTCGATGGTCAAAAAGTGGGGGATTAGGCTACATTAAATTTATATACGAAACTGATCCCTCCTCTTAAAACCTAAAATATTTTTTTTAAATTTCCAAAATAAAAAATTCTCTAGCGACGTGATAGGTAATTGTACACTGAAAAAAGAAAAAAATTGGTCGGGAAAAACAAGTTGTGGACAATTACAAATACGTGCCAACTTATGTAGTCCCACTTGGACAACTGGTAAAATTGAAGCATTTTTGTCAGAGATATTGTGCGAAGGTATAAACCCAATGTTTCCACTTAACTACTGGTAAAATAGCAACTTGTCTTCATTTAATCGTATTTGAATCTTTTTTTGTGTTGATATGCTGTAAAATAAAAAAAATCAAATCTGTTGTTTCAGAGGGTTTCCCACATGTGGAACCCATTACCATGGAACTGCTTCCCTACTGATTACAACTTGTCATAAGCCATAAGTAATCAAAAGCAGTTCATCCGTTTGATCAATGCTGATACTCCCATAGTGTTCCTCATCTTTCGGATGACAATCATTTTGTCTTCATCTTTCGTGTGAATCAGATGATTCTGGTGTTGGCATTAGTTGCCCCCGATGTTTTTCTAGTTAGAAATCTTTCTGGAAAGACATCGGGTACTTACAGGAAGAACCACGAGACGGTTGCCAACATCCCTGAGTGAAAGTGGTACTGTGGAACCGACTGGATTCGAACTTGGAACACCCAGGTCTTCAGTCCGTGTCGTTATCCACTTAACCACCGTCACCTCCCAATCATTTTGTCTCATTAACCCTTATCCTTGAGTGGCTCTTGTGTTTGATAATTGTTACGAACCAGCCATGACGTGTTACGAAAGGAATGCATTATCTCTGAAATATTTTCCTGGGGTTTAAACAGGAATAAAAGAAAGATAAAAAGAAAATTTTATTATCCATCCCGAACTCCGCTTTGGGGTTCAGAAAAGTTAACAATAAACACAACACGCTGAAGGTACAACAGTAACACAAAAGATTATATAAAAATAGGATGTTTATTAGTTGGGAATGTGGATGAAAGGAACACAAAAAAACAAGATAATGCCAGGGAAAAGAATAAAATTGATTTGGAATAAATTATTTATATCATCTTCTCTGTTATATAAAGGGCAGCTGTGTGTTTATGTGTGTGCATGTGTGTATGTCCAGCTAAAAGTAAAAAAAAACTACTAAAAGACCCACAAAGTTTATATTTTCTTGATCGGCGTTGCCCAGAAAGGTTAACAATAAACACAACACGCTGAAGGAACAACAGTAACACAAGAGATTATATAAAAATAGGATGTTTATTAGTTGGGAATGTGGATGAAAGGAACACAAAAAACAATCGAGGATAAACAAGATAATGCCAGGGAAAAGAATAAAATTGATTTGGAATAAATTAATAATATCATCTTCTCTGTTATATAAAGGGCAGTTGTCCCTGCTATTTTTATTGTTATTATCTTTCTGTATTTACTGGAGATGGGGCATTCTACCGGATGCCAGACATTCACCGGTTATTTCAGACACTTCAGCCTAGAGATCTTTTTAAGATTCTAACCGTCCCTTTAAGTGCAGTTGTTTGTATTTCTCTTGCACTCGGTTCACCGGGTATACTCTCCAGATAGCTTTTAAAATTATTTTTCATTAGTCCTGTTGCTCCTATAATTACTGGTATGATGGAGATTTTCCTAAGATTCCAGTTTCTTTTCATGTCGTACATAAGACCTTGGTATTTCGTAATCTTTTCCCTTTCTGCTCTGTTCAATCCTGCATCATTAGGGACACTGACTTCAACTAGGGTTGCTACTTTCTCCCTTTTGTCCCATATTACGATGTCAGGTTTAACAGCTCTGTTTTCTAGATATGTGTGTCTGTGTATGTCCAGCTAAAAGTAAAAAAAACTACTAAAAGACCCACAAAGTTTATATTTTCTTGATCGGTGTTGCCTAGGTAGTATAATATCTAAAATTTAGAAAAAGTAAATTATTCTTTGAAGATAACCAGGACCAGGTTTCGTCAGGGGGTAGGGTCTGTTTTACAAACAATTGATGTGCTAACTAAAGGGAAGTAAATATGATTTTTTTTTCTTACAGGTTATTTCCCTTACACCGGCACATTTCTTGAGTAATCTAGAAAAGTGCGTGACAGGAATGGGCTGAATGGAGAAGAAAGAGGTGGGGGGGGGGGGGAGTGAGAAAATGATAGAAACAGAAGTTTTAATAGAAATATGGTACACTTTTGCCCCAGGCAACACCGGGTAGCCCTGCTAGTATCATATAAAAAACAAATCTGGTCTAGTGTTGTACTGCAAATGGCATTTTCAGAATCCTATGAAGGGTAATTAGTTTATTAGCGATAATCTAAGGTGCTCCAACTTGCTGACGGGTTCGTGCTCAGCTATTTTTGTACCTGACCAGAGTGACTCTTCAGGGGAGCTGGTTTGCCCATCCTCCCGGGCTTTTGCCACATTTTTGCTGCAGTGGGGAAGCAGTTAAATAGGAGTAAGGGGGTCATTAATACCCATAAGAGAGCTACTTGTTAGGGGCGCCAAAAAGTGATCTTATATTTTTTTTAATCTACTTTAGCCTTTTCGGTATAAAATCGTCATCATGCGGGAATTCTGTCAGCAATTGTCCATTGTCTCTCGTGACAGGACGAGGCCAACAATAAGCTTTGCATGTATATTTTACAAGTAATTTTTTAAAAAAAGGAAGAAAGAAATATTTTTCTCATGTAACATAAAATACTAAATACAGGAGCTAGTGTAGTATATGTTAGCCGTTATGATCCTATCCTCCTAGGCATTACCTCCTCCTTTTTTTTCTGTAGTCATGATACCATCCTCTCAGGGATTACCTTCTATTTTTGGTTCCCCGATTTTATAAATCGGGGGACCTATGTTTTGAGGCATTTCCGTCTGTCCGGATTTTTCTCCGCAACCATCCATTGAATTTCTCTGAAATTTTGCATGAAGTTGTAACTTTGGTCAGGTTAGAAAGTGACATTCTCCGATTTTTGAAAAAAAATCTGGTTAGCCCCGCAGGGGGTCAAAAGGCCCCGGAATGGCAAAAAATGACATTTTTTGCCCCATAACTTTTTATCCATCCATTCAATTTCTCTGAAACTTGGCCAAAATGTGGAGGCAATTGTTCCTAATAGAAAATAAGTATCGCTGACCTTGGAAAAAATCTGGTTCGCGCCTCCAAAATTGCAAAAAATGACCCTTTTCTCCCATAACGTTTGATCCATCCATTCAATTTTTTTAAAACTTGACCAAAATGTAGAGGCAATTGTTCTGGATATAAAATGAGCATCCTTGATCTCAGAAAAATTCTGGTTCGCGCCCCCAGGGGGTCAAAAATGCCCCAAATTGCCCAAATTTATTGCATTTTACACTCGCCACATCGAGTCACATACAGAGGGGGACCACGCATGCGCGGCTTATTTTACTCTGCTTTAGTTCAATAATGTAAATATATATTTATAATTATCTTATGTATCTACATTCATTACTTTCATCTTTATTTCGTATTATTTAATATTACGCACATACATTTTGTAGTCATGAGGTTTATACTACTACTACTACTACTATTACTACTACTACTACTAAAATTACTACAATATACTAATAATACTAAAATTAATAGTAATTAACAGGATTTGTGGAAATTCTACAGTCGTATCTTTCATCTGTTGTATATTGCGGCCATGCATCCTATGGACGTCCAGCGCGGACGCGGACCCCCACAATATTATTGTACCACCTTTGTTCAAAAAAGAAACATACTATCTAAGTAGTCTGGTTAATATAATTTCAGAATATATCTCGTATTTAGTGTCTATCTCCAAAAAACCTTTTGTGTGACATATTTCCATTTTATGGACGTCTGGCACGAATGCTGACCCCACAATATTATAGTACTACTTTTGGACAAAACAGATACTACATTTTGATCCTAGTCCGAAGGCCGGCAAAGCGTATTTCAATTCAAGTTTTACGTTGGACAACAGCAACATCAGACGAAGTTGTAAAAATTATCTTTTTTTGCATTGCATTTTCGGGTTAACAGGCGATCGCATTCTTTTTTTTTTTTTTTTAAATAGGTGAAAGGTGATAACGTACAACCATGAAATTACCTTAGCGTATTATATTGGTATTGATGATGCTGATTAACCTAATAATAATAATCATGATATTATTATTACCTATTTTATTAAAAACTTACAGAACTCGGTCTCATAGTCTATTATCTCTCTATAAAGTTAGGTATGTTTATATGTACATGATTCACTCCTAAACTAATTAACCACTCATGAATTTTGGAACACAGCTGCTAGGCGTAATGGTGGGTAATGTAGGTTATATTTAGTTTGATTTAGTTTTATTCAAAAGGGGCAAAGAGAAGTATTAGAAGGCCTTTGTAAAAATTTAGGTACTTCCGATTTTTTGTGAAATTTTAACAATAGGTATTAGACATCAACTAATAAATAATCCCCTGAATTTCCGTTTCTTTGGAGTATTTTAAAGTGTTTTAGGGGGAAGGGCATAATATGAGCACAGCCTCTCAGTTGAAAATTCAAATATTTCAGATTTGCATTGAATTTGATTCATAGTTATTAGACACTAATTGAGCAAGATTCCCTTAATTTCACTTTCTTCTTAAGACCTCTTAAGCTTAACCCTTAAATTTTAGACATTTTCTAGAATCAAAATCAGGTAATGAATTTTGATGAAAATTGGAATGAGGATTCTAGACATAAGGTTTAGTAGCATTATATCTTGATTTTAATTTTCCTAAAGAGACATAAAAGTGGTGCAAAACTGTTCTGTTGGGAGAATTAATTTTACCCGTCTTGGGATTGGGATTCTACTTATAAATTTATGACTTATACAAAAAAATTCTAAAGTATTTATGTGATTCACATTTAATCTTTTCGTAATAATACTTATATAGGGTTCAAGGAAGAGAGAAGGAGTTTCTTGGGTTTCTCAATTTCACCAGGCAATGTATCTCACTAGTTTTATATAAAGAACTAGCAGGGTGATCCGACGTTGCTCGGGATTGAATGAGGATCACTACTATGTACTATTTCACTATGCTCATAACACCATATTACTTTTTCTTGTTGTTTTTACTACCTTCTCGTCCCGTTTCACCTTTTAATATTGTCGGAAGAAGCTGAAATGTTGGAAAGCTCTTTGAATTAGTGTCTTATACATGTGGTTTAAATTTTATTAAGATCGAATATACGTTTTTGAAGGCTTAAGAAGCTTCTGTCCCCATGGGTTAGAAGTTGGGCCATGTAGATATTCGGCACTTAGAGGGTAACATAGAGATTCGGGACCACTTCCATTGTCTTCCCCTGAAAATTTTATACATATATAAATTTCATCCAAATAGGATATATTTAAAGTTTTAAGGGGGTTATGCTCTTATAGCCTCCTTAGGGGTGCACTTAGAGATTCGGGACTATTTCCATTGTCTTCCCTGATAAATTTTATATAAGAATACACTTTTAGATTTTAAGGAGCACACAAAGATCACACACACATACATTGAGTTTCATATATATTTATATGGGGTTCAGAGGTGGGAGCTGGAGTTTCTTGAGTTTCTCAATTTCCCACTAGTTTTATATAAAGAATTAACGTCCAATTCTTTAAAAAAAAAAATGATGACTAAAAACACCGCATGACCGAGTTTTTATTCTCATCATCCATAATAAAAATCTGCTAATTTCTTCACGTTCGTTGGCCGCATTTTTTTCCGAGTCTGTTTATGGACTATCGGATATTTTTTTCTCTCGCTGCGGCTTCTCCTATTTAGTGAGCGTTAAAAAAAAAAAAAAATGGAGAAAGGCCGATAGAATAAAGTATTAGAACGATCTTTTCATCCACTGTGAAGTCTACCTCCAGACACGCCCAGAAGCTTCCAAAACGGAAATCTTCATGTTCACCCCTCGGCCCTTATTTCAATGTATAAGAGGGCTTAAAGGAAGGGGGTGTCATGCTCCTCCTCCCTCCCTCCCCCCTTCTCTTTCTCTCTCTCTTTCTCTCTCTCTCTCTTTCTCTCTCTTTCTCTCTCTCTCTCTCTCTCTCTTTCTCTCTCTCTCTTTCTCTCTCTCTCTCTTTCTCTCTCTCTCTCTTTCTCTCTCTCTCTCTTTCTCTCTCTCTCTTTCTCTCTCTCTCTCTCTCTCTTTCTCTCTCTCTCTTTCTCTCTTCTCTCTCTCTCTCTTTCTCTCTCTCTCTCTCTCTCTCTCTCTCTCTCTCTCTCTCTCTCTCTCTCTCTCTCTCTCTCTCTCTCTCTCTCTCTCTCTCCGAACAAAAAAGTGCATTGATTTATCGGTAAAATGAGAATAGGCTTGACACAATGTTGGGATCTTCTTTCTTCCTTCCGCTCGCATCCGACACCACCACCCCTACAGACACATACCACCACCTCCTAACCCTTGCCGTCACCGACGACATGTGTATTTGTAGTGCCAGGTTGTTTAGGGCGTGGTCCCAGTACGGCCAGGCTTTTCGTCGGCTTATTGTGCGCATGCAGTGAGTGCATGTTAGCAGCGTGCGATGGATATCGGTCGGAGGGGTTACGGGACGGCTGGGGGGGGGGGGGGGATACGGAAAAAAAGAAATGGTAGGTGTGCTAGTATTACTTGTCTAACTAGTGGCCTGCCCTCCCAACTACTGTACTAAGAACAAAAACAACGGCTGTGGCGTACGCGACCGCACCAACTATCACCATTGCTTACCGTTGTGTATGCACTCTTTGCCAGTTGAGATACCGCAAGTGGTAAAATACGCACGCACACTCGCCAGCCAGCCAAGGCTGCTGCTTTGGTCCGGTTGTTTTATTTTACGGCATATCAACCATTTTTCAGATTATTTAATGTCGAACCCAGTCATTTTGGCAAATGTGTCCATGCTTCTTGATATCTTCAAATATTTAGGCATGGTGTTTGGTTTGATTGTTTTTGTTGTATGGCATTTTTTGGATCATTTTTGATGATGTACGAAAGTGAAACCTGACAAGCGAGGGTTGAGGACATGCGTTGCATGGAGAGAAATGGTACGAGAATGATACGATGGATATGTAATGCGAGTCTTAAAGACAGGCTTAGATCTGATGACCTCAGAGGAATGTTAAATCTGGACAGTATAGGGAGAAATGTGTGCAGAATAGGTGACTTCATTGGTATGGTCAGATTGAAAGAATGGATGAGAGTACTTTGGTTAGTAGATGTAGAACAGTTGAGGTAGCAGGTCTGGTTCACAGGGGAAGGCCAAGGAAAAACATGAAAGAAAGTGATAAAAATGGACTTGAGAGAAAGAGGGATAAATAAAGTCTTGGACAGAGATAGGTTAGTTTGGAAGTCATTTTTTTAAAGCCGTCCAACACATGCCAGCATGTCAAATGGACGATGACAACTATTATTAGGGGTGGGACGTAATGGGTGAAAATTTCAGATTCATGCGAGTAGTATTTTGTTGTGTTCATTTATACATAAATAACACTAAACAATCAAACATTTCGAAAATTTTGCAAAATTCAGAAGGTGCAGGCCACTAGTTTTGGGCTATTTTACATTCATGAAACCCCTTTCACAACCTGAAAATGGTCCTAAATTAAAGTACTATATCAGATTTAACCATCTATATCCATTCATAGCTTTTGAGGATGTTTTAGGACCTGCAATGTCGCATGAAACCGCTTTTTCACCGAAAAATGATGGATTTTAAGTCCCGTGGAACCCTAACGGCTGTTTTTGGCCTGCACCTTCTGAATTTTGCAAAATTTTCAAAATGTTTGATTGTTTAGTGTTATTTATGTATAAATGAACACAAAAATATACTACTCGCATGAATCTGAAATTTTCACCCATTACGTCCCACCCCTACTATTATTATTTATTTTTTTTGCCAAAACTGTGCATCGGTTTTGTATATGATTGGTTTATAGATTAATTTGTTTTGTAGGCGTATATACTGTAAACGAATATTCTGTTAGCAATAGATTCTATTTAATCCCTAGATAGAGCTCAAACAGGTTCTACCACCGTGAGTGAGAGTGGACCTGAGAGTAGTCGCCAGTAAGTAGAGACTCTACACTCTCCAGTTGCTGTTTTGGTATTAAACCTTATGTTGGAGGGGGGGGGGTTAATATTAGAGAATCAGAGAGACTGATTGAGGTTGTTGGGATTGAAAACGTATTATATTTTGCCAAGCAAGGCATCGGTTTTGGCGCTCCTTGAGTTCATGTTAATGATGTAGGGGAGATAACTTGATTTTATGCTTGTATTTTGTAACAAATATTTTTGCAACAATATAATACATTTTATTTACAAAAACAAGGAAGCTTTTCCCTAATTTTTTCCTATCACACCCATCGTAGTTTACCTCCTCAAAAAAAATGAGATTCTACCTTTTTTGGTCGATTACACGTAAACAGCCTGAAAAAATATCCACAAAGAAGGAATTTAAAAAAAAAAAAAAAAAAAATTAGGGTGGGGGATCACTTTCCTATATAAATTTAATGTAAAAATGAGCACCCACTTCCTGGCCAGTTAGCGGTAAGTGGAGACGTGTAACGTCTAATGTAAAAAAAAATTTCTGCTTAAAAAGTGAATTAAAACATGTAAATAAATAAAAATGGAGGGGGTGGCATTTTTTTAAGCGATGAAAAAAATTTAAATTTTTAGGGTTTTTTTTGGTGGGGGGGGGGGGACCTAGATATACTGTTGGTGTATCTAAGCTAACCCTAAACTTACCCTAAACCTAACCCTAACCCTAAAAAAAAGTAGAAAGAAGCGAGTGATGTAGCCGGAAGTAAAGATTGATTTTTTTTTTCTGAAATTTGGTGTCTCCATTTATTACTTAACTGGCCAGGAAGTGAGTGCTCATTTTACCATAAATTTATATAGGCAAGTGATCCCCCAACCTAAAACTCCAACCTAATATATATATATATATATATATATATATATATATATATATATTTCTTATTTCGCATATATTTTTTAGGCTGTTTACATGTAATTGCCCACCAAAAAGTACAATATGAATTGAGGGGGGGGGGGGGGTCAACTACGATGGATGTAATAGTGAAAAATATACCTTTTTTTTTTTTTGAGATTTCAACAATATTAAACTTTTTATTTACAAAAACAAGGAATTTTTATTAAAAAAAAATGTTAATTAACTATTAAAAACCTGAGAACAAAAAAAAAAGGGCCCAGGACATGTTTCATTTACATTTGATGAAATTCATGTGGAGGCGACGTATCGTTATCTGTATTCGTCGAATACTATTCGAGAACCATATTAATATTAATCAGGTTTTTGTTCGTTAACATTGTTGGTCCCCCGATTTATAAAATCGAGGGACTTATGTTTTGAGGCATGTCCATCCGTCAATCCATCCAGATTTTTCTCCACAACCATCCATTGAATTTCTCTGAAATTTTGCATGAAGTTGTAACTTTGGTCAGGTTAGAAAGTGACAATCTCCGATTTTTGAAAAAAAATCTGGTTAGCCCCCCAGGGGGTCAAAAGGCCCCGAAATGGCAAAAAATGACATTTTTTGCCCCATAACTTTTCATCCATCCATTCAATTTCTTTTAAACTTGGCCAAAATGTGGAGGCAATTGTTCCTAATAGAAAATAAGTATCGCTGACTTTGGAAAAAATCTGGTTCACGCCCCCAGGGGGTCAAAAGCCCTCAAAATGGCAAAAAAATGACCCTTTTCTCCCATAACGTTTGATCCATCCATTGAATTTTTCTGAAACTTGGCCAAAATGTAGAGGCAATTGTTCTGGATATAAAATGAGCATCCTTGATCTCAGAAAAATTCTGGTTCGCGCCCCCAGGGGTCAAAGGGGGGTCAAAAATGCCCAAATTTATTGCATTTTACACTCGCCACATCGAGTCACATACAGAGGGGAACCACGCACGCGCGGCTTGTTTCTTAATATTTAAAAAAATATTTTTTAGTCTGCAGATTTCTGTCTGTTAGTTAACAGTTTTGTTTTTTTTTAAATAAAAACGTTTAATATTGTTGAAAAATATTTGTTACAAAATACAAGCATAAAATCGAGATGAATTATCTCCCTTATATTATTAACATGAACTCAAGAAGCAGCTTATCAATATCGAACGAAAAACACCCATACTAATGATAATAACTAGCGGGACCCGTGGAAATTCCACAGTTGTATCCTTCATCTTTTTTAAAAAAAATTTTTTATGGAAATCGCTCCAGACAAGGCATGAAACCACTTGATGTAAGGAACTAAAAAAAATATTACTTCGGGTCAAAAACTAGCCAACGGTAAGTGCTAGATTGATAGATTCCGACCCAGAAAACAGCAATTCTTCACCCTGTGTCAGAAACATTGCTCATGAAATGTGAGGACTAAAGGACAAAATAAGGGAAGCGTGAGTTACGAGGCAGCCGAAAGTTAACCCACGGTCAACTTCCTACTCTGTTGTATATTGCTGCTGTGCTTAAAAATATTTACATTCTATGGACATCTGGCATGAATACAGACCCCACTATATTATTGTAACATTATTGTTCAAACTGAAATATACTTATCTATCTTCTTTCGTGTGAATTAAATGATTCTGGTGTTGGCATTAGTTTCCCCGATGTTTTTCTAGTTAGAAATCTTTCTGGAAAGACATCGAGTACTTACGGGAAGGACCACGAGAAGGTTGTCAACATCCTTAAGTGAAAGTGGCACTGTGGAGCCGACTGGATTCGAACTTGGAACACCCAGGTCTTCAGTCCATGTCGATATCCACTTAACCAACGTCACCTCCCTACTTATCTATGTACTCTTCTTAATGTAGTTTCAGAATATATCAAGTTATCTGAGGGTGGGGGTCTATCTCCAAAACCTTTGTAGAAGGTTGAGAGATATTTCTATTCTATGGACGTCCGGCTAAAACGCAAACCTCACAATATTATTGTATTATTTTCGGACAGAACAGATACTACACTTTGAAATATTTATTTGCACAAAATTTTACACTTGGTACAAATTAGGCACAAGGCCATGAAAAGTGTGGGGTAATTGGTGTCGTTGGTCATCCTTGGTCAAAAATGATTAAAAATGCTAACTTAACTAGAATCATCTCAGTCACCACAATACCACATTTACACTAGGGGCTGTTCTACTTAAGATATCCAAAATTAATTGGAAATTTTATTGTTTATAAAAATGCGTACGTCAATCTCTAAATGGGAGTGAGATCTAAGTGAGGGGTACGGGGAATGGAGTTTGGAAATTTTATTGTTTATAAAAATATGTATATACAAGGATTTCATTAGAATAAAATGAGGAATGGGGAAAGAACAACAATCAAAAAATTGGGTTAGTAAGACACTTCCAACTCTTTCTAAATAATAGACCAGTTTGTTCAGAAGTCAATCTCTAAATGGGAGTGAGATCTAAGTGGGGGGGGGAATGAAGTTTGGAAAGCCAATGAAGTGTATTTCAGTTTGAGTTTCCACTATATTATTGTTCAGTGAGAATGGAGAACCCACAACTGCCTGACAACTGAAAACGGACTCGTTTTATGATTGTGCCGCATATGTGGACAGTAGATATGTATATATATATATAATTATTTAATAATAAATATTTAATTATTATCCACATGCGTATACGTTTCATCCTAACGGAATCTTCAGTGTGAAGATAACTGTTCCAACCGGTCGCACAATTCGAACACCAGTCATCTTTCACTCAAGTCTACGCGCTCTTACTGATGAGGCGAATTCCAACCGTTAAGTAGAGAAATAACTCCTATTTATGTCAATTCGGGCAGACAACATAGTCACCCGTCTTAACAGTGTTCAACAAATCACGTAGAAAGGAACTTGCATTTTATATATATATATATATATATATATATATATATATATATTTTATTAAATAATTTTTTTATAAATTAATTTTTACGTACATAAAAAAATCCATGGACACGTGTTTCTGGCTATAAGCTGTCATCAGCATGGCTACCCTGGGCAGGGATCGAACCATCGATTTAAGTGTCTATAGTCTGGTCTCTTACCACCAGGCCGAGACGCCCTACCACTATCAATGTATGATATATATATATATATATATATATATATATATATATATATATATATATATATATAAAAAAATTGAAAAAGGGAAACCAAAAAATATTATTTATGTGTTCATTAACATAAAAATGTAAAAACATTTTGTACTTGTGGGTGAATGCTTAGGACCACTGCTCTGTCAGCCCCTCATCTGCATGCCACTGGTCCTTTATAAATGATTCATCAAATACAAGTTGCTATTTTCTGGCACTCGTTTCCTGCAAGAGTCGGTTACGTCAAGCATTAAATCACTTGTAGTATTTGATGCCCCCTCCGCTCCCACAATCTGGATGCCTGAGGCCATCAGCCCGTCAGCCACTCGTCCTTTATAAACAATTTATCAAATACGAGTGCCTGCAAGAATCGGTTAAATCGAGCATTAAATCACTTGTTCAACTTGTCTCAAATGTCTGAAAATAATTATTTTTTCTAGAAATCTCTCGGAATAGACGCTAGAAATCTGGCACATTCATTATTTATATTCTCACCTCCACCCTCTCTTGCTGCGTGCGTGCGTGCGTGCGTGCCGGAGTTAACCGATATTGATTTGGTGACGCATTGTCTGCAACATACAAATCGTTCATTTAAATAAAGCCGTTTTAGCCAGTTTTGAAATAATTTCTTTCTTTTTTTTTTTTATTTTAATTTTAAATTTGATTTCGTCACCATTTTCTTTCCTCGTTTATTTGTTTGTTACGCATTTGATTCGTTTTGTCACTTTTTGTAAGCACATGACTCCGCAGGCGATAAATCCTGTCTTGGTGGTCGGTCGGTCGGCTAATGTCTGTGGTGAATAATGATGAAATGATATACACCATGACAATGCTGGTTGGGATGTCAGCAATGCCTGCTCTGCATCACCACCTCCTTTCTCAGACCCGAAATTGCAATTACGTTTCAAATGGTCAGTTTTTAGCTTCATTGTCATCCAGCTCTGTGGTTTTTTATTTATTATGAGCACTTTTAATTAGCATATGATCCAGGATTGAGCCAAATTTTTTCGTTTTGTTATACTCGCTTTACTTATATATATATATATATATATATATATATATATATATATATATATATATAGTCTCGGAAGTTTCCTAACCATTAAAACTATATAAAGAAAAAAAACATTTTAGTCCCAAGTCATTCGGTAGAAAATCACTTTTATAAGTCAATTTACTTTTAGCAGTTACTATATTAGTTTGCTTCCAAGAATTTACGCTAGTCTTAACATTATTTAAGGGATCATCAGTTGTTTACCATGAAAAACTTTTTTGGGAATTTAAAAACAAAACAGTATTTTATTTCATGGTTTCCCAGCAGAGTTGATCAGACCCCACTTCCCTTAAAAGGCAAGAACATAAACGTTCCGTATATTAGATCTAAGTTTTGTTCTAGATAAATGTTTTGCTAACTTATATTAGTTATTAAAAAAAAAAATATATATATATATATATATATATATATATATATATATATAGTTGCAGTGCTGACTACGTGGGTAGGACGACGTTAAGATTGGATAGTAGAGTCCAACAACACATTCCGAGTAAGATTAGGAATGGAACCTTCCAATCAACGGACGTTCAAAATAACACATACGGGTCTTCTATTACAGACCATTTACTTAAAAACCCGCCGTGCGCTAGGAATTTGAGCATGGACTCCTTCACCATTCTCAGTCATGCTCACTCATTATACCATCTAAAAATCTTGGAGACGAATCAAGTTCATCTTAAACGTCTCTCCATTTGTAAGCAAAGAGAATGTCTATTGGGACTAGATGTGATCAGTCTCTAAGATTCATCCTCCATTGTACATATAACATAACGCTATTTTATTTTCTGTACTCTCTCTTTTCACCCCGTTTTTTTTTTTTAAACCCATCGTTTTTATTTAAATCCCTCGATACAGCTTTTGTTAAGAGAGGGCGAAACCGGTCGGCTGGCATTTTTTTTTTTCTTGATTAACTTTTAATCATGAACGATAGAATTCATCTTCCCTTCATGCTTGCGATATATATATATATATATATATATATATATATATATATATATATGAAGAAGAATGGAAAGGAATTAGAGAAGCAAAAGCCAAATCAAAATTCAATTCAATTGCTCAGAGCAAGGTATATTCCTTTCCATTCTTCTTCATATCTACCTGCTCTATCCTGGATATTGAGCTGTATACTCTTCACAATAGGTTTTACCTCTTCTAAAAGTTTGTTTTTAGTACACCACTTTATATATATATATATATATATATATATATATATATATATATATATATATATATATATATATATTCATTTCACTTGAGTTAGGGGCTAACACTTGATTTCTATATGAGATACATAGATATCAGAGTGTTCAATTAAGATTCCCCTATACCTCTCAAGTGTTGAGTTAGTAAAGCAGTAAAGAACACCAATAATAATAACAACAATAATAATAGTAATAGTAATAATTATAATGATTATGGCTACATTGGTTTTACTACCACTACCTTTTGCTGCAGGCTCACTATGCAGCTTGTAAATTCTACCTCAATTTATCAGCATTAAAAAATAACCGCTTTCTCTTATTTAAAACAAATAATAACACAAAAATAATACATTCTGAAACTAATTTTTCAAAATTTCAAAATACTCGAAACTATCTTTATTAAAACCCAGCAATCTAAATTGCTGTTATTTCTATATATGTTGTTATATTTCTATTTTAACTTACCTGCGGCAAGATGACGTTCATTGGTTATGTGGTTTGGTGTCAGCATTCGAGAATTTCCTCAATATTTCGGCTGTTTTCATTTTCATTTTCATTTTACTTCAGGAAGTTCTCAGAAATCAGCCCCCCCCCCTCTTTCTGGGGCTAACACTTGATCTCTATATGAAATCTGAGTGTTGGATCAAGATTCCCCTCTGCCTCTCAAACGTTTAGTGAAGAACATTAATTTTCCTCTCTTTAATTGACCACTTAATTATGTTATAAGTAAAAATTAAAACTAAGTGCAGCCGTCGGCCATAGTCGAGGGCGACCCAAAGGCTCCCTTTTCATTAGCTACTACACTGAGATGTAGGGGAGGGCGCTACTCCTTTCCCAGGATTACTCCACTTACCCTTGATCCTCACCTTATAATGTTAAGCAAGGGGCCATCAAGTACCAACTCTGATCTCCCAGCCCATTTGCAAACACTTTTACCATTATGCCAAATGAGCCGGTTATTATATATTATACTTTATTTTTATTGCAGTATTTTCTTTGTCTTGCTGGATTCCAGGACCAGAATTCATCTGGTCTGGTGGAGTATCTAGCTAAGTGATGTTACTAGAGGTAAGATCACTAGAAGGTGCACCATTCCTAGTGTGAGTAAGTGTGTGATTTTATTTAGGTTATTTTGAATATTTGGTCAGGGTTTACTTGTAGGGTGAAGTGTCTAGTAGGCATTCAAATTCTCTCCTGTATATATATATATATATATATATATATAATGGTAATAATCCAGGTGAAAAATATCCACAGGGTGATAATCCAGAGAATTTTAACTGGGTTTATAAAAAGTGCTCAATATCAAAATAGAGCTTTATATATGATAATTTTATTTACACAGACATGTACAAAATCTGCGACACTGGCATGTCGATGTTATCGATCAACAGTTACTATAAACTGAGATCTCATCAGGCAGAGTTAGAATCCGATCTTAACCTCAGATCATATTTGGAGAGAAACCTTGGTTTGGTTTCTCTCCAAATATGATCTGAGGTTAAGATCGGATTCTAACTCTGCCTGATGAGATCTCAGTTTGTAGTAACTGTTGATCGATAACATCGACATGCCAGTGTCGCAGATTTTGTACATGTCTGTGTAAATAAAATTATCATATATATATATATATATATATATATATAAAAACCAGTGAAATAATGTTAGACACACTGCCATTATTATCTATAATGAGGATTTTTTTATGATTTATATATAAAAGAGGAAAAAAGAAACACGAGAAGGGGAACAAAGATGAATACTTTGTAACTGTTTCTTCTCAAAGATCTTATTTATAATATAAATCATAAACAAATCCTAATTATAGATAACAATGGCAGTGTGTCTAACATTATTTCACTGTTTATTAAAACTTTGTACCTACAAAAAGTATATATATATATATATATGTGTATATTACAGATTGTCCCTCGATGTAAACGTTGTATAATTTGAATTTATAAGTTTTAGAAGCCAAAACAGTGCAGTTTTTTAAAAAATAAATATTTATTTATTTAAAATCAATTTAGTTTCGACTATATAATTCAGGAATAGAAACATTTTTTCTTTTATATATATACTAGCAGAACCCGTCGCCCGGCGTTGCACGGGAGAAAGTACTACCTATTGCATGATGTCGAATAAAAAAAAGATACGGCCTATTGTTTTTTCTCCCCCGTCTACCGTGTTGACGAATGTTTTAAATTAAAAAAAATGAAAAAAGTGGTAGAGTAGAATGTGATCGAACGCTTAAACTGGCGATAAGCAAACCTGTATTCTTACCGATTGGGCCACGGATTCGGGCTAAAATATATGTGAAAATAGGCCAATTAACCTAAGCTTGATTACCAGGAAAATAATAAATAAGAACCGGTGTTTTGTGAAAATTAAACTGTGTGTATTAGTTCCCGGTGTCGATGAGTAGAGTGACAGTACATAATTGTTAGGGAGAAAAGTTTTTGCTACCACTTATATGGAGTTGGTTTTTCGGAGAGACATTGATGGTGGGCCAAATGTAATATTTAGTGTTAAGTAGAAAAAAATAATAACAAATTTACTAAAACACGCTCGAGTGAATAAGTGTAGTATAGTGGTAAGTTTAGTAGCCTGTGATGCATGTGGTTATTTTCCTATACTCCGAGAAGGTACAGGGGAAAAATCGTCTCTACTTTATATATTAAATATATATATATATATTTTGGTACAGAAAAATTAGTACAACATTCGTACCATCGGTTTCAAGCACGGAAGGACTTAGCCATTTGGCTCTCTTCAGCTTTTGTTGACATCTGTTTCGGAAATGTGAAGTCACGTGTCACTCTCGTTTGGACGCGTTATTTGCTTAGAGAGTTGTGTATGTTTGTTTAAATTTAGTGTAAGAAAGATTTAATAAGGTTTGAAAAAAGGGGGGGGAGTAACAGTTGAGATTTAAACCGGAGGAGATTTAAAGAGATATAAAAAAAATGAAAATAAAAAAATACAACAATAAAACAATATTTCTATATAATTCCTGTGAGTCAATATTATGAGTATCGTATATATATATATATATATATATATATATATATATATATATATATATATATATATATATGTGATTTTATGAAGGCTTACCAAAGCATTCCTTTCAAGACACCAATGATCACCATTAAAGATATTTTTTGGAATGCTTTGGTAAGCCTTCATAAAATCACATATAAATGCTCTGTACTCTGTAATCGAGTATCATCGAGCTTGTTTTTTATTGGAACAACCCCGGTCTTCACTGAATGATCTATTTTATAAGTGAAAAATCTAAATATATATATATATATATATATATATATATATATATATGGGAAGAGAAGGATGAAGGTAATCCGATGTGATGGTAAAATGAAAAAGGAAAAACAAAAACTGGATGTTTTTTATGTGTACATCAACGTTTTGTCTTTATTTATAAGACTTCATCAGGATGATGATATAGAGAAAAGATGTCATGCAAGTACAAATACATGTAGGGTAGACATGTTGGGAGGAAAAATAAAATAAAATGAAAATAATAGCCACGTCTTGGTGGACGTCCGTACTTGTTAGAGAATAAAAATGAGTGAAGAAAATGAGTGGGAAAAAGGAAGGATGGAGGGAGCAAGGACTACTGTGGCTGGCGGTAAGAGAAAGAGGTGGGGGATGAGCAGGGGTAAAATGGATGGCAGAGAGAGATTGGAGGAAGAGGGGGAGGGAGGTGTTTGACCAGATGGCTGTGGTCAAGATTGAAGGGGAAGAGTGAGTTGGAATGTTTGTGTGTGGGGGGTGTGTAGTCCTTGCTCCCTCCATCCTTCCTTTTTCCCACTCATTTTCTTCACTCATTTTTATTCTCTAACAAGTACGGACGTCCACCAAGACGTGGCCATTATTTTTCATTTTATTTTATTTTTCCTCCCAACATGTCTACCCTACATGTATTTGTACTTGCATGACATCTTTTCTCTATATCATCATCCTGATGAAGTCTTATAAATAAAGACGAAACGTTGATGTACACATAAAAAACATCCAGTTTTTGGTTTTCCTTTTTCATTTTACCATATATATATATATATATATATATACACACACACGAGGAGAATACCCGTCCCAAGATGCATAAAATTAATTCCTTGAACAGAACAGGTTTACACTACTTTTATGTCCTCTTATGAAGATTAAAATCAAGATATGCTACTAAACCTTATGTCTAGAATCCGTATTCCAATTTTTATCAAAATCCATTACATAATTTTGATTCGAGAAAATGTTTAAAATTTGAGGTTTAATCTTCAAAGATATTAAGAAATTAAACTTTAGGGAATCTTGCTTAATTGATGTCTAATCACTCTGGATGCTAATCTGAAATATTTAATGCTAATCTGAAATATTTAATGCAAATCTGAAATATTTAATGCAAATCTGAAATATTTAATGCAAATCTGAAAAATTTAATGCAAATCTGAAATGTTTAATGCAAATCTGAAATATTTAATGCAAATCTGAAATATTTGAATTTTCAAATTGAAGGTTGTGCCCATATTATGCCTCACTAAAAATCCTTTAAAATATCTAAAGTTTCACGAAGGACTTCTATCCCCTCTTTGTCCTCTTTATATAAAATTAAATTCAAACTACTTCAAGGATTTTCGAGATAGACCCCCTAAACCATATATATTCTAAAACTACATCAATCAGAGTACTTAGATAAGTATCTATTAGTTTGAACAAAGGTGGTACAATAATATTGTGGAGTCTCGTTTGCGAAGGGGTTCAATTTCCACGAGATCCGCGAGGTATTATCATTATACTGAAGTGTTATTATTCTTTATTATTCTTATATAGAAGTAAAAGACTTATTTTTTGCCATCTACTTTACACATGTGTTTGTGGTGTGTACAGACACGCGTATGTAAATTAGATAGCGATACTGAAAAAAGAGTCACTCTTTCTTAAAATGCTCACAGAGACATTAAGAAAAATGAAGTGTGGTTGAATCATCATAGTGAGAGGGGAGAGAGAAATACATTGAGAGCTATCAGAGAGATGGATAACTGGTTTAGTTAATTATAAATTATGGCTAATTAGAATGTTTAAAATGTTTTTCGGTATGGTAGTTTGGTAGTTTTGTTTTACGGCATATCAACCCTTTTTGGGTTATTTAATGCCGAATCTGGTCTTGTTTTCTTCTCTTTTTTGTTTCTTTCCCCTTTTAATATCTGTTTCTATTTAACCCATAGTTGGGATCCTAACAGGTACTACCACTCCGGGTCAGGGTGGACCTGGGAGCAATGGTAATTAAGAGGAGGCTCCACAATCCCCAAAGTCCGTAAGCCGGATCTCACCATCGGATGTAGTTTAAGGTCATATCCAGGACCGGGAGTAGGGTAGGAAAAATAAAAATAAAAAAGGGGAGGGAGAAAGGGAGAGGGGCTGTTGTTTTTGTTTTTGGTTTTGTAGAACATAATTAAGTTTAACAAAAAAAAAAAAAAAAAAAAAAAACGTCAATGTAGGTGAATTTCGTCTCAGGGAGCCACAGGGCAGCCTGATCTGGTATCACCAGAAAATGTTTTTCAATCATAACTCAATCCCAGAACTAAAGTATATTTTAGTATGTACTAGTAGGAAACCCCGATGTTGCTCGGGATTGAATGAGGATCACTATGTACTTTTTCACTATGTTCATAACACGCTATTACTTTCTTTGTTTTCATACTACCCCATCTCACATTTTTGGCCCCTAATATAGTCGGAAGAAACTGAAACTTTGGAAAACTTTCTGAATTTGTATCCTATACATATAGTTTACAGCGAGAAATATTCTATGGTGTTTCAGAATGTCATTAGCCATTGTAAAAGTACCTCTTCTGTATCACCATTGTTGGAGCATCGATAGACTTATTAGCTAGGCGCCGTGTGTCGCCGACAGACAGCTAACTAAAGGTTTCACAAATAGTTCGCCGATGTTTCTTTTCTTTTGTTTTCGGGGCATTAAATTATTTACGAGTAAAATAAAGAATTTAAAAAAAAAAACGAAAACATGAAAATATATTTATTAGCAGGAAGACCCGGCGTTGCTCGGGATTGAATGAGGATCAGTACTATGTACTTTTTCACTATGCTCATCACGCCATATGACTTTCTTTGTTTTAACTACCCCCCCTCCTCCCGTTTCGCCCCCTAATATATTGGAAGAAGCTTAAAATGTTGGAAAACTCTCTGAATTAGTATCTTATACATATGGTTTAAATTTCATTAAAATCGGATATACATATTTCAAGTTTTAAGGGGGTTCTGTCAACATGGGTCACTTAGAGGTGGGGGCACGTAGATATTTAACACTTTCGATATTCAGGACCACTTCTGTTGTCTTCCTCAGAGAATTTTATACATATGATATAAATTTCATTAAAATAGGATATATTTGAAGTTTTTAAAAAGGTTCGACTCCTCATAGCTCCCCTTAGGTTAGGGGTGCACTTAGAGATTCGGGAATACTTCCATTGTCTTTCCCGGTAAATTTTGCATAAAATACATGTTTAGATTTTATGTAGATTCTCTAACCCTCCTTTCTATAGGGAACACACAAAAATTACACAAACTCACATACATTGAGTTTTCTATTATATAAAGGGCAGTTGTCTCTGTATGTGTGTATGTTCAGCTAAAAGTCAAAAGCTACAAAACAAACACCCACAAAGTTGGTATGTTCTTGATCGACGTTGCCCTGGGTAAATAATATCTCAAATTTAAAAAAAAAGATTCCCTCTTTAGGGTTAACTGAGCCTAGTTTCATCAGGGGGCGGGGGGTGGGGGCGGGTTTTTTCAGCCATTTCCAATGTTATCTATTATGTAAAGGAGAGGTGAATGACTTATATTATTATTTTCAATACAAGAGAGGAATGGGTTTGGCAGAGGTGAAAGAGGGGGTGGGGAGAAAGATAGAGAGACGGATTGAGAGAGGTAGAGTGATAGAAGTTTGGGGTATTTTTAACAAGAGCTAACAAAACGAAAAAGGAGTGAAAAAAAAAAAAATATATATATATATATATATACAACAAATAAATGTAACCAAGGGCAAGATAAGTTACTCTTCTACCTATCTGGATAAGTTTTTGTGTTCTAACTTATTTTATAGCGTTTTTAGTTCAATACAGAACTAGTGTTAACTCTGTTAATTTAGATTTTTAAAAAATGGCTTACATTACACTGTCATGTGAAGTCTCGATAATCGCTCAAAAATCAAAAATTACACAAAAATACTGGTAGTAAAAATATACAGTTCGGTTGAACATTACATTTTCGTACTATTGGTGACAGCTATTAGCTGTGATTCTGTTTAATTTTCGATATTTGAGGGACTCCTTTAAATTTTGTTGATGCTTCTGCACTAAAGCACTTTTACATACTACTTTGGGAGAAGATGTGCGAGAATAACAATTTTGGTTCTCGAATCTCTTTCTTCCCAGCCAAATCTAACTGCGCCCTACAGGAACTAGACTATAAGGTTAAAGAGAAAAGGTCTAAACTGAAATGTAAGGAGCTATTGTGATAGGAGCCAGATTTATATGGGGGAGCAACCTGGGTGGGTAGTTGGGCAGCAAGATGGTTGTTCACATTACATTTAAATTTCTGCATGTTGGTACGGTAAATGAAACAGGGAGCAGGGACGGAATTACAAATGCGAACAGTCTGAAGAAAGAAGCTATTAGAGTAAGACAACTTTCAGGGACCTCTACAGTGAAGGGGTGTGATTTTGCTGTTTGTCAGTTGGCTCGGGGGTATTTACGTTGAGACACGTATCCTTTGTTGAATCAATTTTATATAAACGTTATTTTTGTTTTCATCCCATAAATGTCATTTGACCATTCTACTTTGCTTGTTGCCAAAAGTTATAATTCTTTATTAATTGTTGTCTGTGGGGATGTTGATGTATGTATGCATATATGTCTATCTGGTGAAGTTGCAGTATAGTTAACAACCGAGAAATTGAAAAAAAAATTTTTTACTACTAATAACTTTCACCAAACGCATTAAAATTTAATTTTCTACCGACCCGTATACTTTTAAAGTGTGGAAACTCATTGTAAGATTTATTATGTTTGAAACTGTTATCGTTAACTTATCAAAACAAACAAAAATGGCGGTCGATTTTTTTAAGGTGGTCGCTTAGCTTTGGATAACTTTAGGCAGAAAAGATAGTAAAAAAAAAAAATAGGACTTACCCTACCACTAACCCTAAGTCTGGGGAAAGTTGCCACTCAGATTTTGGGTTAGTCCTATTTTTATTTTTTTTATTTTTAAGGAATGAAACCCCACCAACAACAGAGGGCCCATCGGCCATTTTGTTTTTCATGTGTCGAAAAAGAGAGCGGTGAACTAAATCTAATTTTGAAAACAAAGAACTTGAAAACAGTTTCAGAGCGTTTTTAAAGTATACAGGTCAGTAGAAAATTAAATTTTAATGCATTTGGTAATAGTTATTTGTTTATATATATATATATATATATAATATACAACATAATAATGTTAACACACCGGTTCTCGTTAGATCACCGAAGTTAAGCAACGTTGAGCCTGGTCAGTACGAGATGGATGACCATTTGGGAATACCAGGCGCTGTATGTAGGCGGACCTAGCTATGGCCAAATATCGTCGCAAACCCACACAGCCTAGCATGGTGACTATGGCACCACGCCTGAATGACACACACCAATAAGGTGGAAGGAAACCAGGAGTGATCAAAAACCCTAATGATGATGATGATATATATATTTTATTCCTAGTTGTTAACTATACAGCAACTTTACCATCTATGTTGTATTTATGTGTTGGTTTTATATAAGTTTTCTTTTCCAAATTTGTGTCATGTCTTTTAAATGTCGTTCCACATTGCAGACTTTTCATGAACTAATAATTGTTACGTACCTCTTAACAAGTTTCTTTTCTTCAGCTTTTATTTGCGCATATTCACCTGCCGATAATTCTCTTCTTTAAAATCTACCTGTGGATTATAAGGTATTTTGTTTTTTTACTAATGAGTCACCACATATCAAGGCCGAAAACCTCTTGAGGATAAGGGTGAATTAAATACATGGATTGTTAGTTGGGCGATGAAGAATATTTTGTAACAGATAATGTATGGAACGACAGACCAGTTTCCCCCCTCGATGCTCGCCTTCAGAGTGACATACGGACGACAAGCTTTTTTCTTTGCATCAGAGTAGAAGTCTTCCTGCAGGTTCATTGTGGTTATCGTTGTCGTCTCCTCACAATCGCTGACTCACGAGGCAAGGATCCATACAGTGACTTGTTCGTGGGATAACTTTTCCAGGGGATGCTATAAGCTGCTCGTAACATTCTGATATACATACCATCGAGCTGCTTTCTACGTACAGAATGAATGTCTCGTGAACACTTTTGTTTTTGTTTCCTTTTTGATTGGTTTGGTTGTTTTGTTTTACGGCATATCAACCCTTTTTCGGGTTATTTAATACCGAATCCAATCATTTTGGTAAAAAAATTTATGCTTCAAGTTCTTTATATATTCTATAATATTCTATAATATTATATAATATTATATGATATTATATAATATTATATATTTATTCATGCTGTTTGGTTTGGTTGTTTTGTAGAGAAAAAATGTTGTTTTTGTTTCGGGCTTTGCAGAACATGATTGAGTTTTGCAAAGGGAAAGGGGGAAAAAACAATAACATCAATGTTTGGTGCATCTTTTGTCAGGAAGCCGGTATCTTCAGACAGCCCAATCTGGTAGCACCAGTTCCTTCTTGATTGGAGACTTCCACACTTTCTGTAATGAATGAAATGCACTCCATGGTGTGCGATCCTTACATTCATAGTGTGTTTGATGTCAGAGTATCTGCCCAGTTACTTGAAGTCATGAACGCTTAAAGCATTTAAATATCCACTTACCCTTGATCCTCAACTTATAATGATGAGTGTATAGCAAGGGGGCATCGACTACCATTTTTTTAGTATGACTCGATCGAGGATTGAACCTACACCGAGATATAGGGGAGGGTACAACTCCTTTTTCCTGGATTGCTCCACTTACTCTTGATCCTCAACTTATAATGCTGAGTGTATAGCAAGGGGCATCAAGTACCATTTTTTTAGTCTTTGATATGACTCGATCGAGGATTGAACCTACACCGAGATATAGGGGAGGGTACAACTCCTTTTCCTGGATTGCTCCACTTACCCTTGATCCTCAACTTATAATGCTAAGTGTATAGCATCAAGTACCATTTTTTTAGTCTTTGATATGACTCGATCAAGGATTGAACCTCGGTCTTCCAGCCCATTAGCAAACACTCTAACCATTACGCCAAATTGACCATGTTCAATATCAATTAACTTTGGTAAGTTTAAGAGAAGCCGTGTCTCGACATGATTTCATCGTAACCCAGTGATGAATAGTTTTTTGTTTCCGTTTTTAATGTTTCGGTCGCTGGTTCAAATCTTGAAAGGTGCAATCAAAGTGAAACATTTATCAACAAGCCGCGTGTGCGTGGTCCCCCTCTGTATGTGACTCGATGTGGCGAGTGTAAAATGCAATAAATTTGGGCAATTTAGGGCATTTTGACCCCCCCCACCCACTTTGACCCCCTGGGGGCGCGAACCAGAATTTTTCTGAGGTCAAGGATGCTCATTTTATATCCAGAACAATTGCCTCTACATTTTGACCAAGTTTCAGAAAAATTGAATGGATGGATCAAACGTTATGGGAGGAAAGAGTCATTTTTTGCCATTTTTGGGGGCTTTTGACCCCCTGGGGGTGCAAACCAGATTTTTTCCAAGGTCAGCGATACTTATTTTCTATTAGGAACAATTGCCTCCACATTTTCGCCAAGTTTCAGAGAAATTGAATGGATGGATGAAAAGTTCTGGGGCAAAAAATGTAATTTTTTGCCATTTCGGGGCCTTTTGATCCCCTGGGGGCTAACCAGATTTTTTTTCAAAACTCGGAGAATGTCACTTTCTAACCTGACCAAAGTTACAACTTCATGCAAAATTTCAGAGAAATTCAATGGATGGTTGCGGAGAAAAATCCGAACGGACGGATGGAAATGCCTCAAAACATAAGTCCCCCGATTTTATAAATCGGGGGACTAATTAAGCAAGTTCGTCCAGTTTACAGAGTGACGTAAATAGTTGCAACGGAATTGATATATGGATTATTGTTGGATTATTTGGATCACCATTCTCATGTTTCGGAATATTACCTCTGACCTTCAAGTGCATCTTGTCGAACTCTGGAATGTGTACAGAATTTCCAACAGAACCCTTTATTTAATTATTTAAATCACGAGGGTAGCTTGCTTTCTCGTTCCATCAGCCATGACTGGGTAGAAGTCTTAAGTAATTCGTAATTGTATTCTTAGTTTTCGCTCGCACTGTAGATTGAACCTTCAACTCCCAGAAGACTGTTACTTAGAACTGATTATTACTTAGCACTTATATCCGTTACGCCACAAGTCAGCCATGACTGGGTAGAAGTCTTAAGTAATTCGTAATTGTATTCTTAGTATCGCCCGCACTAAGGATTGAACCTTCAACCTTCAGAAGACTATCACTTAGAACTATTTATTACATAGCACTTATATCCGTTACGCCGCAAGGACTTAATTACTTAAGACTTCTACCCGGTCATGGCTGAGGGAACGAGAGCAATCTACCCCCGTTAATTCGATAAAGGGTTCCGTTCGAAATTTCGTACAAATTCCCGAGTTCGAAAAGATGTATGTGAAGAAGGTCGGAGGTTACATCAGCCGAAACGTTGTGAGAATAACATCGAAGATGAGAACAGTAGTCCGAATAATACAAAGAATACAAATTATTTTCATCTTGGATGTTAATTCATGTTTCGGACGATGTAACCTCCGACCTTCTTCACGTGCATCTTGTCGAACACGGGAACCTAAGTCAAACTTTGTCGATCTTGGGAGCCGCTAAGGAATTTCGAACTGAACCCTTTATTTAATTTACAGGGGTTGATTGTTCTCATTCCGTCATCTAGAAGTGTTCATTTTGTACTTCTGATAATTATTATCGCCTGTAGCGAGGATTGAACCTCCAACCTCTAGAAGACTGTCACTTTGAACTGATTGTTAGCCAACGTCTTTACCTGTCCATGTTTATGTCGAACTTGGGAATCTACACGGACTTTCAAACTGAAGCCTTTATTTAATCCACAGGGGTAGATTTTTCTTATTCCATCAGCCATGACCGGGTAGAAGTCTTAGGTAATTTTATACTTAGTATCGCTAGGACTGAACTTTCAACCTCTAGACTGGTGATACCAGATCAGGCTGCCCTGTGGCTCCCTGAGACGAAATTCACATACATTGACGTTTTTTTTTTTTTTTTTTTTTTTTTTTTTGTAAAACTTAATTATGTTCTACAAAACCAAAAACAAAAACAACAGCCCCTCTCCCTTTCTCCCTCCCCTTTTTTATTTTATTTTTAGAACTTGAAGCATAAATCTTTTACTATAATGACCAGATTCGGCATTAAATAACCCAAAAAGGGTTGATATGCCGTAAAACAAAACTACCAAACTACCTCAAACTGAAGCCTTTATTTAATCCACAAGGGTAGATTTTTCTTATTCCATCAGCCATGACCGGGTAATTTTATACTTAGTATCGCTAGGACTGAACTTTCAACCTCTAGAAGACTCACTTAGAACTGATTTTTACTTAACACCTTTATCCATTACGCCACGTGTCTACGTGACTTATTGTTATTAGTCATGTGATTTGCAATGTGGAATTCATGTGCAAAAACGTTTACTGAATGTTTCTTTTGATCAAGAAAATCCTGTTTTATTCTCTTGTTTTTATTGATTTCTATGTATGACCATTGCTGCTTCTCCTTTCTCCTTTTTGTCATGCCATTGTGTATAACTCCAGAGCTTTTCAAACGCATACTTCCCACCCTCTCTTTCTCTTTATATATATATAGGAGAATAGGACAAAAAATTACAAATGAATAACACTTAACAATAGTTTATTATAAACTATTAAAAAAATAGTTACGCAAATTAGGCATACAAATAGATGTCTTTGGATCTTTACACTCTACTATATACACAGTATTTCAAAAGACTATTTTGTATTATTGATTTAAATAACAGTGAGCCGGTTTGATAGTGTATATGTGTAATAAATGAAAGAAACTTTTGCATTTCTTCATATATATATATATATATATATATATATATATATATATATATATATATTTAGATTTTTCACTTATAAAATAGATCATTCAGTGAAGACCGGGGTTGTTCCAATAAAAACAAGCTCGATGATACTCGATTACAGAGTACAGAGCATTTATATGTGATTTTATGAAGGCTTACCAAAGCATTCCTTTCAGGACACCAATGATCACCATTAAAGATATTTTTTCTTAGAAATACTATTTATTCAAATTAAATGTTTTTTTCCTACACGTGTTTCACTACCAAGCAGTTACTTGCTTGGCAGATCATCAGGGAAATTAAATGTCTGGAATACTGGTTTCAACTGCATACAATACACAATGTGGCGTTGCAATAGTTGAGGTCACTTAAGAAGGGAAGAGGAATAAAAATAAAAGTCAAAAATTAAAAAGCAAGGAAGAACAACGATAAAAAAGAAAGTCCTAGAAAAGTCTTAGAAAAGTAGCTTGTGCATTATTTCTTCCACCAAGCCAACAAGCAAATAATCGGTCCCAAATACATTCAAGAAAACCAAAAAACCGGAACAATGTGCGATAATACACTTTCACGTCGGCCGGCACAATGATGAATAAATCCCCCCCCCCCACAAAAAAACAAAAGAACTAAATCATTCAAGTAGTGAAACACGTGTAGGAAAAAAACATTTAATTTGAATAAATAGTATTTCTAAGAAAAAATATCTTTAATGGTGATCATTGGTGTCCTGAAAGGAATGCTTTGGTAAGCCTTCATAAAATCACATATATATATATATATATATATATATATATGAGTTCAAATGCAAAACGCGATAAATCCAATTTCTATAAATTGAGAAATTAAAACATAAACGAACCAACATCAAATCTAGACTTTGTCTGAAAGCTTATTTTAATTAAAAGCAACAAAAAAAAATATGCCGACACTACGACAAAACTATTGCATATATCTAGACAAAATAGGACAATAAAATTGCAAGTGAATAACACAAAACATTAATTTATTATAAACTTTTTAAAAATAGGTATGCAAATTAGGCATATAAATAGGTGTGTTTGGGCTTTCATACTACTATATACACAGTGTTTCGAAAGACTATTTTGTATTATTGATTTAAATAACAGTCAGTGATCAGTTTTTATGAGAATATAGGTGTAATAAATGAAAAATACTTTCACATTTATTCATATATACACATATCTATCTATCTATATATACAGGGTGGGCAAAAATAAGGGTCCTATTTTTAAAAATTCATAACTTTTTTATTTATTGATTTTTTTAATTTTTTTTTTTTAGAATAAGTAAAGGCCCCCTTCCGAAGCAAGCATGAGCCGTATTAGCCCTAAAGAACGTACCCTCATTTAGAAAACATTATTTTTGCTTAAAAAACTCAAAACAGTGTAAAAAAACAATACTTTAGTTTTTGTAAGTTTTAAGAAGTGTTTTTCGGCTAAAATTTGTTTTGTTTATTTTAAAAAATCTCGGAAGGGTCAGTCTACACACACATAAAGTTTGGTGAGTTTAACTTTTATTTTGTGGAAGTTATTCAAATTTAAAGATAGGACCCTTATTTTGGCCCACCCTGTATATATATATATATATATATATATATATATATATATATATATATATATATATATATATATAAGAGGTTTATGTAGTTTGCTTGAAGCATTGTTTATTAGTATATAGAAATGTGATACTTAGAAGGCAATACAATGCAGAGGTGTGACGGATAGACACAAGTTGGAGCAAATAAAACATATAATGGTGGAACAAATTAAATAGTTTCACCCTTAATACAATGTATACATACACATATATATATATACATATATATATTTTTTTTTTTCACAAACACACATATATCTGCTTATCTACACAATGTTACAATGTTATGTGATACCTGTATCAAGATGGTCTGGTGGAAACTCTGTATGATATAATATTTCGGGAACTCTTCCCTTCTTCAGAACCGTGCTCAACTCAAGTTCAAGCGTGCATATGAATATATATAGTAGAAAAATTTGACCCGTTGGACCAGCCATTGAGCTCAGGTTAAATTGTTTGAATGGAGGGAGGAGGTAGCAAAGCCAGTTAAATATCGGAAAAATAAAGACAAAATCCAAAATTAGTCTATTTCTGCTCGCTACACCTTTCTCTCTCTCTCTCTCTCTCTCTAATAACATATTTTAGTTATTTACAGAATATGATAACTACCAAAATCTTTTCCATATACTTACACTACACAAGTACATGATTACACTAATTAAGGGGTCGACGTGGGGACTAAAATACTTTGTTTTTTCTATTTATTTTGTTACTTATCGTTACTTTAGATTTTAGTCTTTTATTTATTCATTTGAATTTCTAGTTTCATATATATATATATATATATATATATATATATATATATGAGAAAGGAAACATAATCGGAAATGAAAAAGGGAAAACAAAAAGATGTTTTTTATGTATTCATCAATGTTTCGTCTTTTTCACTCACAGCCATCCAAATTAATTTCATTCACTCCAACCCCCCCCCCACTTTTTCACTCACAGCCATCCACATTAAGTTCATTCACTCCAACCCCCCCACTTTTTCACTCACAGCTATCCACATTAATTTCATTCACTCCCACCCCCCACTTTTTCACTCACAGCCATCCACATTAATTTCATTCACTCCCACCCCTCCACTTTTTCACTCACAGCCATCAACATTAATTTCATTCACTCCGACCCCTTCACTTTTTCACTCACAGCCATCCACATTAATTTCATTCAGTCCAACCCCCCCACCCCACTTTTTCACTCACAGCCATCCACATTAATTTCATTCACTCCGACCCCCCCACTTTTTCACTCACAGCCATCCACATTAAGTTCATTCACTCCAACCCCCCCACTTTTTCACTCACAGCTATCCACATTAATTTCATTCACTCCCACCCCCCACTTTTTCACTCACAGCCATCCACATTAATTTCATTCACTCCCACCCCTCCACTTTTTCACTCACAGCCATCAACATTAATTTCATTCACTCCGACCCCTTCACTTTTTCACTCACAGCCATCCACATTAATTTCATTCAGTCCAACCCCCCCACCCCACTTTTTCACTCACAGCCATCCACATTAATTTCATTCACTCCGACCCCCCCACTTTTTCACTCACAGCTATGTACATTAATTTCATTCACTCCCACCCCCCACTTTTTCACTCACAGCCATCCACATTAATTTCATTCACTCCCCCCCCCTCGTCTTTTTCACTCACAGCCATCCACATTAATTTCATTCACTCCCCCCCCCTCGTCTTTTTCACTCACAGCCATCCACATTAATTTCATTCACTCCGACCCCTTCACTTTTCACTCACAGCCATCCACATTAAGTTCATTCACTCCCACCCCCCACTTTTTCACTCACAGCCATCCACATTAATTTCATTCACTCCGACCCCTTCACTTTTCACTCACAGCCATCCACATTAATTTCATTCACTCCCCCCCCACACACACACTTTTTCACTCACAGCCATCCACATTAATTTCATTCACTCCCACCCCCCACTTTTTCACTCACAGCCATCCACATTAATTTCATTCACTCCGACCCCTTCACTTTTCACTCACAGCCATCCACATTAAGTTCATTCACTCCCACCCCCCACTTTTTCACTCACAGCCATCCACATTAATTTCATTCACTCCGACCCCTTCACTTTTCACTCACAGCCATCCACATTAAGTTCATTCACTCCCACCCCCCCACTTTTTCACTCACAGCCATCCACATTCATTTCATTCCCTGCCATTGACTTCTCTCAGTCCGGACCTTGGTCCTGCGCTACCAGTAGTGGCTACTACTTCTTCTCATCAACCCATCATGTCAACCCAATATTCTCATGTACTTGTATGACATTTTTCTTAAAATTATCATCCTGAGGAAGTTTTACAATAAAGACGAAACATTGATGAATACATAAAAAAACATCTTTTGGTTTTTCCTTTTTCATTTCTCATATATATATATATATATATATATATATATATATATATATATATATATAACTAGAAAATGGGTAAAAATAATTCCCTGAACAGGACAGTACTATAATTATGTCACCTTACGAAAATTAAATTCAGGATATAATGATACTAAACCTTATGTCTAGAATCCTTTTTTTCATTTTGGTCAAAATTCTTTAGATGATTTTTATTCTAGAAAATGTCTAAAATTTAAGGCTCGAGCTTAATAGGTCTTAAGAAGAAATTGAAATTCAGGGAATCTTTCTTAATTGGTGTTTCAATGACTATGAATCAAATTCAATGCAAATCCGAAATATTTGAATTAGCAAACGGGAGGTTATGCCCATATTATGCCCCCTAAAAAAACCCTTAGAATACTCAAAGGAAACTGAAATTTGGAAAATATTTATCAGTTGATGTCTAATACCTATTGTTAAAACTTCACAAAAATCGCAGGTATCTGAATTTGCACGAAGCGCTTCCAGCCTCTTTTTACCTCCTTTGCATAAAACTAAATCAAACTAAATATAGCCACTTACGCCTAGCAGCTGTGTTTTAAAATTAATAATGATCGGTTAATTAGTTTAGGAGTGAATCCTTTACATACAAATATATAAGTATATAAACATATGTAACTTTATGAACAGATATATTATGTATATATAATATAATATATATATGTATATATAATGTGTGTGTGTGTAACTTGCTCAATTAGTGAGTATTGATTTACTCCTCTGCAGGAGTTAGGCACAAGGCCAGTTTTTATCTTACTCCCACAAGTAAGATGTGACCCAAGGTCGGGTCTGAAAAGTGGGGTTTAAAAATTGCCTGGGCAGCCCCGTCGGCATTCCCCGGTAGAGGCGCCTCAGACAGTAAGCAATTAACTTACTCCTCCCCAAAGAGGGGAGGCAAAGCCTGGGAAGGTGGACCTCCCAGAACTGCACAGGACAGACCCATTGACCGGTGTAAATCAAGACCCGAAGGCCAAGACAACACCAGTATGGGGTGCAGTATCCATCGGAACAGATACTACACTTTGATCTTAGCCAAAAGGCTAAGAGTAGTGAGTAGCAAGAGTTAAACAAATGGAGCTCCCTTGTCCACCTCTTGAATGTCGGAAAATAATTGATTTTTGTGTGACCACATGGTGACATGGAAAGTTTGTAATCGGATTATTTAAAAATTGTCCTTTTTGTGTTTAAAACTCTTACTCTTGATAGTTTCTTTTATATTTTTATTTTCAAGTGTTTCAAATTCTTTAACTTAGAATAACATTTGTTATGGTTTTGTGAGCAACACACTAAATTAAGTTAAAACTTAAAGAAATGGGGGGGGGCGATGATACGATGACACCACCTGATTAGTCATGTATACTATCGTAAACCTAGCTGGAGTCGCTCACATTTAACTTAATCTTATCTTGAAAGACTGAGGAATAGTATGATAGCAACACTCATTGAATAATCTCACCCTCTCCACAATACGTACGAGAGGAGAATCTAGGTTCACATTTTTATGGCAGGTTCTCAAAAACTTATTCTAAGTAGAAACTTAATGTGTATTTTTTTTAACCATGTGGGGCATAGAAATATTTAGTTTAGTCCCCATGTGTTGGATTACCCCACTCAGCGAGATGGACTTGTCTTCTTAGATCATCAAAGAGATGGAAACACTAATGTGAAAGCTGCATTCTCCACAGTCTTTCAATTATCTTGCATTGGCTTGTCACTGATAATAAACTTTGGAGAAGAAAGGCATGTGTTTAATGTCTGTTTTACATACACTGGCATGTGTTTGACGGCTTTTAGAAATTGACTTCCAGACATACCTATCTTTGACCAGGTTTTTATTTCTCAAGTCCATCCTTTCTCCCATGTTGTCTATGGTCTTAATCTGCTAACTGACCCTGCTACCTGAACTTTCTTACATCTACTAACCCAAGAACTCTCATCCATTCTTTCAATGTGACCAAACCAACAAAGTCTCTGTACACATCTCCTGATACGGTTCACATTTAATTTCCTCTGAGGTCATCAGATCTAAACCAATCTTTAAAACTCACATTACATAGCCATCGTATCATTCTCATATCATTTCTCTTCATGTCCTCAACCCTCACTGGTCAGGTTTCACTTCCATACATACTCACACTGCCTAAACATGCTTGATAGACTCTTCCCTTGGTCGACAGCGTTAATAAAAATATGAATTCAATTGTAGATTTTATTTGATGACATTTCTGAAATGCGGTATCGCTACTTAAAGTTTTGGATGGGTTTCCTTATTTTTGTTGTTGTTGTTGTTGCTGTTTTCGCAACTTTTATTTTAAGTTTTCAATCATGAAAAACATCTTTCTTTTTTTTTATTTGCTTCTTTTTTTTATTTCTTTTTTTTTTTTCCGTTTTATTTTCTTTCGTTTTTATTTTTGGGTCAAATTCTTCCTCTTCCTTGTAATATACCTTACCAAAAGTTTAAATATACATAGTGGCACAAAACGCTGCGATTAGCGCCAAAATACCCATGAACTGGCCAAAGACAAAAAAGGTTGCTCTTGTCTATTAATAAATAGAAGTTCTCCCAACTTAGTGTATCTCTAGTCTCTAATTCATCAGTCTCTTTTCTAACTCAATTTCTTTTGATGTTTATATCTATCTATCACTCTCTTCATTTCTACATATCAAAGACTGTCCGTATATCTACTTGACACTATTCGTAACCATCCATCTGTCTCTCCATATCGCAGACTGCTCATATCCGTCTCTTCTCATATCAATCTATCCATCACATGCTCTTTTAGCATTCCTACCGGGTTAACCTTCTCCCTTCCTCTCTCTCTCCTCTCCTTCTATCTCTCCCCACTCTCTATCCTTCTCCATCAATCCTTCCCCCTTTTCTCTCTCTCCTTCTTCCCCTCTTTCTCTCTCTCCTTCTCTCCCTCTTTCTCCCTTTTTCTCTCCCCTTCTCTCCCTCCTTCTCCCTCTCTCTTCTTTCTTCCTCTCTCTTCCCCTTCCTCCATTTCTATCTCACCCTCCTTCTCTCTCTCTCTCTCTCTCCCTTTCTCCTTCTTTCCTTTTCTCCTTCTTTCCATTTCTCTCCCTTTCCCTTTCTCACTCTCTCTCTCTTTTCTCACTCTCTCTCTCTCTTTCCTCTCTCTCTCTCTTTCCTCACTCTCTCTCTCTTTTCTCACTCTCTCTCTTTTCTCATTCTCTCTCTTTTCTCACTCTCTCTCTCTCTTTTCATACTCTCTCTATTTTCTCACTCTCTCTTTTCTCTCTCTCCTTTTCTCACATTCTCTCTCCCCCTCTGTCTCTCTTCTACTTCCTCTCACTCTCTTTCCATCTCCTTTTCTCTCTCTTCCTCTCCTTTTCTTCCTCTCCCTCTCTCTCTCTTCCCCTTCCTCCATTTCTATCTCACCCTCCTTCTCTCTCTCTCTCTCACTCACTTTCTCCTTCTCTATGTTTCCTTTTCTCTCCACCCTTCCTTTTCTCACTCTCTCTCTCTTTTCTCTTCTACTTCTTTTCACTCTCTTTCCATCTCCTTTTCTCCTTCTCCTCCACTCCCTCTCCTTTTCCCTCTCTTCCTCTCCTTTTCTCTCTCTTCCTCTCCTTTTCTCTCTCTTCCTCTCCTTTTCTCTCTCTCTCTCCATCCCTCTATCTCCCTCTCTCTATTTCTTCCTCCCTCTCTCTTTTCTCACTCTCCTTTTCTCATTCTCTCTCCTTTTCTCACACTCTCTCTCTCTCTTTTCTACTTCCTCTCACTCTCTTTCCATCTCCTTTTCTCCCTCTCCTTTTCTCTCTCTCCCTCCCTCTCTCCCTCCCTCTCTCTCCCTCTCTCTATTTCTTCCTCCCTCTCTCCCTCCCAACGTATTGTGTGTCTCTATTCATTACTTAGCCTTTTGTCTGGCCACTTATGTTCAGAATAGAACAACAGAGACTCTTCAATAGAATGTCAATTATGTGACTCACTTCGCTTGAAGATTGGAAGCCAGCCAAATGCAAAACACCTCCTCCTCCTCCTCCTCTCCTTTTTCAAGAAAACTCCACATTACAAGAGTGAAACGCTTCTTTGAGACTTCCAGACTGTTAACCCTCACCATGACCATAACCCATCACCATTGTCAACATCATCATCTTCTTCCGAGTGTGGCCATTATCCTCGTCTTTTCTTTTTTTGGTGCCGACAAGCACTTAACAAAAAATCTTCAGCCTCTCCTTCTTCTAGTTTTCCATTGCGCTTTTCTCTCTCCCCTCGACCACAAGTTTCATTGGAATAAAAATTCAAATTCTTTTTTCCAATGTATAAATTAGTCAGTACCATAAACATCATTCAGAAATTCACTTCTCAGAGATGAATAAACCATGAAACTGCAGTAAAGGGTTCAGATGAGCCAAATTCATTATCATCTACTAGTCAAATTTATATCCTAGTATACTATATATATCCTAGTATACTACCATATCCTATCCTATATCCTATAGGATAGGATATATATAGCCTATATACATATCCTATATATATATATATATATATATATATATATATATATATATACTAGTTTCTATATATACTATATATATTATTAATAGATATAATATATATATACTATAATATATCATATCATATATATCATATCATATAATATATAATAATAATAATAATAATAATAATAAATAGAAATAATAATAATAATAAATATATAATATATCATATAATATATATCATATAATATATCATATCATATATCATATAATATATCATATCATATATCATATAATATATAATATAATAATAAATAATAATAATAATAATAATAATAAATAGAAATAATAATAAATATATAATATATCATATAATATATATCATATAATATATCATAATATATCATATAATATAATAATATAATAATAAATAATAATAAATAGAAATAATAATAATAAATAATAATAAATATATAATATATCATATAATATATATCATATAATATATCATAATATATAAATATAATATGATATATACTATATGTATACTATATATATACTAGTTTCTATATATACTATATATATCCTAGTATACTATTATATCCTATTCTATATCCTATATATCCTACTATACTATATATACTATACTATATATATTATACTAGTCAAGTTTACATCCCACTGTCAAAAATAACAAAAAAATTATGCTTCCCCAGTGTTCGCACTAATATTTATATAAAATAACATCTTAACCCTTAAATGCTTTATTTTTTTATATTGGTTTGAAAAAGATTTTATTATCGAAGATACTGATTACCTATTTAGCAGGTGTGTTGATGCAACATCATACTAATACCTACTCACACTTGCCAACAGGTTCGTTGCAGATGTGAAACAAGTTGCAGTTTGACGCATTTTCGTTGAATATTATATTGAATAGGCATTTTGTTGGAAGGTGTTATATTTGAAACATAAAGCATTTAATTGGTGAAGTTAAAAAAAAAAAAAAAAAAGGAAGAAAACGTCTCAAACTGGAAAGTTAAAAAAATATTTGAATATTAGTGAGAACACTGACGAAGCATAATTGTTTTCTATAATTCTTGATGCGGGATGTACACGCGTATATAATATATATATATATATATATATATATATATATATATATCCAGTATTAACTTTAATAATGTGCTCAATACATTAGTAGAGCAATTAGCCTGATGATTTGCCCTGGGAATGAAACGTTTCTGTGTTGCTTACTTGCTATGAGTATATTTTCGTACTATATATTTCTTCGAGAGCAAGAAATTTGAATTGGCGGCTAGGAATTAAAACAAATGACGCCGGATGTTAAAAATATTAAAGACGTTTGCGGAAGATAATAAATAAGATATAAAAAAGAAAATAGGAAATTAAAAAAAAAAACGTATGAATCGATATGGAAAGCAGAAAGGAAAATAATAAAAAAAAAACTTCTCATGGAAATAGAGTGAAGATGAGGGGGAGGGGTTCTGACTTCCCTTATTCGTCAGGCGGTCTTTTATTTTGCACTAGCTAACATTTGTGTGACGGGACAGATATATATATATATATATATATATACATACAAATGAATATACATTGCTCTTTATTATAGAGTTGAGTATTATTTTAGTCTTGAGAGACAATGGATACCCCCTGTAAGTGAACCAGAATTGTTTGAGTCCAGTGGTAAGGAGAAGTCCAGGATGACTGGAAAGACTGAGCTTATTTCAGAGTTTTCCTTCTCCTAGATTAGTTGCATAACCAAGGCTTGAGAGACTAGTCGTCTTACCTACTATTTAATCCATAGTTAGAGGGAGGATATATGGATTCATATATTTGGATATTAGTAAAAGCGATGCATTAGCCTCGATAGAACTTGAACCCTCATGCCAAGCTCACAATCCACACCTGTAACCACTACATCACACCACTTCTATGTTATATATATATATATATATATGATTATTTTTATTTACACAGACATGTACAAAATCTGCGACACTGGCATATTGATGTTATCGATCAACAGCTATTACAAACTGAGATCTCATCAGGCAGAGTTAGAATCCGGTCTTAACCCTAGAACATATTTGGAAAGAATAGGTTCTTTCCGAATATGTTCTAGGGTTAAAATCTGGATTATTATTATTATATATATATATATATATATATATATATATATATATATATATAGTTGCATGCTTTGAGAAAAGCTTCATTTCCAATTATATATATATATATATATATATATATATATATAAAATATGAAAATATATTTATGAAAATTAAGCTACACAGAGGCGTCCACGTTTCATTCTCGCAGGGAATTGTTAGGCTAAAGTTGTATGGTTTGACAGCTTCATTTCCAATGATATATATATACATATATATATATGTGATTTCATGAAGGCTTACCAAAGCATTCCTTTCAGGACACCAATGATCACCATTAAAGATATTTTTTCTTACAAATACTATTTATTCAAATTAAATGTTTTTTCCTACACGTGTTTCACTACCAAGCAGTTACTTGCTTGGCAGATCATCAGGGAAATTAAATGTCTGGAATACTGGTATCAACTGCCGACAATACACAATGTGGCGTTGCAATCTCAACTATTGCCTGGTAGTGAAACACGTGTAGGAAAAAACATTTAATTTGAATAAATAGTATTTGTAAGAAAAAATATCTTTAATAGTGATCATTGGTGTCCTGAAAGGAATGCTTTGGTAAGCCTTCATGAAATCACATATAAATGCTCTGTACTCTGTAATCGAGTATCATCGAGCTTTTTTTTTATTGGAACAACCCCGGTCTTCACTGAATGATCTATTTTATAAGTGAAAAATCTAAATCTACATATATATATATATATATATATATATATACACATATAGTTGTATGGTTTGGGGAAAGCTTAATTCTTCAACTGATACAAGGTTTCCATTAAGTAATACCATAAGGAACTCTTGATCAAACTCGACTCAACGTCCTCATCAGGCTTCATCATCAAGGGTGAAAGTTTCTATTTCCACAAACCATCTTTTGCACGTTCGTTCATTCTTCTCCATTGGCTGCGGTGTTACCTTTTTTAAACTGGTAAAGAATTTCGTGCCTCGAACGCTCCGTGGATACTATCATGTTTTAAGGGCTGTCAACATAAGTGAAATGTGTTTCGACATTACTTACAAGTAAACATATATTGGTAGCCATTTGAAATTTTGTAGATTGGATAACAAACACAGCCATTACAGGGTATACCTGGAATTTTCCCCTACTAAAGCAAATATTTGGTCGGACAGAATATGCAATCAATGAAATGGATTGGAATTTTTTTATGTAAAGAACACAGGTTGAAAATTAAAATTTGCTATTTCGGTCTAACTTAGAAAATCCATCTAACTTAATTTTATATATTTGATATATATGTGCAATGTCTATGAAGGTATTTATACATACATATATGTACACCTATATACCTATACATATATATGCATACAAATACCTACAGATATATATATTATATATATATATATATATATATATATATATAGGATCAAATATAAACCAAAAGTAACACTTTTAGTAGATGGAACCTATTGTGAAGAGGTTTATACGAGATAGAGCAATTGTAGAGATAGAAGAAAAAAGAGTGATAAATATGCGACGATTGTCCAAATTTATTTCAAATTTAAATTGTTCAATGCAATACAATTCATCGGACTTCCTTTCAACAGAAATTTACCACCCGGACAAACCGCATATGTTTTTTTACGAAACTTTTCTTTTTTTCACTGCGTTTTTTAATAATATTTACATATTTTTCAAATATTTGAACTTTGGTTTTTTCGAAAGCCAACTTATCCATCTGTATTTCTCCTCTGATGATAAGATCTCGATCTTTGAAAAGCCTTGGCTTAAGGAAAGAATAATAAACACTAGTTTATTACTGAATACACCTTGCATTGAACAATTGAAATTTGAAATAAATTTGGGCAATCGTCGCATATTTATCACTCTTTTTTCTTCTATCTCTCTCATATATATATATATATATATATATATATAATCATATAAATCAACTCAAAATATGGAACTTAGCTGAATCAAAATAACAAACCTTGCATGCACAAAGTACTCAATATCCTTTGTAATAGTTTTATAACAAAAAGTCTGTGGAACTTGTTTGCTTGTCACCGTGCACACTTGATGATTATTATCAAGCAGCTTTGGCTGCTGCTGCTTTATCAACTAATGTCAAAGTTAAGAAATTATATATCGGGGGATGAAACACGGGAGCCTCTGTGTAGCTTGATTGCCATATATATTTTCATTGCTTACTACCTAGCTCTACTTACGTATCGAGCACTGTTGAAGTAAATACTGAAAACTGATACATAAAAAATTATCTCTCCTTATAATATTTTATGTGGATACATGAAGTACTAATATATATATATATATATATATCATATATATATATACACAAATATTGTCCAAATGGGTCGGAGCTGGTTAGGGTCTTATCAATTAGTTTTGTGTTTTCTTACCGAGAGAGGGGGGGGGTCTTATTGATTAGTTTCGTTTTAATGATTTCAAGTAGTGACTATGGATAGAAATGTGAAGTAATAGCAAGCAGGCTAAATGATACCAAGCAGGCAAAGTTTGCCAGTTGCTAATATTTATTAACCACCCCACGTAAGTAGAATGTAACACGAGGTCGATCTAATGGGGGAGGAGGTACCTTTAGGTGGTCAAAGTCATTTACAAGATGTCCTCTATCTCTTCAGAATTGTCCTCAGTTAGGAGGTGCCAGAAGTGATGAGGCCAATCCGTTTCTCTTCTATTATATATAAACCATTACAAGTGGAAGCGGATTTCTTCATCTGGAATCTGATTGAAGCAGTTCGAATAATAATAAATCTGGCTGATCTGAAGATATTACTGCAGTTTCATGGATTATCCATTCATCAGACACCGGCGTTTCAAGCTTTTTGCTATCTTCAGTGTAGAAAGTGATAATTTCAGACGGTTGGAGGATTCGAACCCAGTTACAGTATCTGCCTAGACTCCGCAAGCACTCTTGTCAATTTTTCTTTTAAAAACTCTGTACATTCTCTTTCTAATATATATATATATATATATATGTATATATATGTATTACAGAAGATCAGAACAACATTGGTACCGTCGGTTTTGAATCCGACAAAAGGTAACAGCACCTGACCGTCCTTTGTGTAGCCTCCTCAACCTCCACTGTGGTTTGTTGCTTTAGAGGCTGAGGAGGGTTCACAATGGATGGTCATGTGCTGTTCCCTTTTGTCGGATTTCGAAACTGACGGTACCAATGCATTACAGGAAATCAGAACATTGCAATACGTACCCATCCAAACACACGCATGTATACATATCTCCCTAAACATATTTACAGAACTCGATATGAATACACACACACCTATATATATATATATATATATACACAGAGAGAGAGAGAGAGAGAGAGAGAGAGAGATAGATACTTATTTATAATTAAGTATTTACATCCACAGACAAACGTTTGTTTTATCTTATAAAACTCATCAGTATGGCTATACATAACTGACTCACCGACCACATGGTTCGAACCTTAGACCTCAAGTGGGATAACCTGACATCTGTACCCATGCGCCAAACGATTCATATATTCATATATATATATATATATATATATATATATATATATATATATATATACATGGACGGCGGCACCGGGGGGGGGGGCAGGGGGGCTCAAGCCCCCCCCCCACACACACACTTTCTAACTCCCCCCCCCCAACACTTTACGGTCATCAATAATGAAGTTATATATGCATGTGTTTAACCGGGCCCCCCCCTACTTTTTAGAATAGCCACCCCCCCCCCTTTTATAACTGTGTCGCCGGTCCTGATATATATATATATATATGATACTTTTCAAACTATATATATATATATATATATATATATATATATATATATATATATATATACGTACACACATAATCATATCTATACATCTAACACAATTTACAACTATACACAAACAAGATAATGATCACTTGATTCCCGAGGTTTTACTATCCCTCAGAGTCACTCTTTCAAAGGTTAAGGAGACCGATGGTCATATATATATATATATATATAAAATCATTTGTTTTATTGTAAGGTTCGTTACTCTTCAAGTAGCAAAAACTATTCCTTCTCTTTCCTTTTCCTCATATTTTTTGATATTGTGTATTTTTGATAGTTTTTTTGTTTGCATTTGAAATCTTTCTTATTGTTGTCAAATTTAGTGAATGCTTTGTTTTTGTTTTTTTCCCCCAAAACAAAATTGTCTTTAAATTGGGGTCTAAGGTACTTAATTCACTCTACACTCTATATAAAATGTAAAACCAACATAGCTACCGTATTTTCAGTTATATTGAAGCGGTTAACTCCCAAAATTGCTGCCAAATTTTACTGATTAGTTTTGTCTGATTTTACCAGCGGTGACAGGGCAAATTAATCCACCATATTAATTTGTCTGATTTTTTGTGGATTTATTTTTTTATTTTTTCAAATATTAATCTGTTTCTGATTTTTGCGGATTTAAAAAAAAAAATTTTTTTTATTTTTCTTTTGCAAATATTAATTTGTTACTGATTTTCAAGAATTTCTTTCCCCTTTTTTTTTTTTTTTGTATTTTCCGGATTAGTTCACCATGCAAATTATCCGTTGTATAAAAGACAATTTCTTTGGCAATATAATATATTGGATACGCCATTATTATGATGATTAATTTGTAATATATTTCAATTTTATTTTTTAAAAAACACTGTTTGCTTTTATTATTTGTTTCTTACAAAACATACTCTCCCTTAACCTTACCATCAACCCTAACTCCGAGTGGCAATGCCCTCCTATATAAGAAAAATAACTCTCTGAACGAACTGAGAATAAAAAAGAGTAGTCAAAATAAAAATGTAAAAAAAAAAAAAAAAAGTCCACAAAAATCGGAAATCAAATTAGTATTTGCAAAATAATCGGCAAAAATCATACAACCAATTAATACGGTGGATTAATTTGCCCTGTCACTTTTTAGAAATACGACAGAAAAAAATAATCGCTAAAATTTGGCAGCCATTTTTGGAAGCTAACCGCTTCAATATAACCGTTTATCTAATAAAATGTAATTTTGAACAAAAATGAAAGCCCAAAAAGTATGCAAGTACCCGTTCTCTTGAAACATTACAAATACAATCCGTCAACACAATAAGGTTTTTATTTTTAAAATCTTTCAAATTCAAACAGATTTACTCAGGATAATTTTTCTTTATATGTTAATTTAGTAAAAGTACAGTATAGGTAACTCATAAACCAAAAAAAACACACATAATTTATATAAAACACATTAGAATGAAATTCTCTAGTTTTAACATGCGGAAACGATTTGTAAGATTTTTGTTAAAAAAAACTAAATGTACAGAATAGTTAACACTTGAGAACTCGTAAAACAAAAAAAAACAACACATAATTTATATAAAACGCATTAGAATGAAATTCTCTAGTTTTAACATGGTGAAACGATTCATAAGATTTTTGTTAAAAATAACTAAATGTACAGAATAGTTAACACTTGAGAACTGATAAAGCAAAAAAAAAAACACATAATTTATATAAAACGCATTAGAATGAAATTCTCTAGTTTTAACATGTAAGATTTTTGTTAAAAAAACAAAATGTACAGAATAGTTAACAATTGAGAACTCGTAAAACAAACAAAAAATATAGCTGAACCCGCCATGTTTTAATGTGATTTGTAAGATTTTTTAAATTGTTAAAAAAAATATACAAATCATTTCCACACGTTAAACTAGACAGATTTGGTAGGGAATTTCATTCTAATGCGTTTTATATAACTTTTGTGTTGTTGTTATTTTTGGTTTATGAGTTCTCAAATGTTACCAATTCTGTACTTTTACCATTAATTTTTGTGATTTTTATAAAGTTTTCTTTCTCGCCTTTTTCTTTTTTTTTTTTTTTTTTGAAAAACAATATTTCTTTATTTTCTTTATTAATTAACATAAACTCTATATTAATAAAACTTTTGAGACAACTTCACGTGTGTGTATGTGTGTGCGTGTGTACGTGTGTATGTGTGTGCGTGTGTATGTTCCGGCGATTGATAATTACACCTTGAATTTTGTTTTATTTACTATTCATATTTCATAGAAATCAATAAAACGAAATGTTATAAATTCTATTAAAAAAAATAATGTAATTGTGAAATTAAATCCGCCAGAATGCATTTTGATTTCTTCGTAAACGAGTCAGCCATTTTAATCTTTTGTTAATCTGATGAAAAAAAAAATGAATGAATTACTTCATAACCTTTTGAAACTGGAAAGGAATTTGAAAATATTTAAATTGTTGGAATAGAGAAAATCATTGAAACTGTCTTTAAAATTCTGAGCAAATCCTCATTTGATTAAAAGTTTGAAAATGGCGGAAGCTTTTTTTAACATCCAACCATTTTATGAATAGAAATTAAAACGACATTAACTTCAAACAATTAGTTCGGTGCTTAAGCATATCCGCCCCGACATTAAAAAATTTAAAGAATGTATAAACGTTATTATGTACTTACGTGTTAGCTGAAAATAAGATTGTGCAGAAAAAATTACGCAAATTCATCCAGTAGTTATTTAATTATAAGAAAAAGAAAAAAAAATGATTTAAATGATTTTACGTAGATTTTGACATTTTTGTAAACAAGGGAGATAACAAACCAAGAAATCGTGAAAATATGAGTTATCGTTCTTGACCACTGGAAAATCTAAGATACAAAATGGTGGAAAATCTACCGAGTGAAAAAATCGTTAAAATCGTTTTTTTTTAATAATTAAATAACTACGGAATGAATTTGCGTAATTTTTTCTGCACAATCTTATTTTCAGCTAACACGTAAGTACATAATAACGTTTATACATTCTTTAAATTTTTTAATGTCGGGGCGGATATGCTTAAACACCATTAGTTCTTATGTTTCGGAATTTTGTAGATGAGAATTGATAATTTGGATTAATTGGATTAGTCAGACTACTGTTCTCATCTTAGATGTTATTCTCACAACGTTTCGGCCGATGTAACCTCCGACCTTCTTCACATGGGTCTTGGCGAACACGGAAATCTGTACGGAATTTCGAACTTCATTTAATCCAGGGGGTACTTTGTTCTCGTGTTGTCAGCCATGACCGGGTAGCAATTTGAAGTAATTCGTAATTGTATTCGTAGTATCCGCCGTAGTAAGGATCGAACCTTCAACCTCCGGAAGACTGTCACTCAGAACTAATTATTACTTCACACTTTCGGTGATCCGTGGCTTAACAGATAAAAGTGCTCCAAGATGAGAACAGTAGTCCAAATAATCCAAATAATCCAAATAATCCGAATAATCCAAATAATGCAAATCATTAATCCTTATCTCAAAAATTCCGAAACAAAATTAAAGTTTTATAACAATTTGTGTTCATTAATAATTCAATGAATAATTAATAAATCATAACATAATAATAAAATTTAACTTTCGAAAATCTATTTATCAAATAAAAAAAGGCATAGTTTATTTATTTTTTTATTTATTTATTTATTTATTTACCATAAACAAGGCATATTGTCAGGGGCTATTGTGGGCCAGATTTATAGGGGGCATCCTCAGTGGGGAGTTGTGCTGACAGTCTACCGTTTTCTTTGTAACTGAATAATTTAAGGATCGATGAAATACATCTCAATATTTTCTTCAAAAACGAAATGGGCTGCAAGGTGTAAGTGTTAGATAGAATTTTTTGGCGGTCGAGGTGGGGGGGGGGGCGGTTTAGGGTTATAGAAATCTCATAAAATCTTCCGAGAACCCATTAAAATCAAATCCGTGGGTCCCAAGACTCATTAAATTAAAAAAGCTATCAGCATCATTGTATATATATATATATATATATATATATATATATATACATTCGAGTATGGTGTAGATCCACAGGGTATAAATCCAGGGGAGTTGAACCGGGTTTATGAGAGTGCTCAATAAAAATATAGAGCATAAATATAAATGATAATTTATTTCATTTTGACTACAAAATTGATTTTGTTTCACGAGAGCAGTTTGAGGGGCTCACGCTCTTCAGGTCTTGAAATAACATTATTTCAAGACCTGAGGATCGTGAGCCCCTCAAACTGCTCTTGTGAAACAAAATCAATTTTGTAGTCAAAATGAAATAAATTATCATTTATATATATATATATATATATATATATATATATATATATATATATATATATATATTTATATATAAAATATGAAACTAAAAGTAAACTTTTTGTAGATAGAACCTATAGTGAAATGGTTTAAGCTCAATATACGTGATAGAGCCATTATAAAGATAGATGAAAGAAGAGGGATTGTTCAATGCAAGGTGTACTCGGTAAAAACATTTTTATTATTCTTTCCTTAAGCCAAGGCTTTTCAAAGATTAAAATCTTATCATCGGCGGAATTACATAGATAGATAAGTTTTCAATGGAAAAGCCAAAATTCAAAATTTAAAAAAATATTAAGTAATGGAGAGTGAGAATGTGCGTGTAGAAAAAAAAATGAGGTCTGTCCAGTTGGTAAATGTCCGTTGATAAGGTGTCCAGTGAAAGGAGATTTAAAGATGGAAAATAATTCGTACATGTTTATCCCTCTTCTTTCATCTATCTTTTTATATATATATATATATATATATATATATATATATATATATATATATATATATATATATATATATATATATATATTCACCCGCTATTTTAGACACTCTAACCGTTCCTTTAAGTGCAATTGTTTGTATTTCTCTTGCACTTGGTTCACCGGGTATATTCGCCAGGTAGCATCACTTTATATATATATATATATGTGCGTGTGTCCGTCCAAATCCTTTTGTTTCTGTTGTATCATTGGACTCACTTCATTTTGTTTTTGTCTGTTTAGTGTTCCTTTCTTTCTTTCTTTTTTTTTTTTTCATGTTAGTTATTGCTTTCTTTATTCCATTTTTATATTTGATATTTCCAAATTATTTTAATCTTTAAATATTTAAAGTATTAATTATAATTATTAATTAATTATAATAATTAATTATAATTGTAAAATATTGTTATGGATTAACTTTTATGAGTATATCTTGTCTAAATGTTACTAAGCTAAACACCCACATACATGTCTGTAATTGATTGATTATTATTAATAATAATATAATATTAATAATGATATAATTATTAATAACAATAATATTAATAATGATATAATTATTAATAACAATAATATTAATAATTATGATGTAATTATTAATAACAATAATATTAATAATAATTATAATGATATAATTATTAATAATCATAATATTATAATAAATGATTTAATAATTATAATAATAATAATTGGTTTAATGATAATAATAGTGAATTGAAATTATATGCAAAGAACATCAAATATTATTTTTATTATTATTATTTTTATTTACCATTTGTTTGTACGTACATAATTATTGCAGTGAATACTCGATACATATTCGTCATTGCTTTTTGAGATAACAATCCTAAGTAACTACAGTAAAAACGATTATAATTAATGATTGGCCCATGGACAACGGAAAAGTGATCTAAAGTGAATAGAATAAGATTGTTATGCAAATTTTTTATTGTGTAGAAAAGTAATATTTCGAGTTAAAAACAAACAAGTAGTTTGTTTTTTTTAGATATCAAAAATTCTCTTATTTTTTTTAAAAGACTTGGTAAATGGCTACCATTTTAACTACAATAAATCCAATTCTAATTTTAAGTTATGCCGACTAGTTTCAGTGAAAACGAACAAGCAGTTTGTTTTGTATTTAATATTTTCACATTTTCTTATTCTTAGAAAAAGGTTTTGTAAATGGCTACCATTTTGACTACAGTAAATACGATTCTAATTTTATGTTATGCCGACTAGTTTCAGTGAAAACGAACAAGCAGTTTGTTTTGTATTTAATATTTTCACATTTTCTTATTCTTAGGAAAAGGTTTTGTAAATGGCTACCATTTTAACTACAATAAATCCAATTCTAATTTTGAGTTATGCAGACTTGTTATTGTGTAGAAAAATAATATTTCAAGTTTCAGTGAAAACAATCAAATCGGTTTTATGTAAGATTTTAAAATTTTCTTGCAAATAAAATCTGGTATTCATCCATTCTGGATACTCAACACAATTTAGTTTAAACGAGTTATCTTCCCTTGTTATTAACTACTTGGTCGTGCCATGTGTGAACATTCAAAATGGTTGCCATTTACAAAGTATAATGAAAAAATTTTAAGATCTTAAATTAAAAAATTTTTTATTTTTAATACTTGTTTATTTTCACTGAGATTTGAGCTGATGGTGTGCCAAGTTCGAATCCAGTCGATTCCATAATACCACTTTCACTTAGCGATGTTGGCAACCACTATGTGGTCCCTTCTACAAGAATGCCGACAACAGAATCAAACCGGTCAACAAATTTAGACCATTCTGATTCATACGTATTTACTTTGAAATTTGAAAAATTACTTTTCTACACGAAAATAAACCTGCATAATATTAGGGGTGGGACGTAATGGGTGAAAATTTCAGATTCATGCGAGTAGTATTTTTTTGTGTTCATTTATACATAAATAACACTAAACAATTAAACATTTTGAAAATTTTGCATAATTCAGAAGGTGCAGGCCAAAAATAGCCGTTAGGGCTCCACGGGACTCAAAATCCATCATTTTTCGGTGAAAAAGTGGTTTCATGCGACATTGTAGGTCCTAAAACATCCTCAAAAGCTATGAATGGATATAGATGGTTAAATCTGATATAGTACTTTAATTTAGGACCATTTTCAGGCTGTGAAAGGGTTTTCATGAATGTAAAATAGCCAAAAAATAGTGGCCTGCACCTTCTGAATTTTGCAACATTTTCAAAATGTTTGATTGTTTAGTGTTATTTATGTATAAATGAACACAAAAAAATACTACTCGCATGAATTTGAAATTTTCACCCATTACGTCCCACCCCTACTATTATTATTTTTTTTTTTTTGCCAAAATAAACCCGCATAACATAAAATTAGAATAATTGTATTTACTGCAGTTGCTGGGGATTTTTATTACAATAAGCAACAAATTCATTTCCTCTAATCTCCTTCGAAGTATTTATCAAAGGTGCGAAGTGTCACAAACATATCGGCTATTCACCGCAATATGTCATTCTTGTACGTACAAACATCTACTTAGCCTAGAATTATTATGTAATATAAACCAAGTTGTTATAATCTATAAATAAGAACTTACCTCAGCTATTTTTTGGGCTCTGTAACTATTAGTACTACTACTATTTCTACTACTACTACTACTACTACGTTGTGTCTCCTCCATCCGTCGTGGACTTGGACTGAACGTGCTCCCCTCTTCCTGTTACAGTGGCTACCTGGCACGTTTACGACGTCTACAGCAGGGGTGCACGAGCTGAAGCAGTAAGCACGCTAAGATGTGCACCAGCTGGCCACACGCGCGCAGATACGGCAAGATGGAGACAGGGACTTCTACTACTTACTTCTACAACTACCAACTTGGAAGCAGCACCAACCAACCAATAAGACTGACCGACCGACTGACCAGTATGCATGAATAGCCATCCGTCAGAGAGAACTATGCACCCAACTGCATCCTAACAATAAATAGTGCAACGGACATCAAACAAACACACACACATGCATATATGCATATATATATATATATATATATAATAAACAATAGAAAGTTAGATTCCAGTAACCATGTCTTTATTCACCTTTAAAAAAGAAATCAGAATACTTGACGGACCGTTTCGTCGATGCATGAACAACCATAATATAGAGTTATATATCCTGAATTTTCTATAAGTGTGACTCTTCAGAATAAAAAGGAGAGTAGAAAGTAGACCTTTTGTTTACTTCTGGCAGCCTCGTAACTCTCACTTCCCTTATCTTGTCCTTTAGTCCTCACATTCCATGAGCGATGTTTCTGACAAAGGGGGAAGAATTGCTGTTTTCTGGATCGGAATCTATCCACCTAACATTCAGTGTTGGGTATGTTTTTGACCTAAAAGTAGTATTTTTTTTTAGTTCCTTACATCAAGTGGCTTCATGCTATGTCTGGAGCAATTTCAATAAAAACAAAAGCCCCAAAACATCAGAAAATAAAAACCCAAAAATAATAACACTCACATTTATATATGCAGGTTCAAACCAGGAAGATGATATTCTGTTTACTTTATGTATGCCATATTTAATACACAAATGTATGTGTATATATATATATATATATATATATATATATATATATATATATATATATTCTATGGACGTCATATTTATATGCATGATCTGAGTGTTGTTTTGTTGTCTGATGTTTTGGGACTTTCCTTCTGAAGAGTCACACTTATGGAAAATCCAGGATATATAACTCTATATCATGGTTGTCTATGTGTTGATGAAACGGTTTGTCAAGTATCTGAATTTTTTTTTTTTTGGAAAGGTGAATAATGACATGGTTTCTGGAATCTAACTTTCTATTGTTTATTTATACATGCTCTGATGTTAAAAAAATAACATCTATTGAGCTTAAATCTTGAAAGTTGTCTGACTATCAATAATGAATGTATACATATATATATATATATATATATATATATATATATATAAGTTTGGATAAAATTCTAACAAAATGTCGAGATGAATGGTAAAAGCGGATCAACCAAACAATACAATCAAATCAGCTGATGGTGAGACTTTTATTTCATATTCCGTCTTTATTGTCGAAAGATTTTATCAGAAAGGAGTGAAAAAATATTATTTTTAAATCTTTACGAAAAATGACAGTATAAAAGAGAGAGGAAGGGCAGAAGAAATGGAAAGAGAGAAAGACAGAAAAAAAGAACAAGGAAAGGGATCCCATGTTATTTACAAAATGACATGGGCGTTTTAGAAAAGAGAGAGGAAGAAGATAAAGGAAATAAAAAAAATAGGGAGGGAACTCCCTCCACGTCACTTTAGACATTCATGTCATTCTCGTCAGCATATAAGATCCTTCCCCATACGCTTTTCTTTTTCCTTTCTGTTTTTTATTTTTTTATCTAAAATGCCCATGTTACTTTGTGAATTTAATAATAACATGAGATCTCTTTTCTCCTTCTCTTTCCTCTGTCTTTATTTATCTGTCTTCTTTCTGCCCCTCCCCTCCGTTTTCTTGTCTAACTTTTGTAAAAATTTAAAAATAACATTCCTTCACTCACTTCTGATGTAGTTTTTATTTTATAATATAGATGAAATATAAAAGCAAATATCTCACCAAATGAGTTTTATTTGATTGTATGATTTGGTCTATCTGCTTTTCCATTTACCTCTACATTCATGTGTGTATGTATTTGCTCACATTTTTCTAAAATCAAGATACTGAGGTGCTGGGGAAACAGAAATAACTTTCCCGGAAAAAAAATTATTAACAAAAAAGAATTTATTTTAAAAAAAAAACAACAACAACAAAAAAGATACTGACAGTTGAAATAATAAATAGAAAAAAGAAGAGAAGAAATTTTTTTTTAATATTAAAAAAAAAAGAAGGAAAGAAAAAAAAAGGTGGTAACTTGGCAGGATGTTGTCAACAAACAATGGAAAAGGAAAAAAAAATTTTTTTTTATGCTAACAAAAATGAAAGAAAAAAAGAAAGAAAGGAAACTTTACCCCAAACCCCTCCCCACCATCATATATATGTATATAAAATAAAATATTTGCAAATTCATCTGACAAAAATTTAAAGAAATGAAAAAAAAAAGCAGAAGTAGTATCAATATTTCACCTTTATATCTCGAAGGCTTGATCAAGAGTGAGACAAGAAAAGAAAAATTTGAAATGCAGCAAAAGTGAGAAATTCTGTCTTTCTCGATTTTGCTAAATTTTGACTTTTCTTTTTCTTATCTCACTCTTGATAAAGCCTTCGAGATATGAAGGTGAAATATTGATACTACTTCTGGTTTTCATTTCTTTGCGCATATATTTATAAATTTCAGGTATATTTGAGCAGTAAGCCTTCACTTACACACATTTGAATTGCTGTGTCGCCATATGAGTGCTCTATACTTTTGAAAGAGCCAAAATTTTATTAGATGCTATGCAATCATTTTTTTGTCTCGCTCTCTCTCTCGTTCTGATGGCTTTCAGCTAAAACTATAGCGATTGTCAAGGGGTTAGGATTGATCCTTCTCAGCAAGAAATCACCAAAGATTTACCGATGTTTCTCTTCGCTGGCATCGTTCTTTTATACTTCCTAATCTAATCAACTGGCGTCATTACGACGATAATTTTCAAATTATGAAGTCATGCACAACTTACTAATTGAATTAACGGCCCCTTAACAATGTCTTCCGTGTTGGCCATAAAGCTCTAGAAGAGAGGAAGCCATTAGCGAGTTCTTGCATGCCACACTTTCGACAAAAGCCTGGCTCTTTCGAACGGAACACTCATATGACAACACTTGCATTAACCCTTATCCGTCATCTTTAAGCAAATATTTATAAAAGAAGTCTTGCTGCCAAAATGTACTTTTACATATATAAATATATATTATATTATATTTACATATAGATAAATATAGCAGTATGAAAATATATTTGTGGCAAGTAAGCTATACGAAAACGTTTTATTCTAGGTTGATCATCAGGCTAATATGATTTACTCTGGGGGAATGAAACATAGACGTTTCTGTGTAGCTTACTTGCCATAAATATATTTTTATACGACTGCGAAGCTCTACTAACATATTGAGCACTCTTGAAGTAAATACTAAAAATATATATATACGTAATATATTATATCATTTTATATATGTGTATATACATGAAATAGTAATAACTATTAAAATAAAATTATATATATATATATATATATACATATGGGTAGATGAAAGGATAAAACAATCCAACGGAATGAAATTAAAAATGGAACAGTGGAAGATCCATAAGCTCAACGTTTCGCCCGATGTGATGTGGGCTTTTTCAAGAGCGGACGAAAAATTGTCTGTTGTCATTTTTAGCAATTTTTCGTCCGCTCTTGAAAAAGCCCACATCACATCAGGCGAAACGTTGAGCTTATGGGTCTTCCACTGTTCCATTTTTAATTTCATATATACATATATAATTTTAGTTAAAGACTACAGACCACTTTATATCAACTCAGTCTCTTGTAGATCTGGTCAAGTTTCCAGGTTGCAACTGGTTAAGGAAGGTGGCATTTGGTGTTTATTGAACAAGTCATTTTCTTTCCGTGTTTCCAGAGATCCTCCTCACAGGGTGGGGAGGGGAGGTCTATAGTAATTTTATAATATAGCTTTACTTTAAAATCGCTATAGAATTCTGTCTTTAAAATTCTCCGTGAAGATGGTCTCTGGTCATGGCGCCTTTTTTAACCAGTTCTGACCTGATGTTAAGAAGAACCTTATTTGCTATTTGAGCAGATCTATAAGAGATTGCGCCGACCGACGCAAGCTGGCTATACTCTTTAACGAAACTAGCATAAATTAAAAAAAAAAAATGCTGCCTAATTAAACACACACGCACATATATATATATATATATATATATATATATTTATTTTGGTACAGAAAAATTAGTACAACATTCGTACCGTCGGTTTCAAGCACGGAAAGACTTAGCCATCCGGCTCTCTTCAGCTTCTGTTGCCATCTGTTTCGGAAATGTGAAGTCACGTGACATTCTCGTTGGGACGCGTTATTTGCTTAGCGTGTTGTGTATGTTTGTTTGAATTTAAATTTAGTGTAAGGAAACGGTTGAGATTTAAAACCGGAGGAGATTTGAAGAGATATAAAAAGATAAAATTATAAAAATAAAAATTAATAAAATAATAAATTAAAATTGAAACCTACGGTACAAATGTTGTACCAATTTTTCTGTACCAAAATAAATAAATATTATGCTCTTAATTTTTAACTTCAATTCTTAATTAATCGAGCACTCTGCTGGGATTTTTCCTGCTATATTACAAAGAAGGTATATATATATATATATATATATATATATATATATATATGTATGTATATAAAGTACTTTCATAGTTTCTTGTTATTTCTCCTAATGTCTGCTGAATGACTCCGTGAAAATCCAGACAATGACTCACAACAAAAAAAGGACAAATATATAAAAAAAAATACCATTTTAAAAAAGTGGGATGGTATCCTCTCATCTAGCATCCACGATCACAACTACCATCATCATCTTTAATTAGTATAACTACTAGCATACCATTCTCCTACTATTATAACACAACCATTCTGCTGCTACTACTACTACTACTACTACTACTGCCATTATACTGCTACTGCTCGTACTCTTACCCTAACCCCCCCACATTCTTCTAATGAGTTTCATCTCCCTATCACCAGACGGCAGCGGTGGGGCTCCCAATTTACTCCAGTAACACAGAAAAGCGAGAGCTGTCGATCCCTGCGGAGTTGTATGGGCACCCTGCATTGTGCACCCCTCAACTGGACTGTTGGTATCAAGAGCTGCAAGACGGCAATGGATCTCCTCTCCTCCTACCCTGGTTGCAGACTGGAAATTTAGAAGGACTTAGTAAGTAACCAAAGAAACACAAACAACTTGTTGAGCTTTTCTTTTTTTATTTTGTTCATTTTTATGTGCTTTCTGCTTCTTCCTTTTGCGCCCTCGTCATTTTTTTTTTTTTTTTTTTTTTTTTTGCTTTTACTACGAATAATATTCATATATACAGGGTGGGCCAAAATAAGGGTCCTATCTTTAAATTTGAATAACTTGAATTTGAATAACTTCCACAAAATAAAAGTTAAACTCACCAAACTTTATGTGTGTGTAGACTGACCCTTCCGAGATTTTTTGAAATAAACAAAACAAATTTTAGCCGAAAAACACTTCTTAAAACTTACAAAAACTAAAGTATTATTTTTTACACTGTTTTGAGTTTTTTAAGCAAAAATAATGTTTTCTAAATGAGGGTACGTTCCTTAGGGCTAATACGGCTCATGCTTGCTTCGGAAGGGGGCCTTTACTTATTCTAAAAAAAAAAATTTTTTTAAATCAATAAATAAACAAGTTATGAATTTTTAAAAATAGGACCCTTATTTTTGCCCACCCTGTATATATATTGAACTAGCAGGGCTACCAAGCATTGCCCGGGACCATAAAAACAAAATAGAAGTGGTTAAAAAGTGTGTGTAAATATCTTTACATTAAAACTTTTATCTCTCTACTTCTCTCAATCCGTCTCTATATATTTCTCCCTCCCCCCCTCCACATCCTTCTCCACCACCCTTCTTTCATCTCCACCCAGCCCGTTCCTCTCTCTTGTTTTAATGTACTGAAAATAATAATAATGTAAGTCATTCACCTCTCCTTTATATAATAGAAACATTAGAAATGGCTGAAAAAAACGACCCCCTCCCTGACGAATCCTCAATCCGTCTCTCTATCTTTCTCTCTTTCCTCCTACTCCGTTTTACCACATCTTTCCCCCCCCCCCACCCCTCTTTCACCACCGCCCAGCCCGTTTCTCTCTCTTGTTTTAATGTATTGAAAATAATAATAATAATGTAAGCCATTCACCTCTCCTTTATATAATGGATAACATTGGAAATGGCGAATAAAACGACCCCCCCCCCCCTCCCCAATAAAACCTGGCCCAGTTGACCCCAAAAGAATCATTTCTTTTTAATTTTAGATATTATTTACCTAGGGCAACACCAATCAAGAATATACCAACTTTGTGAGTTTTTGTTTTGTAGTTTTTTAATTTTACCTGGACATATGTACACAGCCACAGACAATAGCCTTTCTGGAAAACTTCCAACTAGCCCATATGGAAAAGTTCCAACTGGCCCCATGCACTAATATTATCAACACATGTAGCTTGCACAAAAGTAAAAAGATAGGACAAATAATGTCCTGTTTTATTTCACTTACTTAAACTAGTAGGGTTACCCGGCATTGCCCGGGCAAAAGTGTAACATATTTCTATTAAGACTTCTATCTCTCTCTTTCCCCCTCCCCCCCTCCCCACTACTCTCTTTCTCATTCCTCTCTCTGAACACATTCCCTTATATAGATTAATCAAGGAATAAAGGGATTAACTCCTTGAAAAATAAACCGGAGTTACTTCCCTTTAATTAGTGGCTGGCAAACAGAATTCTCTGACAAAATCTGCATCAGATTAGGATCAAAAGAATGAATGTTTTTTTTTAATAAATTTTAGATATTATTTACCCAGGGCAACGCCGATCAAGAATATACCAACTTTGTGGGTGTTTGTTTTATAGGTTTTTTAGTTTTAGCTGGACATACACACAGACAACTGTCTTTTATATAATAGAAGATGATGGTCTGACATAGGCACGTAATGACTGTTTCTGAAAAATTTGTCTGTGAATTCTGAGTTGACTTTGCAACCAAGTCTGGACATGTATTTGGCAAAAAAATAGCAAGGTGCAACAAGCCATGTAAAGAGACAGGTGAAAACCATTTATATCCACATACAGTCTGAATGTTTGTCCAAGGCCACCCTGCTGCTGGTGCTACCAAATCAGGCAGTCTGAAGATATTGGTTTTGTAACCCAAAATGCACCAAACATTGATGTTTTATTGTTTTTTTCTCTTTGAAAAACTCAATCATGTTCTGCAAAACCTAAAACAAAAAACAACACTTCCCTCCTACCCATCCCTCTTTCCCTCCCCTATCTCTCTTTCCCTCCCCTATCCCTCTTTCCCTCCCTTATCCCTTTTTCTCTCCCCTATGCCTCTTTCCCTCCCCTATCCCTTTTTCCCTCCTCTATCTCTCTTTCCCTCCTACCTATCCCTCTTTCCCTCCCCTATCCCTCTTTCCCTCCCCTATCCCTTTTTCCTTCCCCTATCCCTCTTTCCCTCCTACCTATCCCTCTTTCCCTCCCCTATCCCTCTTTCCCTCCCCTATCCCTCTTTCCCTCCTACCTATCCCTCTTTCCCTCCCCTATCCCTTTTTCCCTCCCCTATCCCTCTTTCACTCAACCAAACACTATGAATAAATACTTGAACATATAAAGAACTTAAAGCATGAAAAACTTTTACTAAAATGACCGGATTCAGCATTAAATAAACCAAAAAGAGTTGATATGCCGTAAAACAAAACAACCAAACAAACATGGCCTCCTCCCTGGTGCTACCAGATCAGCCTGTCTGAAGATACCTGCTTCCTGACTTCAAATGCACCAAACATTGATGTTATTGTTTTTTTTCTTTCCCTTTGCAAAACTCAATCATATTCTGCAAAGCTAAAAACAAACAAAAAAAACAACTTTTCTCTATAAAAAAACAACGCAAACACCATGAATAAATATTTGAAGATATAAAGAACTTGAAGCATCAATTTTTTTACCAAAATGACCAGAATCGGCATTAAATAACCCAAAAAAGGTTGATATGATGTAAAACAAAACAACTAAACCAAACCAGTCCAAGGTCGCTTTTAACTTGGATATGGTAGTCATCGTCATGACCTCCTTATCCTCAAGTTGCCTTTGGGCCTTGATAAGCGGTGACTCATTAGTACATAATATAGATACACACACACACACACACACACACACACACACACACACACATATATATATATTATTATTATTATTATTATTATTAGTTTATATCCGCTACTTGAGCAGTGTTGGTACAGTACCTGGGTATGTCAATTTGCATCTTTACCTTGCTTCCATTCCTTTATAACAATTACAAAGAGAAATATTTGTGAAATTTCGTGGGAAAATACATTATTTAGTATTTGTATGAGAGAGAGAGTAAGTAACTACGATGTGTATTTATCTATTGTTTTTATTGGCAAAAATATTAGCAATTATGTTTTTAAGCAAAAGTAAATTGCTTTGAACTATTGAGCCGAAAACGACCATGGTACATCTTTTGTGATAACGTGGGTTTACCAAGTTCGAATCCATAACACCATTTTTACTTATGCAATCGTTTTGTACTAATGAGTCATCGCTTATCAAGGCTGAAAGGCCACTCGAGGATAATGAGTTTATCAGGTGGACGATGAGACCAACACGTGACGATGGTTGAAGCTGGTCAGAATTTGGTTATTTAAAAGAACGGCTCAACAAGAATTTGTTAACATTGGACTTGAAAATAACCATGTTGGAAATCTTCACGTGGTCCCTCTTGTAAGTACTCGATTCTAAAAAGACTCTGGGAAACCTTATTGTGTTCAGCTGGGAAGCAGCCCTGTGGTATTGTGTTCCACAGACACATAGTTCTTGGAAAGAAACTCTGCTCGTAGAATTTCTGTTTAGGGATCAAGACAACAATAAGGACCCCAGATCATTAACACAAGACGCGGGACATGTTTTGGAAGTCACCGGTTGACCTCGCAATACACGTGGTCTCTATTTACAAAACACTTGTAAATAAATCTTTTATTTATTTGAATAAATGCAGTATATTTCGGAATTTTTTTTTTCTTTTAACATGTTAATATTTATTTTAAGGCAGAGAGTCCATAAATAAAACAAATAAAATATTAACATGTTTTCTTTTAAAACATGTTTTTGTGTCACTATTTACTTGCCTCCCCACGAGGGCAGAAATGGGGGGGGTATGAAATATTTATCACTGTACTTAAGTAATCTTTCGTTTTGTAGGGAAAAATCAAGCTTCCCAAAAAGGGGCACTCTGGATCTTACCTCAATTTAGAAGGATTTTTCCATACTACACATTGCTCCTAAATATTAACATGTTAAAAGAAAAAAAAATTCCAAAATATACTGCATTTATTCAAATAAATAAAAGATTTATTTACAAGTGTTTTGTAAATAGAGACCACGTATTGCGAGGTCAACCGGTGACTTCCAAAACATGTCCTGCGTCTTGTGTTAATGATCTGGGGTCCTTATTGTTGTCTTGATCCCTGTTTAGTTCCAGGCACACAGAGGAAGAAAGAAACATTATTTAGTGGTTGTCGCCAGATGAGTTTTTGCTGTGAATTTTTTATATGGACTAGAGATTAGAGCTAATGACACAGGCGTTCTATACACAAAAGTATTTCTCTAAGAAATGATCATGCCATTATCAGGCGGATGTGTGGCTGCAAACTTGAAAAGATCCCATCAATCTGGCTTCATCAGAAAATTGAGCTGATGGATGCCTTATGCTCTTGGTGTCTCAAGTGGTTCGGCCATGTTAGCATGCCACCACTTGCATAAGCGCCATAACGTGTTTGGATATCCCGGGCCATAGGGAGCATGGTAGACTGAAGAACACATGGCTCAAGTGTGTAATCTGGCTGATGTAAATCCTATGGGCCGAACAAGCGTCAAACATTGTAGTGGAAAAGGCAATATCAAAAGTAATGACAAAGTCTATCCATACATAAATATATTGATTTTATTCATGACTACGATGATGTATTTATATTAGAAATTAAATTTTTAAGCAAAATTATTTCGCTTTGAACGAATGCCAAATAACATTTATGTCTACGTTTTTGTGGAATATAAAAAAAGAAGGTCATTTAGTTCATTTGTTGTTTTTTATGTTATTATGTTAATTTCTTTAAATTTATAAAACACGTATCTAGTTAAAAATAATCCTTTACTCTTACTAGCAAAAATAGGCTCCTTCTGGTCGCATATTTTTGCTAGTGTATATGACAAAAGAATATATACTACATCCCCAAAAGGAGGCGGTAATGCCTAGGAAAATTGTCTCATGTTAACAGAACAGATACTGACCGCCCTTCCCCCTGAATTGAACATTGAAAGATAGTATATTCGTCAGAAATAGTATATTCAACTGAATTAAGCAATAAATGATAGTGATAGTCTAGTTCGGCTTCAGACAGATACCAAATCTCTGTTAGTAATAGATGTGAGATTCGAACTTGAGTAGTGATATCATAAAAGCTATGACCTTAGTCATGCATGTTGAATGCTAGTGGTGGTTGTAAACGCACTATTTCTACTTGCTGTTTTGTTGCATGCGGAAGGTGCAGGAAGCTGCAGCTGTTCCTTACATCTAATCACATTTCCTTCAAGATTCAGGGCAATGTCTTTCCAACGTGTCCTCGTTCTACCATCTTGCATGGCAGTGAGACATGGACTCCAAACACTTCTGATCTGCAACGACTTTGGTTTAATGATCATAGCATGAGCAAATGGATGTATGGATGCAAACTGGACGATAAGATCCCATCAATCTGGCTTCATCAGAAAATTGAGCTGATGGATGCCTTATGCTCTTAGTGTCTCAAGTGGTTCGGCCATGTTAGCATGCCACCACTTGCATAAGCGCCATAACGTGTTTGGATATCCCGGGCCATAGGGAGCATGGTAGACTGAAGAACACATGGCTCAAGTGTGTAATCTGGCTGAGGTCAATCCTATGAGCCGAACTGTATGGAGAGCAGGCGTGAAACATTGTAGTGGAAAAGGCAATATAAAAAGTAATGACATAAATATGTTGATTTACAACTTGTTAAAATCAAAACTAAAGAGTTAATAAGAGGTAAAAATGTCTAGATAAAGAAAATCTTGTTTTATCTTTAGTGTAGAGTTGTGTGCGAGTGAATTCGTGAGACTGCGTGTATAAGCTGTTGCTATGTTTCATAGTAATGTTGATAACACCGTGTTGTGTCTGACATAGGTTCATTTGGCAAGTTGAGACTCTCACTGCTGGCTGTGCTTGGGTTCTTTAGTCAATACTAGCTCGGTACCTAGAGCCTAGAGCACTCTTTCTGATTGGTTCGGTTTTTGGTAACCAATCAAGATTAAGTATTTTGATAGAATTCACCAATATTTTACAGAGATCGTTTCCCTGTTGTTGTTGTTGTTGTTGTTGATACTGCTGGTTCCATACTTTATGGAGAGCAGGCTCGTTATAGTGGAACATTATAGTGGAACAGGCAATGCCAAAAGTAATAACAAAGTCTATTCATACATAAATATATTGATTTTATTTATGACTTGTTAGGACAACCAAAACTAAAGACTTAGTAAGAGTTCAAAGTGTCTAGAAAGTGTTGTTTTGTCTGTATGTGTGTGAACTTGTGAGTGAGTGAGTTTATGAGACTGTGTATAAGCTGTCGCTATGTTTAATAGTCCATCTGCCAAGATGCTTCTAGCCTAGTGGCTAAAGCTCGAATTAGTTTGAATGCAAGGAGTATGTTGTGAATAACAAAGGTTCGTTTGGCAAGTTGAGTCTCTCACTGCTGACTGTGCTTAGTTTCTCTCTTATGTAGTCTATGCTAGTAGGTGCTCGGCTCCCAGAGCAAGACTTTGACCCCATCATTCGTGCTTCATACCTTCACAAGAAAAAGTCAAGGCTTGTCAAGTGAATTTAAAAGATGTTATTCTCATGACTTGATTTTTTTTTAAATTTTTGTAATTTGTTACAAACTAACCATCATTGACTTCGTCATGTTATGTCACACATCCATTTAGATATCATCAAAGATATGGAATCTATTAAAGTTGAAAATCCTTCAGTGATCCTTCAATGACTTCTTAGCCACAACGTATAGGAGAGGTTTTTGAAAATTAGACCGACTGACTTTCTTGCGGTCGGGTTGAGGTGTGATTCTGTTCAGTCGTAGATTATCGCACGAGGCGCTCCTACCTCGAAATACCGCATTTTTTGTAGGTCAGAGTGCACGTCACTTAGTGCGCTGGCTTTTCAAAACCTCAACTGACCTTATGTCTAACCTTCTGCAGAGGAGGTAAATATATATACTAAGCCGTAAAATGATTGTGAGTGTCATTTGTGCTGAGAGAATGAGTGCCTTACACACATAGCATCTCAGGTGGTTCGGCCATGTACAGCGTGTCACTTTTTGTATCAACTTTATAACGCGTCTGGTTATCCCGGGCACTAGGGAACATGATAAACCAAGGAAGAGCTGGTTCAAGTGTGTCAGGAGCGATATGACTGCATACAACGTGGCTGGTGTCAACTTTTTGAACCGGACTGCATGAAAAGCGGGCGTTAGATGTTGCTCAGTGTTACCCGTCTACTTGCTTTCAATAAGTTTTAAATAACTTGAATTTACAATAACATTTCTTTTCACTAATGAGTCACTACTTATCAAGGCTAAAAAATACTCGAGGATAAGGGTTAATGTGATGGATCGATTGAAAGCTGAATGATGATGAATATTATGAAAGGATTGAAAATCTCCATATACCACCCACTCAAAACAACAGCTGACTCAGAAAAAAGCAATTCTTCCCCCTTTGTCGGAAAAGTCACTCACGGAATGTGAGGACTAAAGAACAAAATACAGAGTTTTTGGGATAAATTTGACATGTCATATCTTGGTCAGTAACTGATGTATTTTCGAAATTCAAAGGGCATCTCTTGAATCTTTTGCCGAAGGCAACTCAAAGAAGCCATCTTGAACCTTCATCACAGCCCCTAAGTGGGACCTGAACCTGGAGCACACACCTTTCATTGTGTCCTTTGAGAGATGCTTGAACACCGGTTTGATTCTGGCAATCAGCCTGGTCCTTGGTGTTACAGGTAGTACCCTACACATAATAGTCTGTGGTGTTGCAATCGGGTGAGTTGAGGGGCCGAATGTTGGGGCTGGTGAAGTTGAACTTTTCAGATAGCCACTTCTGGGTTTTCCTAGAGTGCATGAAACAGAGCCGAGTCCTGCGGCCAGACATGTGCCCTTCTACAGCCACATTCTCCACCCAGCATTTGACAATAGTGGGCAGCAACTTAATATAGCCATCGGAATTGAGTCCGAGTCCCTTTACGAAAATGTGGAGCAGTATGACGTGGCCTTCGCTGGAAACACACTCCAAGACATTGGAAGTTGCTCCAGACATGGCATGAAGCCACTTGATGTAAGTAGCTAAAAAGAACGAAAGATGATTAAGTTGCATAATAACAAAAAGGGAGAGGAAAGTAGAATCGCTCAAAAACAATTCAGAATCAAAATAATCAAACCGAAAGATCAACATAGCAGAGACGGATGCAGTCATCCACGCTGGAAATACCTCAAGGGACACACATTTATGTGCAACATAGTATTTGAGAATACCCTGACATTTAGCGAGTGCTGATGGAGAAGCGTCTCAATAGGGATGGGACGTAATGGGTGAAAATTTCAGATTCATGCGAGTAGTATTTTTTTGTGTTCATTTATACATAAATAACACTAAACAATCAAACATTTTGAAAATTTTGCAAAATTCAGAAGGTGCAGGTCAAAAATAGCCGTTAGGGCTCCACGGGAATCATTTTTCAGTGAAAAAAGTGGTTTCATGCGACATTGCAGGTCCTAAAACATCCTCAAAAGCTATGACTGGATATAGATGGTTAAATCTGATATAGTACTTTAATTTAGGACCATTTTCAGGCTGTGAAAGGGTTTTCATGAATGTAAAATAGCCAAAAACTAGTGGCCTGCACCTTCTGAATTTTGCAAAATTTTCAAAATGTTTGATTGTTTAGTGTTATTTATGTATAAATGAACACAAAAAAATACTACTCGCATGAATCTGAAATTTTCACCCAATACGTCCCACCCCTACTCTCAAGGAGAGCTACCTCTGAGTTTGGTCACCTGGGAAATTGCCAACCAGTAAAGCACTTTGACCTCGCCCTCTACCAAGGATATTTAACTATCTTCACTGTCTGTCAGTTATCAAACAAACCAAGCCTGAAAGAGACCCAAGAACCACTGGTGTTTAATCCCCTGAACTCTAAACAGGCTAGCCAAAAAGAGAGCTCATGGTGAAAGGAAAGGGTTATAAGTCTATTTCTAAACTGGTTGAGTGGCTGACCAGAAACCAGTGGTTTTATCATGACACACACCATTGCCAGAAGAAAAATATATAAATTCTTTTTTGTTTTATTTAAAAAAAACAATGGCGACACTGCCAAACTAACTACTACAGACTGGAGGTCATTTTCTAAGGTGTGCACTATATTAGAGTTCCTTGCAGGTTTTGTTTCTTAAAACGAGTTCATTGCGGGTGTTGTTTCTTGAAACAAATTCATTGCGGGTGTTGTTTCTTGAAACAGATTCATTGCGGGTGTTGTTTCTTAAAACGAGTTCCTTGCGGGTGTTGTTTCTTAAAACGAGTTCCTTGCGGGTGTTGTTTCTTGAAACGAGTTCCTTGCGGGTGTTGTTTCTTGAAACGAGTTCCTTGCGGGTGTTGTTTCTTGAAACGAGTTCCTTGCGGGTGTTGTTTCTTGAAACGAGTTCCTTGCGGGTGTTGTTTCTTGAAACGAGTTCCTTGCGGGTGTTGTTTCTTGAAACGAGTTCCTTGCGGGTGTTGTTTCTTGAAACGAGTTCCTTGCGGGTGTTGTTTCTTGAAACGAGTTCCTTGCGCGTGTTGTTTCTTGAAACGAGTTCCTTGCGGGTGTTGTTTCTTGAAACGAGTTCCTTGCGGGTGTTGTTTCTTGAAACGAGTTCCTTGCGCGTGTTGTTTCTTAAAACAAGTTCCTTGCGGGTGTTGTTTCTTGAAACGAGTTCCTTGCGCGTGTTGTTTCTTGAAACGAGTTCCTTGCGCGTGTCGTTTCTTAAAACGAGTTCCTTGCGGGTGTCGTTTCTTGAAACGAATTCATTGCGGGTGTTGTTTCTTAAAACGAATTCATTGCGGGTGTTGTTTCTTAAAACGAGTTCCTTGCGAGTGTTGTTTCTTGAAACAAATTTATTGCGGGTGTTGTTTCTTAAAACGAGTTCCTTGCGGGTGTTGTTTCTTAAAACGAGTTCCTTGCGGGTGTTGTTTCTTGAAACAAATTCATTGCGGGTGTTGTTTCTTAAAACGAGTTCCTTGCGAGTGTTGTTTCTTAAAACGAGTTCCTTGCTGGTGTTGTTTCTTGAAACGAGTTCCTTGCGGGTGTTGTTTCTTGAAACAAATTCATTGCGGGTGTTGTTTCTTAAAACGAGTTCCTTGCAGGTTTTGTTTCTTAAAACGAATTCATTGCGGGTGTTGTTTCTTGAAACGAGTTCCTTGCGCGTGTCGTTTCTTAAAACGAGTTCCTTGCGGGTGTCGTTTCTTGAAACGAATTCATTGCGGGTGTCGTTTCTTAAAACGAATTCATTGCGGGTGTTGTTTCTTAAAACGAGTTCCTTGCGAGTGTTGTTTCTTGAAACAAATTTATTGCGGGTGTTGTTTCTTAAAACGAGTTCCTTGCGGGTGTTGTTTCTTAAAACGAGTTCCTTGCGGGTGTTGTTTCTTAAAACGAGTTCCTTGCGGGTGTTGTTTCTTGAAACAAATTCATTGCGGGTGTTGTTTCTTAAAACGAGTTCCTTGCGAGTGTTGTTTCTTAAAACGAGTTCCTTGCTGGTGTTGTTTCTTGAAACGAGTTCCTTGCGGGTGTTGTTTCTTGAAACAAATTCATTGCGGGTGTTGTTTCTTAAAACGAGTTCCTTGCAGGTTTTGTTTCTTAAAACGAATTCATTGCGGGTGTTGTTTCTTGAAACGAATTCATTGCGGGTGTCGTTTCTTGAAACGAGTTCCTTGTGTATGTTAGACTAGTGATGGGACGATTCTAATATTTTTCCCCGATTCCGATAAAATTACTGATTTTCTTCTAAATTCCTGATTCCAATACAATCACCGATTTTCATTCCGATTCTTTTAAAACCTCTAAATATTTGTTTTGTTTTTCGGATTACTGTAAAAACCCATTTGATATGTGCATATATTTTCGCATATGTAAAAATACATGCGTGTGGGAAGGTGATCTATAGATTTTAGTTTTACTTGTAGTTTAAAACCAATGAATATTTATCATTTTATCATTAATACCAACAATGGAAAATTAGGTTACAAACAAAAACTAATGCTAAATCCACTCATTTTGATAAACTTCAAAATTCTTAATATCTTCAAATATGATGTCTGTTTTTGTTTTATTGAATATCAACCCTTTTTCGGTTATTTAATGCCAAATCCAGTCATTTTGGTAAACATTTCTCTGCCTTAAATTCTTAATATCTTCAAATATTTTTCATGGTGCAAATATGTTTTATACATTTACTGGTAGGTGCATATTTTTTTTACTAAAGAATCTGTAAATGATAGATTCTATTTACCCCATAGATGGGATCCTGACAGGTACTACCACTCATCCGGACTGAGCGGACCTGTTAGTCATGAGAACTAAGGAGTGACTTCAAACTCCCCAAAGCTCCCAAACTGAGGGCTCATCACCGGATGTAGTTTACGGTCATACGGTGGCTAAGTGGTTAAAGACGCAGACTGAGGACCTGGGTGTGCCGGGTTCGAACTCAGTTCGTTCCACAAAAACACTTTCATCAGAACCCACACCTGACCTTGTGTCTAACCTCCTGGAGAGGAGGTAAATAAAATACTTAGGACCCGGTTTTGATAAACAGAGCCTGAGTAGTTGTTAGGGTTGGGAAGTAAGGTAGGCACAGAGAAAAATTTATTTTAAAAGGTAGGGCTGGGAAATATTGATTTAGGGATATGTAATTTTGTCCCCTGTTTTCTTTACTGGTTCCCAAATGCGTAAAGTTTTGTAGCAAAATTAAAAAACTCGAAAACAAGAAAGTTTTTTTATAGTTTACAATTTCTGGCGACATTAATTTGATATACGCCTGCCTTAAAAATGCAGACGACTCCTCAGACTCCAGCTGGAGGGAGAAAAAGGCAGAACGCCCACTCACTTTGATCATATGTCTTGCTCTGACGTTTTCTCAATTCCCTGCCGATTGGTGACGTAATTCTGACAATTGCTTTTCATAAATTACTCAAATCGTCATACCTCAAAGTAAAAACAATATAATGTTTACAATGTCAATTTTAGTCTCAAACTTGCAATTATCACAACAATCACAGTCGTATTCCAAACGCGACGTCTCCTCACACCCCTGACCTACATTTTATTACCATCTAGGTTAAATTTCTTATTTAGTATCCTGCTTTTTCCGATCACCACGTGGTAATCTCATGGGGTGAACACCTTTCCCAAGGATATCTGGGACAGTTTAGTGCCCCCCCCCCCCGGAGACCAACGATATGTAACCAGAAAATACCCATTTGATGCTTGCTAATAAAAGTGTCAAAAGTATAACAAATCCTAATTCGGATGCTGAATTTGCAAAGTGGATGCTGGCCGAAAATGTTTTGCTTGACTTGGACAGTTGACTAACTCCTCGGTTAACGAGCAAATGTTGTGGCTCTCTTAAGATTGAAAGATTACTATTTTTGCTAGTGTATTACCTCTCCTCTCTAACAAAAAAGGATAAGTTAATCCCTAGGAGGTTGGTATCCTGACCACAGGACATATACTACCGCCCACCCTCCCCCAAAAAAGAGAAGGTAATACCTGGGAGGATGGTATCATGATAGACGAACGTATACTACACTAACACCCTTCCAAAGGAGGAAGTAATGCCCGGGAGGATGGTCTCATGCCAACAGAACAGATACTACATTACCTCCTGCCTCCTCCCCTACCCCCAAAAAGAGGAAAACGTAATGCCTGGGAGGATAGTGTTATGACAACAGAACAAATACTACACTACCCCCTCCATCCCCAAGGAGGATGTTATGCCTAGGAGAATGGTCTCAAGACCACAGAATAAATACTACCCCCTCCTGAATTGAGCATTGAAAGAGAGTACAATAGTACATTAATAGAAGTAATAGTATAGTTGCGGCTTCAGACAGACAGATACCAAATCTCCATTAGTAATAGGAGTAATAGTATAGTTGCGGCTTCAGACAGACAGATACCAAATCTCCCTTAGTAATAGAAGTAATAGTATAGTTGCGGCTTCAGACAGACATATACCAAATCTCCCTTAGTAATAGAAGTAATAGTATAGTTGCGGCTTCAGACAGACAGATACCAAATCTCCCTTAGTAATAGGAGTAATAGTATAGTTGCGGCTTCAGACAGACAGATACCAAATCTCCATTAGTAATAGGAGTAATAGTATAGTTCCGGCTTCAGACAGACAGATACAAAATCTCCATTAGTAATAGAAGTAATAGTATAGTTCCGGCTTCAGACAGACAGATACAAAATCTCCCTTAGTAATAGAAGTGATAGTATAGTTGCGGCTTCAGACAGACAGATACAAAATCTCCCTTAGTAACAGAAGTAATAGTATAGTTCGGCTTCAGACAGACATATACCAAATCTCCAGTATTACTAGAAAGAATCGACTTTGAAAGCGCTTCTGTTCCTTACAGCCCCTTAATCACAGAAGAGACGTTGCTAGTCTCTCTCTACTCTATCGTTATTTCCATGGAAGGTGCCTCACTGAGCTCAAACCTCTGGTTCCTCCTCGTAAGACATTCACAGCAAGAACTTGTCTTCTTACCACAACAAAGAAAAACTTTTTATTCTTCCTCAGTGTTCTCAGCATCAGGCGAAATTTCCACGAACAGAGCTTCCTGTCCGTGGAACACATTGCTGCAGGACTGCTTCCCCACAGATTATAACTTGGTCGCCTTCAAAGCTAATGTCAACAGATTCCTATCTAGAACTGTATCGTGTGGCTTTGTTCTCTGTCGGTCTGAGAAGTATGTTTCTGGATCGTCCTAGGAGGTCCACCCTTCCAGACTTTACTTTCACTTTTAGAACGGGTTAGTTAATTGTTAATCATCTGAGATGCCCCTATTTTTTTTTTTTTTTTTGTTATCCATTTTAAAGTATACATAGAGGTCACGGAAAATAATTTCAAGTGTAGGTATAATCACCACAGGATGGCATTCAAGGGTGAAAAATATAGTAATAGCAATACATTGTTTAAATATATATGGTAAGCTGTTTTTTTATCAAAATTAAAGTATACATAGGTTCCACGGAAAATAATTTCAAATGTAGATATAATCACCACATGATAACAGTGAAAAATACATAAATAGCACTACATTGTCTAAATTTATATTGGATAAAAAATAAAAATTAGCTCATAATATCGATTGGAAAATCTTAAAATATTCTCCTTTTTGCAATATAAATAGTAGAAATTGTAAATTATGCTTCGAGGAAAATCTCAAATCATAAACTTGAAAGAACATTAATTTATTAAACATAAAATCAAGAATTTATAGCTAAATGCAGACACATAAACAAATAATTGCTTTGCCATTTAAGCCCAGATTAAGTAATAAAAACATAAATTAAATCAATAAATTAATTAATAAAAAATATAGAATAAAAACAATTGTCCAAATAATTAACAATCAATTATATATAAAAAACAAAAAATAATTACTTATTAGTAAACAAATAATTAACAATCTATTATGTAAAGGACAGTTGTGTGTATGTGTGTGTGTGTGTGTGTGTGTGTCCAGCTAAAAGTAAAAAAAACTACAAAACAAACAGCCACAAAATTGGTATATACTTGATCAGCGTTGCCCTGGAAGAATAATATCTAAAAATTAAAGAAAAATATTCGTTCTTTGGTGGTCAATAAGACCAGGTTTCGTCGGTTGGGAGGGGGACCATTTTATGTACTAATTTGGAAAGAAAATGCTGACTCACTCCTCAAGAAATGTCTTATATAAAGGAGAGTTGTCTGTGGCCAGAGAGGAATGGGTGGAGGAAAAAGAGGGAGGGGGGGGGGGTAAAGAAATAGAAGTTTTAATAGAAATATGTTACACTTTCGCCCCTGCTAGTCTATTATATAAAGCAGAGTTGTCTGTGTGTGTGTGTGTGTGTCCAGCTAAAAGTCAAAAACTACAAAACAAACACACACAAAGTTGGTATATTTTTGATCGGCATTGACCCGGTTGAATAATATCTAAAATTTTTTAAAAAATTATTCATTCTTTGGGGATCGATGAGGTGAGGGCGGGGGTGGTGGGTCAGCCATTTTCAAATGTTATCTATTATATAAAAGAAAGGTGAATAGCTTACATTATTATTATTTTCAATAGAGAGGAATATATATATATATATATGACAGCGAGCCAACGCATCCCTCGTTCGACACCGGTTTTTAATCCTACCCGCCATTTCATAACAACAAGGCGATGACGTCGTACCATCAAAGACGTTTATCAAATTAACAAAGAAATAAGTTTCTTTATTCTTGTTTTTTGATGAGAAAAAAAAAAAAAATGACTCAATACTGGTCACCCCTGAAGAAGGAATTTTATTCTGTAATCGATAGGATTAATGTAAGAAAAAATAAATAAATAATAAATTAATCTTGTATTGCTAATTTGGCTTTTATTTCAATTTTATTAACTTTCCATGCAATACTTTAAAACTTGAACGAAAAACACACACATTACTCGACAGCGAGCCAACGCATCCCTCGTTCGACACCGGTTTTGAATCCTACCCGCCATTTCATAACAGCAAGGCGATGACGTCGTACCATCAAAGACGTTTATCAAATTAACAAAGAAATAAGTTTCTTTATTCTTGTTTTTTGATGAGAAAAAAAAAAAAAATGACTCAATACTGGTCACCCCTGAAGAAGGAATTTTATTCTGTAATCGATAGGATTAATGTAAGAAAAAAAAAAAAATAAATAAATTAATCTTGTATTGCTAATTTGGCTTTTATTTCAATTTTATTAACTTTCCATGCAATACTTTAAAACTTGAACGAAAAACACACACATTACTTGACAGCGAGCCAACGCATCCCTCGTTCGACACCGGTTTTGAATCCTACCCGCCATTTCATAACAGCAAGGCGATGACGTCGTACCATCAAAGACGTTTATCAAATTAACAAAGAAATAAGTTTCTTTATTCTTGTTTTTTGATGAGAAAAAAAAAAAAAAATAACTCAATACTGGTCACCCCTGAAGAAGGAATTTTATTCCGTAATCGATAGGATTAATGTAAGAAAAAAAAAAAAATAAATAAATTAATCTTGTATTGCTAATTTGGCTTTTATTTCAATTTTATTAACTTTCCATGCAATACTTTAAAACTTGAACGAAAAACACACACATTACTTGACAGCGAGCCAACGCATCCCTCGTTCGACACCGGTTTTGAATCCTACCCGCCATTTCATAACAGCAAGGCGATGACGTCGTACCATCAAAGACGTTTATCAAATTAACAAAGAAATAAGTTTCTTTATTCTTGTTTTTTGATGAGAAAAAAAAAAAAAAATGACTCAATACTGGTCACCCCTGAAGAAGGAATTTTATTCCGTAATCGATAGGATTAATGTAAGAAAAAAAAAAAAATAAATAAATTAATCTTGTATTGCTAATTTGGCTTTTATTTCAATTTTATTAACTTTCCATGCAATACTTTAAAACTTGAACGAAAAACACACACATTACTCGACAGCGAGCCAACGCATCCCTCGTTCGACACCAGTTTTGAATCCTACCCGCCATTTCATAACAGCAAGGCGATGACGTCGTACCATCAAAGACGTTTATCAAATTAACAAAGAAATAAGTTTCTTTATTCTTGTTTTTTGATGAAAAAAAAAAAAAAAATGACTCAATACTGGTCACCCCTGAAGAAGGAATTTTATTCCGTAATCGATAGGATTAATGTAAGAAAAAATAAATAAATAATAAATTAATCTTGTATTGCTAATTTGGCTTTTATTTCAATTTTATTAACTTTCCATGCAATACTTTAAAACTTGAACGAAAAACACACACATTACTCGACAGCGAGCCAACGCATCCCTCGTTCGACACCAGTTTTGAATCCTACCCGCCATTTCATAACAGCAAGGCGATGACGTCGTACCATCAAAGACGTTTATCAAATTAACAAAGAAATAAGTTTCTTTATTCTTGTTTTTTGATGAAAAAAAAAAAAAAAATGACTCAATACTGGTCACCCCTGAAGAAGGAATTTTATTCCGTAATCGATAGGATTAATGTAAGAAAAAAAATAAATAATAAATTAATCTTGTATTGCTAATTTGGCTTTTATTTCAATTTTATTAACTTTCCATGCAATACTTTAAAACTTGAACGAAAAACACACACATTATATATATATATATATATATATATATATATTATTATAATACCCATTCCAGGACTGGTATAAGCAATAAATATATCATTAATTTTAAATTTCAATGTTTTTATCTTTCTTTGGGGGATATGGTACGATTTCGGTGACACACCCTAAATGGTATAATTTAAAAAAAAAAAAAATAATAATGTATCCATGTTACATACCCTGTTTCCTAGAATATATATTCCATAATTAAGAATGATGAGGTCAATAGTTTAGGATTTTACCAAACAAATACATACTAGTGATGCTCATGTGTGCACCAATCCTTTTAAAAATGTAATATAATTCAAAATTTGATGCAGAGCAATTCTTTTCTCTATTACATTTTGTATCTACCTTATTTTAAAAGTTTTTTGAGGGCAGGTGCGAGTTTGGGTGGGCGCACCCCCTAAATGGTAAAATTTACAATAACAAAAATGTGCTCATGTTACTCACCGGGTTGCTGAGAATATATACTCCAAAATTCATAATGATCGGTTCAGGAGAAAATAAATAAAAAATAAAAAATATACTTTATCTATATGCAACCCCTAAATGTTAACATTTACAAAAAATATATGCCCATCTTACTCACTGTATTTTTTTAGAATATATATTTCAAAATTAATAATGATCCGTTCATTAGTTTAGGAGATTATCGTGTACATATATATATATATATATATATAAATATAATTAAGTTCAAATATATTGATAACATGTACTTAAAACCAATATTTTTTTCAAAAGTGCTCAATACAAAGTAGAGCTTTTATAAATAAAATTATATAGACATTAGTCCCTCAGAGACTTGTTAACATCTAAACGCTCTAGTCTCAAGGAGCAAGGAGATGTGTTAACGTCGAAACACTGATTGATCCACGTAGACTATTTCTAATGTTTATTTATATATATATATATATTTAATGTTTATATATATATATATATATATATATATATATATATATATATTTTTAATGTTTATATATATATATATATGTAAACAATCCTTATTTAATATGTATCAAATAAGGTATACATTTCATTGAAATTGGACCTATTTGAATTTTCGGTGGACCTATGGTTTAAATTTCAGTGTGTGTGTGAGGGGGGGGGGGGGCTGGGACTCTCATAATATCAAAATTTGCTGAAATTTTTTGAATAGACATAATTTTTGGTCATTTACCTATGGTTTAGATTTCATTTGAATCTAAGGGGAAACAGTTTTCAGTAGGGGGGTTTTGCCGCCCGAGGACCCCGAGGATTGAATTGATATATTTCTTATATAGCCTATGACCTTCACTGAGAGGTCAGTAGTCCACATGCCTATTTTCAAGAAATTCTATCCAGCGGTTTGGGTGAACATAAGACACAATGATCAGGCAGACACATACACACACGGTTACTATTTTATATATATATATATAACTTTTTCGTAAAATATCTTGTCAAACCCTAACTAATAATTTTGATTGTCAGTGTGCTCCAAATTGCTGGCCTTTTGTCAAAGCTAAGCTAAAATTTAGTTAATAAATACCTCCACACTGATTAGAATAGGAAAGGTTTAGTCGTGACTTTTATCGTTTTTTTTTAACCCCAAACGTGAGAGGGGGAAAAAGAAATGTCCAATTTCTTTCTGCTGTGAATCGCTCTTCTTGTAGCAGAAATCTTTCTGACTTCGATCCACCCCCACTCCCCTTGCCTCATCCTCTTTCATATTGATAACCTGACTGGCATCGGCTAACGGCTAAAGTTATTATTCCTGGCCTTTCACGGCCGAGTCCTTCACTCCGACCAGCCAGCCCACCCGACCCCCCTCTCACCCTGTGCAGTGACACTGCTCAGATTTCTCACACCCGAACCCTGCGCGGCCGGCAATGCCAACAATCAGTCGACTGCATCTGCGGTAACGGCTGCCCAGTACCACCAACATCCCTTCCCCAGTGCAGCTGCAACTAGCCCAATCACCAACGCTGTCACCACTGCTGTTAAGAATGTGTACGCGTGCGCGTGTTAGCTGCGGGGAATAAAAAGAAGGGAGAAAACGATACCGGAGCGTGTGTGGCATTTGAAACGAGAGACATAAGCCTTTGACTTTACGTTGGATTTATCTCGCATCTCCATAACAGACTGCGTCCGTTGGTTGGTACATCACGCTTCGGTTCGAAATCATAGCTTCATCGATGAACACGCAGATTGAAAGAACGCATCGTATTTTGGATGTGTCCAAACATCTTTCAATGAGTCCCAATTTACTTGCTCCCCTACGAGGGCAGAGTTAGGCAAAATGTCAGTTTTTAATGTAGGGTAAATCCAGCTCCCCAAAAATGGGCACTCTGGATTGGAACAAAAATTTAAATCTCCTCAGTCTAGCAGGATTTCTTCTTCACTGATCGAGGACAGAAAAGATGAAGTATCAGAAGAGCTAAGGAAAGTCTTTAGAAGAGTCTCTGTCTGCCTGTTACGTTTAAGTTTATGGTGTCATGTTTGTTGGTCTGTCACACTTAAATTTAAATTGGAAATAGTCTGTCACGCTTACGTTTGAAGTAACATTTCATTGGTATTTCACACTGTTGTTTGAAATAGCATTTTCTTTGGTCTGTTATGCTTAAGTTTGAGATGGCATTTTCTTTGGTCTGTCATGCTAAAGTTTGAAATGGCATTTTCTTTGGTCTGTCATGCTAAAGTTTGAAATAGCATTTTCATTGGTCTGTCAAGCTAAAGTTTGAAATAGCATTTTCATTGGTCTGTCAAGCTAAAGTTTGAAATAGCATTTTCATTGGTCTGTCAAGCTAAAGTTTGAAATAGCATTTTCTTTGGTCTGTCAAGCTAAAGTTTGAAATAGTATTTTCTTAGGTCTGTCAAGCTAAAGTTTGAAATAGCATTTTCATTGGTCTGTCAAGCTAAAGTTTGAGATAGTATTTTCTTTGGTCTGTCAAGCTAAAGTTTGAAATAGCATTTTCTTTAGTCTGTCAAGCTAAAGTTTGAGATAGTATTTTCTTTGGTCTGTCAAGCTAAAGTTTGAAATAGTATTTTCTTAGGTCTGTCAAGCTAAAGTTTGAAATAGCATTTTCATTGGTCTGTCAAGCTAAAGTTTGAAATAGCATTTTCATTGGTTTGTCAAGCTAAAGTTTGAAATAGCATTTTCATTGGTCTGTCAAGCTAAAGTTTGAAATAGCATTTTCATTGGTCTGTCAAGCTAAAGTTTGAAATAGCATTTTCATTGTTCTGTCAAGCTAAAGTTTGAGATAGTATTTTCTTTGGTCTGTCAAGCTAAAGTTTGAGATAGTATTTTCTTTGGTCTGTCAAGCTAAAGTTTGAAATAGCATTTTCTTTGGTCTGTGATGCTAAAGTTTGAAATAGTATTTTCTTTGGTCTGTCAAGCTAAAGTTTGAAATAGCATTTTCTTTGGTCTGTCATGCTAAAGTTTGAAATAGCATTTTCATTGGTTTTATACACTTTAATTTGAAATAGCATTTTCGTTGATCTGTCATGTGTAAGTTTGAAATAAAATTTCCGTTGATCTGTCAGGCTTCAGTTTAAAATATCATTTTTGTTGATCTGTCACACTTTTGTTTAAAATAGAATTTTCATTGGTCTGTTATGCTTTTGTTTGAAATAGCATTTTCATTGGTCTGTTATGCTTAGGTTTGAAATAGCATTTGCTTTGGCCTGTCATGCGTAAGGTTGAAATAGCATTTTAGTTGCTGAACACACAGATTAACTGCGCATATCTTAAGAATGGATCCATTCTCGCTCTCTTTTCTGCTGCTGCTCCTTCCACCAGACTCTTGCTGACTCTCCATCCCCACCACAGCAAGGTTTGTAGGTCTCACATCTTCTTAACAATTTTCCCCCTTTTTTACTTATTCTCTCTCTCTTTATTTCATTTTATTCTAGACCTTCTCAATCCACAAGATTTTAAGGATCTGCCAGTCCTAAAAGATTCTTATTATTCTAGCAGAGCATAAGGGAAACTTTCCTTGCTCAGACTCTTGTATGTATATATATATATATATATATATATATATATATATATATATATATATATATATATATAATTATTAAAAGGAAAAAAACTATACACTCATTTAGGTTGTATACATTATAAATTATTTCGACCCTTTAATTAGGTCTCCTCAGACGTATAAACAACCACGTCAAAGAACCAAATCTACGTCTGAGGAGACCTAATTAAGGGGTCGAAATAATTTATAATGTATACAACCTTAATGTGTGTATAGTTTTTCTTTTTAATAATTCTGTTTTGCTCTGTTTAAATTACATTGAGCTCTGTCATTCGGATTCTCAACACAAAATTGAAATCTACACACTATATATATATATATATATATATATATATATATATATATATATATATATTGTGTGTATTTAGTCAGCATTTTTTCATTTATGCAAACATTGTTAAAAATAACAGAATTCGTCTGTTTAATTATACCTTTTTTTATTTTTTCAATTTTTCTGATGGTCTTTTTTTGTATTAAAATCAAAAAAATTAATAAATGTTACATAGGTTTCACAGGTTTCACGAACGTTTTCGATTCTTTGTCGAATCAGCCTCAAGGTGTCAAAACCAAATGACCAAAAAAGCTTTTACATAAATATATATATATATATATATATATATATATATATATATATATATATATATATATATGTAGTAGAATACCAGGATGGGTATAAGCAAAAAGTATAGCATTAGTTTAAAATTATAATGTTTTTTCTTTCTTTGAGGGGTACGGTACGCTTTCAGTGGCACCCCCGTAAATGGTAAAGTTTACAAAAAATAAATAATGTGCCCACATTACTCACCCTGTTGCTGAGAAGCCACCTCACTTTTTGACTTGCCTCTCCCCACCCCACCCCCACTGTACGCACACCCTAAATGATTTTAAATTATCCAAACTTAGTTTTGATGATTTTAAATTTTAAACGTTTAATCTTCGTTCAAGGATTGGTATCAGGAAAAAACGCTGAAATAAGGCGTAGAGTTCTAAAAAAAAAATGAGAAAATGAACCAATCCTAACACTACAGAAATTAGCCGAGGACTGCCAAAAATTTGAGAGTGCAAAGCAGGATTTGAATAACATCGAACAGTCGGGGATTGCACATATACGAAAAGTATGCCAAAAACGAAATTCAACTCTCATCTAAAAATAAGTCAAAACAAAAACAGTGACTTTCACGCCGCAAAGACAAGCCAACCTGGTAAGAAACAGGATAAATGGCCGCCAAGCCCTTGTTCGCGCTGTGGTAGCCTGCATTGGTATATGGACTGTCCATTTCGTTTTAAGACCTGCCAAAAGTTCGCACTGTAGAACTAATAAAGGAAATAAAACGCGGGTACAATTCACAAGTACAAATAATCAGGAATTTATTAATATAAGAAAATATGTACACGTAAAAATCCTGAAAAAAATATTAAATTGCAATTAGATTCGGCCTCGGACGTGTCAATAATAAATCTACATACGTTGAAGAGGTTGAATAAACCCACTCTGTTAAGAACCAACAGGCTAGCCAGCACAGTGACTGGTGAAAGAATTAAATTTGAGGGTGAAATAATTACAAATGTCGGGTGACTGAATGAGAAAAACTAAAGCTGGAATTTAAAGAATCTTTTCTCAAAGTTTTTTTTGGCAGCCTTGATCGATGCACAAAGATGGCGGTCAAATTTCAACTGAACGAAAACGTCGAACCAGTATTTAAGAAAAAAACGAAATATGCCTTTTGCCTCGATAAACAAAATAAACGAGGAATTGGACCGACTTGTGACGACCGGCATCTTATCAAAAGTGGAGTACAGTAAGTGGGCAGCACCCACGGTCTATGTGAAAAAGAAATCAAAAGAGATTCACGTGTATGCAGACTTTTCGACGGGATTAAATGCAGCACTAAAAGATTATCATTACCCACTGCACAGCCCGGAGGAAGTTTTTTCAAAATTAAATGGAGGCAGATTTTTTTCAAAAAGAGATCTGAGTGAAGCGTACCTCTAAATAGCCGTGGAAGAAGCGAGTTCAAAACTGTTGTGTATAAATACGCATCGCAGTTTATACAAGTTCAAAAGGCTAGCTTTCGTGGTCAAAGTTGCTCCAGCTATTTTTTAGCAAGTGATGGATGCAATCCTGGGCAAACTTGATTTTTCTATTGCATACCTTGACGACATTCTAATCAACAGTAAAGACATTGAACAGCACCGGAAACGTCAACCAAGTATTTTTGCAAATCCAGGATCATGGGGTTAAAGTGAATGAGGAAAAATGTGATTTTTTTTTTTTTTGAGAAAATAAAATACCCGGGTCATGTTATAGACAAGGACAGAAGAAGGCTGGACCCAGAAAGGGCTACCACGATTAAGAACATGCCGGCGCCAGAAAGCGTCACAACACTACATAGTTTTCTGGGACTAGCAAATTACTATCAAGCTTTCATTCCAGAGATGCATAATTTGCGCGCTCCACTGAATGAACTATTAAAAAAGGATAAGGTCTGGGAGTGAACGCCCGAATACCAGGAGGTATTCGATAAGACCATTGAAATGCTGACGTCAGATTTATCCCTTACGCATTACAACTAGGATTTAGACATAATTGTGGCTAGCGACGCTGGTTCATACGGATTAGGAGCGTGCATTCTGCATATAATGCCGGATGGAACCCATAAACCCGCCGCGCATGCATCAAGGACCTTGCTTCCGATGGAGAAGCAGTATTTCCAAATTGAAAAGGAGGCTCTAGGGATAATATTTGCTGTAACCAAGTTCCACCGCTATATACACGGTAGATTGTTCACGTTACAGACGGATCATAAGCCGTTAATTACCATTTTCGGATCGAAAAAAGGCCTACCTGTGTATACGGCAAATATATTACAGAGATGGGGAACTATTTTACTGAACTATAATTTCAAAATGGAGTATTTACCCTAAAAAAAGATCTATCACGTGGATGGATTGTCTAGACTGGTGCCAAGACAGAGAAAGCCACTAGAAGACACCGTGATCGCTTCCCTGCAAGCAGAAGGGGATATAAAAGCAATTTTGTGCAACGCGGGTAGAGAGCTCCCGATGACTCTATATGAAATTAAAAAAGAAGCCTCCGAGGATGAATTCATCATCAGTACAAAAGCTAAAATGGCGGATAAGGGCGTACATTTTTCGGAGAGCTTTTCATTCTGCGATGATGTACTCATGTACAACGAGAGAGTTGTCATTACAAAGAAATTACAAAAGAGAATTCTAAGGGATTTTCACGTTGGCCATCCGGGGGAAAGCAGGATTAAGAGTTTGATGCGGAGCTTTGTGTACTGGCCTAGAATGGATCAGGACATTGCGTATGTCGTAAATACGTGTAAAGGCTGTGCCTTGGCAGCAAATGCACCTCATATCAAACATAGTCTGTGGCCACAGACAGACCGATCTTGGTCGAAAGTACACGTGGATTTTGTGGGTCCATTGGACGGATTCTACTATCTAATCGTGGTCGATAGTTTTTCTAAGTGGCCCGAAGTATTACGTTGTAATAAACCCACTACGGAGGTGACAATCAACTTCTTGCATGAATTGTTCGCCCGTTTTGTGGTGGTCGATTGTTTGGTTAGCAACAACGGAACGCAGTTTACGTCATCCGACTTCAAATTCTGCAAGATTTTTCAGATCAGACGCATCACAACCCCCCGTATTATCCTCGGTCAAACGGTTAGGTGGAACACTTTGTAGACACTCTAAAAGGAGCCCTAAAAAAAAGCTCGCAATACTCCCACGGAAAAGGCCCTGCAACAGTTTTTGCAAGTGTACAGAATCACGCCAAACGTGAACATACCATCCTCATTGTCTCCTGCAGAGATGATGTTTGCACGGAAAGTGAAGTCTGTTTTTGAAAAATTACTGCCTAAACAGACCAGACGAGGTCGAGTCTCTACTGTACCAACAAAAACGATATATCTAAGGAGACAGAATATATTTTAAAATGTTTAAAAACAACGCATCTTTTTGGGAACCTGGTACAATAAAAAAGGGATTCGATTTATGGTCTACATAAACCAAGGACCTCAGTTCTCTCATAAGAGACACCTAAACCAGATTAGGAAAAGACTGTCATATGACATTGACAGCTCTCCCCAGGTAGAAGTGATGGGCGTAATATACAACACCTTTGACTTACCAGTACCCCAAGCAGCCACAGAAAAGCGGCAGTCTAAAAGGAAACGGATAGCTCTGGATTATATCGAAATAAATCCAAAAAGGAAACGATATTAAGACTCCTGAGGAAGTAAGGCTTGGGAGAGGGGTGTTATGGTGCAGTAGCTATACGACAGACAGTTGGACTCGTCCATTTCTAATAAAATACCTATATGACGAACAGTTGGACTCGTCCATTCCTAATAAAATACCTATATGACGAACAGTTGGACTCGTCCATTCCTAATAAAATACCTATATGACGAACAGTTTGACTCGTCCATTCCTAATAAAATACCTATATGACGAACAGTTGGACTCGTCCATTCCTAATAAAATACTGGAAGCATTTAGGCTTCTGGTAATTGGATTGAACTCCAGTCTACTCGGGCAGTCAGGACTGATATACCACTTCTCTTGTTCTCTGTACATATCTTTTCTTTAATATATATTGTTCACCTAACCCCGTGTTCCGTGTCTTCATTTCGGCCCCTAAACAGGGTCACAACACTTTCCCAACACGTAATCGCCTGAAAAAAGGATAATCTCATTTGTGTTTAGGGGGGCTGAGGGTATTTATCTACAAATTTATCAACAATTATTTAAATATAACATTTTCAAATATTCTTTGAAGTCTTCCAGTACGATATAAAAATTAATATTTATACTGTAGAAAGTATTATTTATTTAGCGCAATAATTATATAAATATATTTTTTTGATTTTCCACAAAAAACATATATTAAAAGCCCACAGTTTCAATTTCATAGGGAACATCTTTGCTTTCACCGCTAAGAAAACAATATGAAACTAATAAAAAAAAAGTTACAAATATTTGGGGGTTAACATCTTCAACATACCCAAGAGTTAATGTCTTCAATATAGCCAATTTTTCTTCATTTTCTTCATTTATAAAAAGAATTTTCAATTTGGCATGTTTTATTTGGCTTTCTTTCGTCTAAAAGTGTGGCTTCAGTTTTTAGTTTGGCCTTTTTTGGCCTTTTTCTCTGAAAAATTTAGCTTCAAAAGTAACTTATACCTTTTTTTGGGTTTTCTTTCATCTAAAAGTTTGGCTTCAGTTTTTAGTTTGGCCTTTTTTTCCTGAAAAATTTAGCTTCAAAAGTCACTTATATCTTTTTTTTGGGGGGGGGGGTTCTTTCATCTAAAAGTGTGACTTCAGTTTTTTGTTTGGCGTTTTTTGGCTTTTTTCCTGAAAAAATTAACTTCAAAAGTCACTTATACCTTCTTTTTTGTTGTTGGTTTTCTTTCATCTAAAAGTTTGGCTTCAGTTTTTAGTTTGACCTTTTTTTCCTGAAAAATTTAGCTTCAAAAGTCACTTATACCTTCTTTTTTGGGGGGGGGGGTTTCTTTCATCTAAAAGTGTGGCTTCAGTTTTTAGTTTGACCTTTTTTTCCTGAAAAATTTAACTTCAAAAGTCACTTATACCTTCTTTTTTTGGGGGGGGGGGGGGTTTCTTTCATCTAAAAGTGTGGCTTCAGTTTTTAGTTTGACCTTTTTTTCCTGAAAAATTTAGCTTCAAAAGTCACTTATACCTTCTTTTTTTTTGGGGGGGGGGGTTTCTTTCATCTAAAAGTGTGGCTTCAGTTTTTAGTTTGACCTTTTTTTCCTGAAAAATTTAACTTCAAAAGTCACTTATACCTTTTTCTTTTTTTTTTTTTGGTTATCTTTCATCTAAAAGTGTGGCTTCAGTTTTTAGTTTGGCCTTTTTTTCCTGAAAAATTTAGCTTCAAAAGTCACTTATACCTTTTTTTTTTCTACTAAAAGTCATGCAGCTCTATTTCTATGGCACCAATCTTTTTAATACTAACATATTTAGAATCAGCTCATTGAGTACTATCTTTCTATATTTCCATCCATAAATTATATTTATAATTTAAAAAGTTATTTCGAGTTAAAGAGCATGAGGAGCGTTACTCAATCGCCATTTTTGGCAATTTAAGCTGCTCAACCCTTCCATATCTTAAACTCCTTTCGAGATATTATCGATATTTTTAGATTCCTTGTGCTGTTTGCTACATTTTGGGTATAAAAAAAATAACTATTTGTTTTAAATAAAAAAGTTATGGTTATCCAAAGTCAATGGAGGGGGGGGGGCGTTATCCTACACGCTGATGACCACACATATTTTAAATAACTTTTTTCTACTGGACCCAATTTTAATTTCTTTATGTTCAAAAAAAGCTTGGGACTAGTCAATTCTAGTGCAAAAAACGCATCAAGTTTGGATGAAAACTGAATTAATGACAAACCCGAGAATTGGTCACGATTGGGTAAATGTTGACCTTAAGCATATTATGATAAATATATATATATATATATATATATATATACACACAATTAAAAAAAAAAAATTTTTTTTATTTTAACTTAGTTCACCCCAAACAAGGCAAGTTGCCAATGTAGGCTACTGAGAATTAGGGTGAAATTTTAGGGGAGCATCCTAAATTGGGAGCTGTGCAGCGAGATGCTTGTTCACATTAGTTATAAATTTCTGCATGTCGGTACAGTCGGGAAAACAGGGACCAGGAAGGGAGTTTCAAAGGCCGGCAGCTTAGGGAAAGAAGCTATTGAAGTAGAAGGCTCTCCAGCATCTCGGGACCTCCACAGTGAATGGATGGGATTTAGCTGATTGTCGGGTTGGTCGAGTGTATTTACGTCAAGGGGAGCACCAGAGCAGTAAGTTCATTGGAGCATATTCCATTGAAGTACTTGTAAAACAAGCACAAGGATGCAACAATGCAGTGATAGGACAGGGGCTGGAGCTTGGTGGATAGTGAAAGACCTATCCGATTAGAGACTCTTTTTTGGACCTTGTCAAAGAGGGAGAGACTGGTGGATGGTGCACCAGCCCAGATGTGACAACAATACTCCATGCATGGACGGATGGTGGCTTTGTAGAGATATAGGATACTGTCAGGTGTGAGAAGTTTTCTAGCTCGGGAGAGGGAGCCCACTTTCTTTGCAGCAGCCTTGGCAATGTCTTTTATGTATTTGTTCCAATTCATGTTACCTGTGAATGTTAGGCCGAGGAGTTTGAACGTTGGACTCTCAGGTAGGATGTTATTTGCCATGGCAATCGGTGGTTGAAGAGGTTTCTTGTAGTTTTTGAAGGAAAGGAGCTTTGTCTTAGCAGCATTAAATGTTACCATCCATTTATACCCCCATTCTACTAGAGACTGGAGGTCACTTTCTAAGGATTCAACCATTGCCTCGGATATGTGCGTGTCCGTTTTACCCACATGTAGAGAGTAGAGCATGATGTCATCAGCAAAAATACCCATCTCGGACACAATGTCATCAGGGAGGTCATTTATGAAAATCAGGAACAATAAAGGTTCAAGGATTGATCCCTGGGGTACACCTAAATATTTATTATTAATACCTACAGACACCAGTGTTTTATGCTTATACAGGGTGGGCCAAAATAAGGGTCCTATCTTTAAATTTGAATAACTTGAATTTGAATAACTTCCACAAAATAAAAGTTAAACTCACCAAACTTTATGTGTGTGTAGACTGACCCTTCCGAGATTTTTTGAAATAAACAAAACAAATTTTAGCCGAAAAACACTTCTTAAAACTTACAAAAACTAAAGTATTGTTTTTTACACTGTTTTGAGTTTTTTAAGCAAAAATAATGTTTTCTAAATGAGGGTACGTTCCTTAGGGCTAATACGGCTCATGCTTGCTTCGGAAGGGGTCCTTTACTTATTCTAAAAAAAAAAAATTTAAAAAATCAATAAATAAAAAAGTTATGAATTTTTAAAAATAGGACCCTTATTTTTGCCCACCCTGTACAATCTTCAGTATAGGAAATGTTAATTCTTACTGGTCAGAGGATTTGAACCCAGTTGCACAGTCACCTCTGACTCTCAGTCCGATATTCTACACCTCGGCCAACACCAAATAACATGGAAACCAAGAGAATTTAAACCCTATAAATGTCTAATCAGCGGACACTTACAGTAAGCGGGTCGAACAGTATTCAACAACAACAGAGGGTTGGAAGATCGCATTACGCCTAGTATAACTGCTTATTATTAAATTCTCTTAGAGGCCAATTACTTGCGTTAAGAGGGCGATAGAATATTTTGAAATAAATATTTATTACTAATACCTACAGACACCAGTGTATCATGCTTATGCAATCTTCAGTGTAGGAGATATTAAGAAGGATTCGAACCCAGTTCTGTTAATACTACAAAAGCTGTTTCGCAGCACAATAATAAAAAAAAATATAAAATAAAAGTCGAGGTCCTAGTGTTCCGATTTAAATAATAAAAGAACGCAGGGAGAGGGTTCTCTAATTCAAAACATTGGTGAAAGTACAGGAAAAGCAATAAACAAACAAGTGTGAAACAACATAAGACAACCAAGTAAGAAATTCAACTACAAATATTTATTTGCATAAATACAGGAAAGAAATATAAAACAAAAGATCAAAATCTAACATGAGAAAAGGGGGTTTAAAGAATATATCTACCGACGAGCAAAGAACACATTTAAATATACAATATCAGTTTATGAGATAAAGTGGGGTTTCAACTTCCAGTATACCGGTGGGCAATTCAGAAGGTAATCCACATAAGAGTTAAATAGTTGAAAGTTTTACTCCGTATGCGGATAAAATGACTAAGAGTCAATAAGCAAAGTAAATGTCAGTCCAATCAGTATAGGACACAGAGAGGTTGAATTCTGGATGACACGGTTGTCGCTACACAATCTTCCTCCAAGGTCACAAAGTCAGGTTATCAGGTTAATAACCGCAGGCAGTAAGAAACGAGTTGGAGTATGATGTGTTCATTCCTGTTTGTTGGATCAGAATGACAATAGCATTTTTGTCAATTACACGGGTTCTGAAATCATTTCGATAATTCAAATTCAACTTTTTCTCTATTTTTACTTCAGTAAGTTCTCAGAAATCAAGCCCCCTCCCCTTCTGGGGCTACCACTTGATTTCTTTATAAGATACATAGATATCCGAGTGTTCATTTACGATCCCCCTGACCTCTCAAAGCTTGAGTTAGTAAATCAGTTGAGAATATTACTTTCCTTCTCTACAATTGACCATTTTATAGTTTATCTTTCTTGTTGTCTTTTCTTGGTTTGGCCAGATTCCACGACAAGAATTCATCTGGTCTGGTGGAGTATCCAGCTTAGTGCTGTTTCTTGAAGTAACATCATTAAGAAAGTTGCACCATTCCTCGTATGAGCCAGTGTGCAGCCATGCCGAGGGGATCTTATTTGGGCTTCAAATACTATATATTTGGTCAGGGTTTACTTATAAGGCGAAGTATCCTCATGTCAGGTTGTCCTGATAAACCCTTGTACAGAGAGACCGAAGACATTCGAAGATGGGGTTTAGGTTACGGGTGCATTAGTCAAATTGCTTCCAATCTTTTACGTAAGACAATAAAAGCTTTTTCCTTTCTTTCTCCTTGTCTTTGTCTTCTTCCTTTTCATAGATGTGGTTTAACTGAAGTTTAGTAAGAAACTGTGTAAATTGTGTCTAAGTTCCCACCTTTGGGATCTTATATAGCTGTCGGTCATGTGACTGAGTGTGTAGGTGTATTTGTGTGGCCGTATGGTTTAACAGCCAATTCTGGTCGAAAGATCGGATGTACTTAGAGCCAAGGTCGTTGGGTGTGTCGACCTTTACTCGGTAGAGTGACAAAATTGACAACTTGTGATCGATGACAATATGGGAGTGGCGAAACATGAGAGGGGGGGTCAGGGAGGAAATAATATGTATCTTTTCTTGCCTCGAAATTATCGATCGGCTTCCTGCTTACAAACTGAAATAAGGAAATAAGATATAAAAATGTATCCATA
>OY744552.1:37856070-37961070 GCA_963556195.1 Sepiola atlantica
ATGATCCATTTTTTAATCTACAAATTTATAGTTAAAAAAATGGCTGACTTGTGTTATTATCGGCACACTTTGAAATTCGAAAATAATTTTGAAACCTTTGAACTAAATAAAAGGTAACGTTTAAAGGCGAAAGTCAAGTATTACAGGGCTTTTGCGGTAGTGCTCTTATTAAGAGCAAAATCCCACCCCTTCACTGTAGAGGTCCCCAGATGCCGGAAAGCTTTCTACTCTAATAGCTTTTTTTCTCAAACTGCTTGCCTTTGGAATTCCCTCCCTGCTCCCAGACTGTACCAACATGCAGAAATTCAAATGTAATGTGAACAAACATTTCGCAGCACAACTCCCCACTTGGGATGCCACCATTAATCTGGCCCTTAATTCACAGTAGCCCCTTACGTCTCAGTGGCAATATGTCCCCTTGTTTGGGGTGAATACAAGTAAAAATAAAACCGTAGTTAAAGGCAGCTCGAAGGCTCCCTTTTCGTTGGCTACTACACCAAGATGTAGGGGAGGGCGTCACTTCTTTCTCTGGATTACCCCACTTACCCTTGATCCACAACTTACGCTGCTGAATGTTTAGCAAGGAGGCATCAAGAATCATTTTGTTAGTCTTTGGTATGACTCGACCGAGGATTGAACCCGGCTCTCTCGGCCCATTAGCGAACACCCTAACCATGATGTCAAATGGGCCGGGGCTTTCGTGCCCCTTAAATGCTCCTAATTTACAGTTTTAAAAAATGGCTGACTTGTGTTAAGCCAAAGGAAAACATGAATTTTCAAAAGTGCTCGGGCAGTCAAAACATTTTTAGTTCAATTGATCGAGAGAGAGAGAGTCTAAATAGCCGCCCGTTATTAACACAAGAAGGCTGCATGGTTACTTCTGACTCACCCTGTATATAAAATATATGTATTTATTTAAAAAGATAGCGCCTGGATATTATGAAGGAATCATTTGTTTCATATCCAGTCTTCCAAATAGATTCCTAGAATCTGAACACGGTTGTTGATAATCTTCAGCGTTTGTCTAGAAATCATAGGTTACCATGCTGAGGATTACCGAGCCTCTCTATTCAGATTCTAGCAATCTATTTGGAGGATCGGATATGAAACCAATGGTTCAGTCATAATATCTAGTCTCTATCTCTGTAAATGAATATATTTGACTCTTACTACGGTAATTGAGCACTCTGGTCAATTTTTCTTTAAAAAAAACAAAAAACCTATATATATATATATATATATATATATATATATATATATATATATATATATATATATATATATATGTGTGTGTGTGTGTATGTATGAGACAAAGGGAAAAACAATTAAATACAGGAAGAAATCATCACAACAAGAGATTTACCGGTTTCGTTTGGATCAACAAATGACTTCAGAAAAAGTAACTTTTTCTGAAGATGCTCGTGGATCCAAACGAAACCGGTAAATCTCTCGTCGTGATGATTTCTACCTACGTTTAATTTTTTTTTCCTTTTGTCTTTTTCATACATCCTGTCTCCACAGCATTTTATTTTATGATATATCATGTATTTTATCCTCATATATATATATATATATATATATATATATATATGTATATATATACATATACATATGAGTTTTACAAAATTGTCTCTCTCAATGAAATTACTATACTACTACTACTACTACTACTACTACTACTACTACTACTGTTGCTTTTGCTTTTATGTTAATCTTAAAGAAAAAAAAAGGGGTGTTGCTTTTATGATTAAAAATTTAACAAAAAACATCCCTGACTTTATCAATGTCATGTGACTATTTTTTTATCACTTTTTATTTTTATTTTGATGCAATTAAAAAAACACACACAAAAAATTTTTTTTTTTTTTTTTTTTTTTTAAATATACCTTTTAATTTTGTTAAAGAAAAACATAGCTTTCCATTTGAACAAAAATGAGTAAATAAGGATCTTTCTTTTAAAATAAAAAAAAAAATTAAAAAAATTAATTAGTAGAAATGTTGGTGTTTCTTCTAAGTCTGCAAACATTTGTTACGAAGGATTTCGAAAATCCATAAAGATTCCATCTTCAGGCGAATCTTTTGACGTCAAAGCAACAAACCTCAGTAACTACTTTAGAGATGATTCCAATTTTATCTTGTTTTTACTAGTGAGTCACCACTTATCAAGGCTAAACGCCACTCGAGGATAAGGGTGAATGAGATTGTCAGTTGGCGATGAACAACACCTTGATAGGATTGGAAACAATGAGTGAAATTGTTCCGCCAATATTACTTTTCTACACAATAACGAGTCTACATAACGTAAAGTTAGAATCATATTTGTCAAGAAGCACCAAAATGTTTGAACATTATTAAATTTTGGGGTGAGCAAGAAAAGATTTCAATGCTTGTTTAAACGTCACTCCCTGGTAAATAAGCTACTTAGATATCAAATTTAAAAAAAATACTTACTTGTAATGGTAAAAAAATATAGATAACCAGAATTTATAGAAAACAATCCAGCAGTTTTTTTTTTTTATTATTTAAGAAATTCGATTATTTAATTCGCCTGAGTTTGTGAGTTGAGAGATGCCATTTTGTTAAATATTGGTTCTCTTTTATCTCGCTAGGTGTCGCAAGGTGTCGTACTGCTTGATATTTATATATAAATTAAGTAAGAAAATGGCGTCGCGTAATTCAAAAACTCATTCGAAGAAAAAAATGGATATTCTTAAATAATAAACAAAAGCGGGTATCTTTTACAATAATCCGCAGAGTGAAAACGCTCAAAAAACAAATATACAACAAATAAAAGTAACTGTAGCCGATAAGTTATTTTCTAACTTATCTGTGACATTTGTTTCTATTTTTAACCCGTTCCAACTGCTATTTATTAGAAATCAATATTTTTGTCACACGAACATTTGGGGGGGGGGGTCGTAAGCGAGGCTGGAAAATAGGCTTATCGGCGCCATTTTTTTTTAGTAAAAATCCGTGCCCCAAATTTTTTTTTATATCTAATAAAAACCCATTTATACTACGTAAAAATACAAACAAATGTGATAGGTAAGTAGGAAAATATCTATTCTCGACGTAGGTCACCTTCACTTGTTGTATATTTATTTATTTTTTTTTTACCCCGTTCTTGTTCGTTTTTTGGACCCCGTCCTCGACTCTGCGGATTATTGTAAAAGATACCCACAAAAGCTACTGGATTGTTTTCCATAAAATTTGATAACCAGGGTTTTTTGGGTTTTTTTTAACATAACATATAAGTATTCCAGAAATTTGATTTTTAAGTAGCATATTTACTGCTGAGAAGCACAAAGATTTCTTTTTATTTTAATTTATTTTAATAAACTAAAACTTCATAAAAATGGGTGCCTTTCTTTATTTCTTTTCTTTTTTTTTTAAGGGAAAAATAACCGATTCCTTCTTTTCTCTTCATGTAATATTTTTGTTATCACTTTAGCATCCATTGTTTCAAAAATGACAAAGAGAAATGTTACATTTTTCTAGAAAAAAAAATCAACCATTTAAAAAGAGAATAGGCACCATTTTTATATTAACAAATTGTATTTCCCTTTAAACAATTAACTATTTACATCAAGCGACCACAAACAATTTTCACTTTTATGTGATACTTTTAATCAGCCGTATCTATCCAAGGATTTTAATATAGTTTAAAAATGATTTGGGGAAATTGAATTTATTGATGTCATTTTTAGTATATAATTATTTTATTTTATCAAATTAAGTCCATCCAATGCTTCAACAAAATAGCTCATAAATAAAAGAATTTTATAAAGTAAGGAAGGTAACATCTTTGAAGCACGGATTAGAATGTATTAAATATTTTTGAAAATCAACAATCGTGCAATATTTTTATAAATGAAAAATTCATTTATTTTTTTTAAAATTTTCATCGCGAATTTTCCTTGTAAAATACAACCTTGTCAAGCGAGACTGTCCTATAGTTTTTTTGTTTTTTTTCTTCCTCCTCATTTTTGATGGTGGTATTAATTTCGAGGGGTCGAAAATACGTTGAGTTCTTTAAGACGTTAGAAGTTTAGTCTGATCAATGTCATGCGCAGATTGGCACTATTTTTCCTTACTTTAAAAAATAGCACCAATCTGCTCATGACATCGACCAGACTAAACTTCTAACATCTTAAAGAACTCGACGTATTTTCGACCCCTCGGGATTGTATTATTACCATCAAAATGAGGAGGAAGAAAAAAAACAAAAGAACTATAGGACAGTCTCGCTTGACAAGGTTGTATTTTACAACGAAAATTCGCGATGAAAATTTTTTTTTAAATGAATGAATTTTTCATTTATAAAAATATTGCACGATTGTTGATTTTCAAAAATATTTAATAAAAGAATTTTAGTTTCAGATAATTACCTCAATAGGAATTAAGAACTCCCCTTCCTCCTCCCAATAATATATATATATATATATATATATATTAAGTTCAAATATATTGACAAAATGAACATAAAACCAATTTTTTTTTCAAAAGTGCTCAATAACGAGTATAGCATTTATAAAATTAAATGAACACTAGTACAGTCCGACACCAATTAATCCGCGTTTCGACGATCTTACGTCTTGTCAAGAACTGTGGATAAACTAAAAAGTAAAAATCTGCATTTAAGCTGTCACCATATATATATATACACACACAAACACACACACACACAGATAGCTGTTCCATCGTCTACGACTCATCAGCATGACGTCACGTAGCGAGTGTATCAATGCCGAAATTCGAAACCCGAATGGCTTATCACATCCAAATGTGACCAGCAATCAAGCACCGTTCTGTTACACTAACAAACAAGTTACTAAGTAAAAGAAATTATAGTGCTATATATATATATATATATGTAGTCATCGTTGTATCACAGCTCTTCAGTGCAGCTAGACTAGCACTCATCCCAAGCCATAGATCGAACCTATCTACTTGATAGTCGGCACTCGTAAATGATATCTACAATGTCTTTATGTAAATATTGACCAACACTTTTACATATAATATTTTTATAACACGACCAGTAACCAAGAGAAATCTATTCTTTATAGAATATTATTGCTTTACGTTAGATGGAAACCGATATACCCCCCCCCTTCTCTCTCTGTCTCTCTCTCTCTCTTATATATATATATAAGTAAATTTCGTGTACAACAAAATCGTAGGATAAATTTCAGAGGAAACATTTTTTTAATCAATGAAACGGGCGGGTGGAAAAAAAAGAAAATTGCTAAAATTTTCCTTAAGGCCTTATCGTCTGACCCTCTAAGAGGAAACGTCAGAATGATAAATTAAAAACTAAGAAAATCGAATGAGATATGAGGGGAAAAAATTGTTTCAGTTGGAGAAAACGATTGAGAGAAAAAAAAATAAAAAGTAAATCTCTCAACGTTATGGTGGCTTTGAATCATTAAAGATCTCCAACTGATGCTTCAAAATCTTTTGTCTACACAGGCTAGGTCGAGAATTGTTAATAACTAACGCCTCAATAATATTGAGATGGTAGTTCGACCTGGCACTGTGTCGATTTTCTTAGTTTTTAATTTATCATTCTGATGTTTCCTCTTAGAGGGTCAGACGATAAGGCCTTAAGGAAAATTTTAGCAATTTTCTTTTTTTTCCACCCGCCCGTTTCATTGATTAAAATATATATATATATATATATATATATATATATATATATACATTAATAATACAATGCCCCCCCCCCCCAAATTATATAGTCTATTCACAGAAACAGATTCCACCGCTAACAATACAGAAACATTCCCTCTTCCATATTCCTTGGATAGGGGTACTATCCTAACACGAACAATCCTAGGGATACTAAGTAAATCCGAATATTGCAGACTTAAAACTTGTTTTAGCCGAATATATATTTTGAAATAATGTGCCCCTATTTACGTGCGCCTCCCCACGAGGGCAAAGTTAGACACAAGGTTGATTTTATTTTCATGTGATACCCAGCTCCTCAAAAAGTGGGACACAAATAAAAATTGTCCCAATCAAGAATTTCTCCTCCTCTGACCGAGGACAGAACAGATACTACACTTTGAAAAATTTATTAGCACACAATATAAAGTTTTACACTTGGAACAAATTAGGCACAAGGCCATCAAACGAGTGGGGAGAAATGGGTGTTGTTAGTTATCCTTGGTCAAAAATGATAAAGAAAATGTCTATCCTACTCTTAACTAGAATCATCTCAGTCCCCAAATTGGTTTGAAATTTAAATTTTTCATAAATATGGTTATACTTTGATCCAATGCATCATTGTACTCCATTTAAAATGTTAAACCTACTTTGATCCAATGCATCATTGTACTCCATTTAAAATGTTAAACCTAGGAATTGTCTCCCTTTGCGTGTGTAACGACTTTTCATTTTACTTCGATAAAGGAAGAACAAATTATTGGGGTATATGTTACGACGCTCAGCACAGTCGCGAACGGGGTCCAAAAAAAGAATGAGAAAGGGTTTAAAAGCATAAATTTGCAACAAGTGAAGTTGACCTGCGACGAGAATAGATATTTTTCTATTTACCTATGTAATTTGTTTTTATTTTTACGTATTATAAATGGGTTTTTATTAGATGTAAAAAAAAAAAAATGTATTGTTTTTTTCCCAAAGGCTTGCACAAAATTCAAGATGGCGATTTACGTGCTCCCTTACCAAATGCCCCCCAAAAGCAGCCATGTTTTTCCCAACTTACGGTGATAAAACTATTGATTTCTAATAAATAGCGGTTGTAACGGTCTAAAAATACAAACAAATAGCACATGCAAGTTTGAAACTAACTTTTACAGCTTACAGTTACTTTTATTTGTTGTAAATTTGTTTTTTTTAGCGTTTTTACTCTGCTGAGTCTCGTAAAAGATGCCCAATTATTGTTATTAAAGATGGAGACTATATTCACTCGCTGTTTCGATTTCCGAATTCCAATTGCTAAAAATGATTACAAAAAGTATCAAGATTTAAAAAAAAATAATAATTTAAGGTTAAAAATAAAACTTTTTTTTCTTTTGTAAAAATAAAAAGAAAAAATGTTTTTCGAATTTGTCTGGAATTATCAAGATTTATAGAAGTTATCTCCCTTGAACATATTGTCATTCGACCTGAGCGTTTTCATTGCTATGACAGAAACGTGTGAGCAAATTAACTTTCTTTTAGTTCGAGGTTCTGTTAACTCATGAAGTACCCACACAACAACCATAATACTTGACTGTTGCCTTTGAACTTTAATTCTAGACAGAAATTATTTTCTAATATCAACAGTTTCAAAATTATTTTCGTACTTTGACTTACCACGATCCATTTCTTAATCTATAAATGTTGTTGTCATCGACACACTTAGAAATTCGAAATTGATTTTGAAGCCTTTATACTGCTGAATTGAGGTTTAAAGGGGGGGAGGGGAATAATTATGATCCTTTTTTAACAGTGCTCATAAACCCCCCAAAAATGGATTTTCAAAAGTGGGCTCGTCGTAGGAAAGAATCGTTAATGCCTTTAGACCTCAATACAGAGGTATAAAGACTTTAAAATTAATTTCGAATTTCAAAGGGTCACGATATAGTAAGCTAGTCAGCCATTTTAATAGATTACAAAATGGCTGACATGACTTTACTGGCCCTATTTACTAGTCTCCCCACGAAGGTAGAGCTAGACACAAGATCGATTTTTTAATGTGGGGAAAATTCAGCTCCTCAAAAAAGGGTCGCTCTGGATTAAAATTCAGCTCCTCAAAAAAAAGGGTCGCTCTGGATTAAAATTTTAAAAAAAGGGTCGCTCTGGATTAAAATTCAGCTCCTCAAAAAAAAGGGTCGCTCTGGATTAAAATTTAAAAAAAAGGGTCGCTCTGGATTAAAATTCAGCTCCTCAAAAAAAAGGGTCGCTCTGGATTAAAATAAAAAAAAAAGGGTCGCTCTGGATTAAAATTCAGCTCCTCAAAAAAGGGTCGCTCTGGATTAAAATTCAGCTCCTCAAAAAAGGGTCGCTCTGGATTAAAATTCAGCTCCTCAAAAAAGGGTCGCTCTGGATTAAAATAAAAATTGCCTCAATCTAGAAGTCTACTCTTTATTCCTAGAAAAAAGGGCCAAGGAACTTTGCGGCTAGAATCCATTCAATGCTCCCAGTTCCAGTTAAAGACGACATTCCCTGTATTCTATATTCTAACATTCTTAATAAACTAAAACTCCATAAGACTATATTAATAAAATGTATTTCCCTTTAAACAATGAACTATTTACATCAAGCGACCCCAAACAATTTTCACTTTTATATGATACTTTAAATCAGCTTTACCTATCCGAGAATGCAGTGAAGTTATTTTACATTTTACTTTTTTGCACATTTTTAAACTTAAGGTAGACAACTCCTATTATATTCTTCAATTTAAAATGAGTTATCCCCTTGTTGATTTTTATTTTTAGGTGATTATTTAAAAATGTTTCATAGTACAAGTCGTCTGAGCCTGACTAAGTAATTTAAAAACGAAATTCTAGCAAAGTGCGTTAGTATATTGTCAATAACATGGTACAACAATAACAAATGAAAATTGGTTAGTCAGAAGCAAAGTTTGCTTTGCCAGCTTAAATGCTATTTAGGTCTGATTTTGAAAATCCGACAAGATAACTTTATATGTTAGGTAGATTTATTAACTGTATGTAAACAAATCCGCAGCCTGGAGACTCAAACACAAAACAAGTATCGGGAGAAAAAAAATGCAGATCCCCGATGGGATTTGTAACCTTAGACCTCTGCATTTGAGTAAGTAAATAGCCTGGACTGACTACAAGTGGGGTCACTTTGGTGCACAAGTTTGAATCTTATCTTTTTTTTTTACAATTGATTATCACAAATCCAAGGGATGTAACTCCTCCTAAACTAAAAAAAATCCGTTTTTGTATGAATAGCCAAAGCCTTGTTATCCCCCCCCCCGTGATGAGATAGTAGGTTATATATATATATATATATATATATATATATATATATATATATATATATTATTAATGACAATATATGTATTAGCATATACTATCAGTGCCATTTTACTTTGCAGTCTCCTTAAAAGATTCAGCTCGATGATTGTCAATTAGTGACAACAGAGCAAATATAAGCCAGGTTCATATTATATTCCAATAACCATGTTTTTATTTTATTATTTTTATTTGTTCACATTTCCAAAAAACATAACATTTCTGTGAGATATATTTTTTACGGTCCGTTTCATTTGTCTTGTGCCAAACAACATTTTTATGTCAATATCGTCTCTGCAACATGACAAAATCATCAGAAAAATTCACAAAGAGTAAAAAGTTCTTAGATTAAAATGTCTTGAAAAAACCTACACTATACAGTGGTTCATATTTGGGTGAAACCAAACAAAAAACAAAGAAAAGAGCAAAGTCACACGTGGGGGAACCCACTAATACGCCATTTTGAATTTTTCGTTCAAAGCTAGTACATCCTAAAAGTTGTGTGGACATTTATAAATTTTAATTCAGTAATATTTTAAAAAATAGTTAATAAGTTCTATAATTTATTTATAAAAATTCTAATTCACTTGAGCGATATTGACATAAAAATGTTGTTTGGCACAAGACAAATGAAACGGACCGTAAAAAATATATCTCACAGAAATGTTATGTTTTTGGGAAATGTGAAAAAATAAAAATAATAAAATAAAAACATGGTTACTGGAATATAATATGAACCTGACTTATATATATATATATATATATTAGACGTACCCATGATCTGTTGGGTTATATTACCACTATTTTACTTTGATTTCATTCGAATTTCTTTCATTTTTAATAGACACAAAAATATTCCCTTCTTAATATTTTTCTAACTAAAATAGAAATTAATCTACTGATACTAAATGTTTTATTCAGGTAGAGGGGGGGGGGGGTTAATTTATCTTTTTAAACTAAAACTTATTTCGTGTATTTAAAAAAAAAACTTATCTGACCACTAACTCTGAATCTAGATTGCAAAACAGATTATCCCACAAAACAAACTCTCTTAGTCCTAACTCAATAATCCTGGAAATTCTTCAAAACCACCACCACCACCAAACCCTCCCTTAAACTTACCATCGACCCTGCACCGGGGGGGGGGGGGGGGGGCTCTCCCCACACTCCCCATAAAAATCAAACAAACAAGAACATGCTATATCCAAGATTTAACTAAAATGGTTACACGTTGTTCAAACGCTATCTGATCGGAAAGTTGGTGATCATTTTAGGTTAAATTTATATGTGGAACTGATCCTCCATTCTTTTTTCTTAAAAACAAAACAAAACAAACTACTTATTGATTACAGACCGATGTGAAACGGCAAAATTTGGTTTATCTTAAATATAAAAATACAAATATAAGTAATTATTTGAATGTTTATTCTAGAATAATCATTTTCCCCAAAAGTTTTTCATGTTATTCAAAGTAGAATCTTATTTTGGAGAGTAGGTTTTTTTTTTATCTGAGCGTCTCATCTACAATAATACCATAATTAAATTAAGTTCGGCGCTTTTGCATAAATCGTCACCGATGTAAGGGAAATAACCCCGTTTGACTAAGAGATTCATTTTTTTTTTTTCAAAACTTACGCAACTTATTAATTAGGCGAATACAAAAAAAAATACGAAACAGTCGTCGCATTTTTCTTTATTAACAATTCCTCTGCAACTATCGTCACATTTTCTTTCTTTTTTTAATGTTAAAGACGCTAAATTTCGTTACTGTTAAACAAAAACAGTCGTCGCAGTTTTCTTTAATAAAAATTACAACTTTTTTTTTAAATATACGCCTAATTCATAAGTTGCGTAGATTTCAACGTCCCAAATTTCTTTTTGAAAAAAGAAAAAAAATGATGAATCTCTTAGTCGAACGGAGTGATTTCCCTTGCATCGGTGACGACTTATGCAAAAACGCCTAAGGTTCTTTAGTTTCTGCAAAGTTTTCAGAAAGAAAGATTGTAATTCGAAAATGGAAACAGTTTTAAAGTTTTTAATTTTTTTTTTCTGTTTTTTCTTTTTATTTTTTTTCTGTTTTTTTTTTAAATTTTTTAATTAAAATTTTTAATTAACATTTTTTAATGTTTATTGTGTGTGTTTTTTTGTCTAATCACATTGTTAATGTCAGAGATGTTTTCAAGTAACGATACTGCTGTCTTACCAACACCCTGGGGGAAATACCAAGATTCTCCTTGCTTTAAATAACTAAAAAAACAAACAAAAAAAAACTAATAATAATACATTAAAAATCCAATAAAAAAAAAATGAATAAAGACAACAACAACAACAAAGAAGACGTTTTTTTTCTTTCCGTTGCTATCTTCTTCAGGGAAATCAACAATACCCGTAATACCAACTCCCCCTCGTACGACATATCATTTTATTTTTTTTTTTTACCCCTTCAAATTTTTTTTTTTTTTTTACCCCTTCAAATATTTTTTTTTACCCCTTCAAATTTTTTTTTTTTTTACCCCTTCAAATATTTTTTTTTTTACCCCTTCAAATTTTTTTTTTTTTTACCCCTTCAAATATTTTTTTTTTTACCCCTTCAAAATTTTTTTTTTTTTTACTTCTTCACATTTTTCTTTTTTACCCCTTCAAATTTTTTTTTTTTTTACCCCTTCAAATTTTTACATACAATGTTGTCTAACGGGTTCTAATTTGTGAGGATGAGTTCTCTGGATGCTAGGGAGATGCTTAATCTTCACTGGAGGGGAGTTATCGGTTCATGCCTCTCTGAATCTTTTCTTGGTTAACGCAGGAAGATATATAATTTGTATTGCACTGAAATGACATTTCTGTCTTCACTGTTTCAAAGAAATAAAGAAGAAAGAAAACTGCTAGCGGGCACATCTTCACCTTCTAATACCTCAACTAACACTTGTGACAATTACATTGTCTTGTTTCTGATTATCACCTCCACCATCTGCCCTTGTCCACTGAGCTATCCATTTCTTTTACACATGTGAGAACACTAGAAATCACTTCCAGTAATTTATCTTGACCTATCTGGCCACACTGACGGCCATTTCTGCTAATGGTCAGTCACTTTCTAATTCAACCCAAGTTTGGCACAAGACTAGACTATACTGTAATATAAATATATATATATATATATATATATATATATATATATATATTACTATTTCATGTATCCATATAAAATTTTATAAATAGATATAATTTTTTATGTATCAATTTTCAGTATTTACTTCAACAGTGCTCGATACGTAAGTAGAGCTAAGTAGTAAGCTATGAAAATATATTTATGGCAATTAAGCTACACAGAGGCTCCTGCGTTTCATCCCTGGAGGGAATCTTCAGGCTTGCATTTTAGTCTGAAGATTCCTCCCGGGGATAAAACGCGTGAGCCTCTGTGTAGCTTAATTGCCATAAATATATTTTCATAGCTTACTATATATATGTGTGGGGGTGTGTGTGTGTGTGTGTGTGTACAAGGTTTGTCATAAGTAACTATATAATTTTATTTTCGTGTGGAAAATTCTGAAATTAAAGTCTGAAATTAAAATGGAAATAAAACAAAATTTATATCGAAATATTGATCAAATAAAAATATACGATTTCTGCTTTCAAATGGCATATGAAAAAGAAGAAATGCTTAAATATCAACAAAGTTACAAATAAAAGAAAATATAAAGTTACTTATGGCAGACCCTGTATATATATATATATATATATATATATATATATATATATATATATATATATATATATATATATATATATATATACAAGGTGAGCCAAAAGTAGGTGGACAGTAAAAAACATTTTTTTGTCGAGGCGTAAGAGGCAGACTTCAAAGCTGTGTAAATCAAGAAGGAAAAATGTTTTTTTACTGTCCACCTACTTTTGGCTCACCCTGTATATATATATGTATGTGTGTGTATATATATATATATATATATATATATATATATATATATATGAGTTCATCATAAGTAATTATATATTTTTATATTTTTCTGCTTTCGAATGACACATGAAATAGAAAAAATGCTTAAATATCAACAAAGTTACACACAAAAGAAAATATATAGTTACATATATATATATATATATATATATATATATATATATAGTATAAATATATATATATATATATATGTATAGTATAAAGATGGCAGAGACAGTGCAAACCAATGATCTTTTTTTCCATACAATCTCTGCAACTGTATATGTTTGTCAAATGCTGAGCTAACTTCTCACGTGAGTGATTCCATGACATTAGGCCACGTACAACTTAAATGATAGCATTTCTGCTACCCAAAATGTCGTACGATTATGAAAGTTTATCAAGATACAATCTCCCAGCAAACGGAGATCTCTAACAAACAGTAAAATCCCTGTTAGCCTGACATGTTCTATCTCATACCATTACCGTAACCATGCCAGGCGAGCGCAAGAAGAGATTTAGTAGCAGAAGAAAAAGAAATCAGCGAGTACAGCTTTCTCGCTAAACTTACATATAATAATTATAATATATATATATATATATATTAGCCTCCATTCAGTCTCAAAAGACAATGGATAATACCTGTAAGGGTGCCAGTGCGGGGTGTCAATTGTGAAGTAAGTGTTGCACAATCCCAAATGTATAGAATTATTTAATTTAAATACTATACATTACTGTGTCTGTTGGGGATACCCAGGTTTCATCTATCCTGGATTTGGGAGAACATCTGGCTTGTTTTTACTGAAAAATTCGCATCAATCCCATTAAATGTTGATCACTCCAAGATTAAATTGGGACCCGGTTGCCTCCAACAGACACAATAATGTATATTATTTAAATAAAACAATTAATATTAGCTCTCGTAGAAACTACGATCGAGCACTTTGGTGGTTTTCAACTAACTTATGATATATATATATATATATATATATATATATAGAGAGAGAGAGAGAGAGAGAGAGAGAGAGAGAGAGAGAGAGAAGTATTAAAAGGCTATCACAATGCAAGAAATGGAAATATGTCGGCGTTGAGAAGTAAGACAAAAACAAGTGATTTTTTATTATATATATTTTTTCAAAAAATTTTTAATAATTTTTTTTATATATAGCAAATCTTATTTGATTAGGCAAAACTTCAACACTGATGTAATCTGTGTGACCGTGTTCCATAATATATTTCGAGGAAGACCTCTTTGTCAAATGGTAGGTGTTTCAATCCACACGTTTTTGTTTTTTTTTGAGATTTGAAACACTTACTATTTGACAAAGAGGTCTTCCTCGAAATATATTATGGAACACGGTCACACAGATTACATCAGTGTTGAAGTTTTGCCTAATCAAGTAAGATTTACTATATATAAAAAAAAAAATTATTAAAAAGTTTTTGAAAAAATATATAATTAAAATCACTTGGTTTTTGTCTTACTTCTCAATGCCGACATATTTCCATTTCTTGCATTGTGATAGCCTTCTAATACTCCTCTATATACGTATTACACACAATGCTTCAAGCAAATTACCTCTCCTTATTATATATATATATATATATATATATATATATATGACCTCCATCCAGTCTGAAGAAATAGTGAATACCTCTTGTAAGGGTTACCTGTGCAGGAAGTCTATAGTGAAACAAGGGTTGAGCAATCCTGAATTGGCATTGTTTGCGACCAGTGGCAAAGATAAGTCCAGGACGACAAATTTCTCATAAATATTTATATTCTCATATATATATATATATATATATATATATAAAAACATCTTTTCCATATGAAATAATTATGAGAAATGTATTTTTCCTGTTTCCTATAAATACTCTGGTAATTATTATTTTCCTATGAGGGTGGATGTTAATGTTGCTTCTTTTGCCCAACCAATATTAATGCCTGTCCTTGAAAGATCTGCCCCTATAACTGAATCAAAGATCTGTTCCTATAACTTCAAAAATTTGTCCCTATAACTCAGTCAAATGTAAACATACAATTCTATTTTAAAAGAAGAAAAAAAGAAACAAAGACTTTGGAGAAATAAAAAAGAGAAATGAAGTTCTAATTTTAACCCAACAAAAAAAAAGGGGAAGGAAAAAAATAACATTTGATAAGATTTTTAAAAAATATATAAATAAAACTCAAAATTGACAGAAAAATTAGAAATTAATTGGCGACATTTTTTTTTAATTTTGATTTTCAGTTTGATTATTTTTTATTTTATTTACATTTTTTTAATATTTTTTTTTTGTTTTCATTTCATGCAAAAAATACAAAAACTAACAAAAATGTAAAAAAAAAACCAAGTTTTAAAAAATACTAAAAAAATTTCAAAAAGAAAAAACTCTAAAATATATAAATATTACAAAAAAATGAAAAGAAAAAAAGGTGAACATATTGTGATTGAATTCTTGAACTTTGTCTATATCTTGAAAACCAGCGGCCTGTCCTGATGTCTGCTGCTCTCCTTCGCTGTAGGACGGCCTATTTTTCTATAAGGGTAGGATTTTTTTTTTAATCATTTCTGTTTTTATCGTGCTAGCCTAGATCGAAACTATCAGAATAGCCTGAAGAAAAAAAAAGAAGAAGAAAAAGAAGAAGAGTGTGTTGATTATCAGCAAAATAATACTGATGATGATGATAATAAAAAGGTTTACGACAGACTGTGTTTGCGTTGTTTTTATTTATTTGTTTTGACATGAAGATGACTGGTTTCAGAAACCAACAAGCTGTGCGTGTGCGGTCCCCATTTGTATGTGACTCGATGTGGCGAGTGTAAAATGTAATAAATTTGGGGCATTTTTGACCACCTGAGGGCGCGAACTAGAATTTTTCTGAGGTCAAGGATGCTCATTTAATATCCAGAACAATTGCCTCTACATTTTGACAAAGTTTCAGAAAAATTGAATGGATGAATCAAACGTTATGGGAGAAAAGGGTCATTTTTTGCCATTTTGGGGGCTTTTGACCCCCTGGGGGTGCGAACCAGATTTTTTTCAAAGTTTGCGATACTTATTTTCTATTAGGAACAATTGCCTCCACATTTTGGCCAAGTTTCAGAGAAATTGAATGGATGGATGAAAAGTTATGGGGCAAAAGATGTCATTTTTTGCCATTTCGGGGCCTTTTGACCACCTGGGGGGCTAACCAGATTTTTTTTCAAAAATCGGAGAATGTCACTTTCTAACCTGACCAAAGTTACAACTTCATGCAAAATTTCAGAGAAATTCAATAGATGGTTGCGGAGAAAAATCCGGACAGACATGCCTCAAAAGATAAGTCACCCGATTTATAAAATCGGGGGACCAACAAACATTCATCCATGCAGTTCATGTCGTCTTTTTCTCTCTCAACTGATTTCTCCAACTTAAAATAATTTTTTCCTCTCATTTCTCATCCGATTTTCTTAGTTTTTAATTTATCATTCTGACATTAGAGGGTCAGACTATAAGGCCTTAAGAAAAATCTTAGTAATTTTATTTTATTCCCCCCCCCCCCATCCACCTCTTCCCTTCTTTTCTTCTTTGATAAAATAAATAATGTTTTCTCTGAAATTAATCCTACCATTTTGTTGTACTAGAAATCTGCTTACATACATACATATTAAATATATATATATATATATATTTGGCAAGTAAGCTAGACAGAGGCGTTCATGTTTCATTCCCGAAGGAAATCATCAGGCATATATATATATATATATATATATATATATATATGGATTTTTCACCTAGAAAAAAGATTATTCAGTGAAGACCGAGATTAGGCCAATAAAAACAAGCTCGATGATACTCGATTACAGAGTACAGAGCATTTATATGTGATTTTTTGAAGGCTTACCGAAGCATTCCGTTCAGGAGTCAAATCAAATTAAATGTTTTTACCTACACGTGTTTCACTACCAAGCAGGTCCTTGGTTGGCAGATCATCAAGGAAATTAAGTACCTTGAATAAGAATTACAACAACCGGCAATACACAATGTGGTGTTGCTTTAATTTAGGTCACTTAAGAAGGGAAGAAAAAGATAAAAAGGAAAAGATAAAAAGGAAAAAAATAGAGAATGTCTTAGAAAAATATCTCGCAAGATTTTCACAACATTGTTGCTACTAGGCGAAACAGCAAAAAATTCCCTGATGATCTGCCAAGCAAGGACCTGCTTGGTAGTGAAACACGTGTAGGTAAAAACTCTTTAATTTGAAAAATGATAAATAAATAATCTTTAAATGAAAAAGTCTTTTGTGGTGTTGATTGGGCTCTGAACGGAATTCTTTAGTAAGCCTTCAAAAAATCACACATATATATATGTCTGATGATTTCCTTCGGGAATAAAACATGAACGCTTCTGTGTAGCTTACTTGCCATAAATACATTTTCATACTACTACTACTACTACTACATACATATATACATGAAATAGTAAAAAAAAAAGAAATTTATTTGTGTTTATTTTAGGTTAAATTTTACAACGACCCTGTGCGTTCAAATAATTATTCGTCATCAGTCAAATCTTTGGAAGTTAATTCGATAATGAAGTTATTGAAGTATATTTAAGGAAAACGCTGTTGACAATATTAGTATTTTTATAAACCAAGGGAAGTAACTATGTCTAAAAGATTTGTGAATTTACTCCCTTGTTTTTAAAGATGGTTTCCATAAAAAAAATCCTAGCCAGATAAAAAAAACAATTTTTAAGGAAATAAAGCGAATGACCGTTTTCTGTTCTTAACAACATGCTACACCGATCAGCAAGACAAAGTAACGAATTGGAATAAAATATAGACTTTTTTAGCGTTTAAGCTATCGATGAAAAACGTCGATAATCCGACAAGATAATTTTATATATCAGTTTAGAATTAGAAGAAAGGATCTACTCGTGCATTGCAAGCCTTTTGGCTAAGATCAAAGTGTAGTATCTGTTCCGATGGATACTGCGCCCTATAGACTGGTATTGTCTTGGCCTTCGGGGCTTGATTTACGCCAGTCTATGGGTCTGTCCTGTGCAGTTCTAGGAGGTCCACCCTCCCAGGCTTCGCCTCCCCTCTTTGGGGAGGAGTAAGTTTATTGCTTACTGTCTGAGGCGCCCCTACCGGGGAATGCCGACGGAGCTGGCCAGGCAATTTTTAATGGCCAGAGTGCTCACTTTCTCGGGCGCTGGCTTTTCAAACCCCACTTTCCCGACCCGACCTTGGGTCACATCTTACTTGTGGGAGTAAAATAAAACTGGCCTTGTGCCTAACCTCCTGGAGAAGAGGTAAATAAATACTCGTGCATTATTACTACTATTAATATTGTAGTTAAATCCTATTTTAGTCACCGAAATTATTGAGAGTGAAGTCGGTTCGGTCACTATTTCCAAACTATTGAATTTACTCATCAGTGCTCAGCTGTATAACCAGTTGAATTAGAATAGTGGGACCCATTTAACCGTACAAATTTGTTTCAGATGGTTCACAGTTGATATACTGACATCAAGTGCCTTAGATGTTTCTCTGACACTTTGACGTGGGTTTTTTTTTTTTTTCATCTTAAGCGTATAAACCATGGCCATCCCTACTACAGGCCAGGCAATCGTGCAACTGGGGTCTTTTACTGGGGGCCATGTGAATTTTCTTAAATATTCGATATAGAAGTTGCAAACAAAGGTAAAATTCCTCTGTGAGATTAGTTTGATGTTTTTATGTGTTTTACATACCAAATAATAACCACAATGAGCTAATTGATAAATTTTACAATTGACAAATTCCTATAAATGAAGAGACAGGTAATCTTGAATAAACAACGGTAAATGCATATTTCAATGAAGAATTTTTATTTCAATGTTGGATTTTTTTTAGAGATTTTGTACTTATGTCAAAAGATCATTACTTGTATATTGTGGTTAAAAAGAAAAAAAGGATCCGCACCAGTTGATGATATAGTTTGCAACTTCTATATCGAATATTTAAGAAAATTCACATGGCCCCCAGTAAAAGACCCCAGTTGCACGATTGCCTGGCCTGTAGTAGGGATGGCCATGGTATAAACGCTTCAACATTGTATTCTGAAAGGAATGATTGTAAATTTATTCAAGAGTACGCATCAATTACTAAGCACGGATAAGAAAGAGAGTGAAGCCTCACTTCTATTTCCGGAGTGACGTCAGTGAAGAGTTCAAATATAGAGAGATAATTTATAACTGACTATTCGTATTATCGTTTCAAAATTGTAGATTTATTCCAGAGTCTGCATCAATTATTAATTATGCGGACTGCAATCAACTCAAATCACAATTATTAAATTCATAAATATAAAATTCTGTGCGGAACACTGCAAAAATAAAAGTTAGTCGAAAAGTCAGCCAGTATTTTCATCACAATTTAATACTTGTTCATCTTCAGACTTTTATCATCGTTATGTTTCGGCCGATATCCTCTCTGGCCTTCTTGGGGTTAGGGTTATTTATGTGTAAGTGTTGATTAATTTAAAAATAAACCGTCCTTATAAGTAATCAAATCATAGTAACGTAAATCAAAACCTTAACAGTTATGCGTGGAAGGATGACCACAGAACAGATGCTACACTACCCTCAAAGTGGAGGAGATAATGCCTGGGAAGATAGTATCATAACAATAGAATAGATACCACACTACTCCCCACTCCAAGAAAAGAAGGTAATACCTGGGAGGATGTTGTCATGACCAGAGAACAGATACTATACTACTCATCTCCACCCTCTTCAAAATGGAGGAGGTAATGCTTGGGAGAATGGTATCATGACAACAGAACAGGTATTACATTATCCATCCACCACTACCCCCCCCCCAAAAAAAAAATAAGGAGGAGGTAATGCCTGGGAAGATGGTATCATGACAACAGAACAGGTATTACATTATCCATCCATCCACCACTACCCCCCCCCCCCAAAAAAAATAAGGAGGAGGTAATGCCTGGGAAGATGGTATCATGACAACAGAATAGATACTACCTTCCTCACCCCTGAATTAAGCTTTGAAAGATAGTACATTAATCGAAGTAATAGTCTAGTTGCGGATTCAGACCAATACCAAATCTCCATTAGTAATAAATATAGAAGTATTGTTATTCGTTATTATTCTTATGTAGAAATTGACTCATTTTGCCATCTAATTTACATATGTGTTTGTGGTGTGGACATACATATGTAAATTAGATGTGGTGGTGAGATTTGTGGTGAGACACACATATGTAAATTAGATGACGATGTTGGAAAGAGAGGGTGACTCTTTCTCTAAATGCTCACGGCGACTGTAAGAAACATCAGAGAATGGTTGAATCAACATAGAGAAGGCAAGAAAAAATACATAGATAGAAAAAGAGAGAGAGATGGGTGACTTGTTCAGTTAATTATAAATTACAGCTAATTAGAACAATTAAAACAGATTTTTTTTTTCACAGCATAACTCAATCCCAGAACTAAGTTATGTTTCAGCATGTGTTTTCTGTTATTAATGTATATTGGAAAAAAGCCTTAAGGAAACAAGCGTTGATGAATTGACACTTAGTATGTGATAACAAGCAAAAATCTTGAAATCATTCGGCAGTTATTAAATCTCGCTTGAACTATTCTTTTTAAATGCAGAACTTACATTACATTTCTTTAATTTGAATCTATTTTAATTTTAAAACCTAATAGTATGCATTTCAATTACTTCCCTTGAAAGTTATTTAACATAATATTTTTAGAAAGGTTTTGGTAATTTATTCTTTTTATTATTAAAACGTAATATTTTTAGAAAGGTTTTGATCATTTATTCTTTTTATTATTAAAACGTAATATTTTTAGAAAGATTTTGGTAATTTATTCTTTTTATTATTAAAACGTAATATTTTTAGAAAGATTTTGGTAATTTATTCTTTTTATTATTAAAACGTAATATTTTTAGAAAGATTTTGGTAATTTATTCTTTTTATTATTAAAACGTAATATTTTTAGAAAGATTTTGGTAATTTATTCTTTTTATTATTAAAACGTAATATTTTTAGAAAGATTTTGGTAATTTATTCTTTTTATTATTAAAACGTAATATTTTTAGAAAGATTTTGGTAATTTATTCTTTTTATTATTAAAACGTAATATTTTTAGAAAGGTTTTGGTAATTTATTCTTTTTATTATTAAAACGTAATATTTTTAGAAAGGTTTTGGTCATTTATTCTTTTTATTATTAAAACGTAATATTTTTAGAAAGGTTTTGGTAATTTATTCTTTTTATTATTAAAACGTAATATTTTTAGAAAGATTTTGGTAATTTATTCTTTTTATTATTAAAACGTAATATTTTTAGAAAGGTTTTGGTCATTTATTCTTTTTATTATTAAAACGTAATATTTTTAGAAAGGTTTTGGTAATTTATTCTTTTTTTTATTAAAACGTAATATTTTTAGAAAGGTTTTGGTCATTTATTCTTTTTATTATTAAAACGTAATATTTTTAGAAAGGTTTTGGTAATTTATTCTTTTTATTATTAAAACGTAATATTTTTAGAAAGGTTTTGGTCATTTATTAATTTTATTATTAAATCTCTTTAATTAACTACTGTTAAATAAAATTACAAATGAATAGAAACAAAAATTAATTTATTATAAATTGTTAAAAATATAATTATGCAAATTAGGCCAACCAACAGCTGTGTTCGCAACTTTGCTCTCTACTATACGTACAGTATTTCAAAAGACCGAACATACCAAAGTGTAGTATCTGTTCCGATGGATACTGCACTCCATAGACTGGTATTGTCTTGGCCTTCGGGGCTTGATTTACGCCGGTCTATAGGTCGGTCCTGTGCAGTTCTAGGAGGTGCACCCTCCCAGACTTTGCCTCCCCTCTTTGGGGAGGAGTAAGTTTATTGCTTACTGCCTGAAGCGCCCCTACCGGAGAATGCCCAGGCAATTTTTAATGGCCAGAGTGCTCACCTTCTCGGGCGCTGGCTTTTCAAGTCCCACTTTCCCGATCCGACCTTCGGGCACATCTTACCTTGTGGGAGTAAGATAAAACTGGCCTTGTGCCTAACCTCCCGGGGAGGTAAATAACCCGAACAATGTTGTATTATTGATTTATGATACAACGTTGTTCGGTTTAGTCTTAATAGGTCCACTCTCCCAGGCTTTACCTTCTCGCTGAGAAGAGGTTGGTTTATTGCCAATCGCCTGAGGCGCCCCTACTGGGGAATGCCGACGGGCCTGCTCAGGCATTTTTTGTAGGCCAGAGTGCGCTTATCCTAGTACGCTGGCTTCTCAAAACTACATGACCTTGTGTCTAACCTCCTGACAAAGAGGTAAATAATGTTTTATTATTGATTTAAATGACAGTAACCCGTATTGATGGTAATACAATACAGGTGTGATAAATGAAAAAAAAAATTTTTTTGCGTTTATTCATTTCGATAGAAGATATAAGTATAGATGTGTGCATCCTTCCATTTTTCGACCTAAAAAGTCACACAAAATATAACGCATATTACCCATGGTGGGATTTGAACCCACGATCTATGCCTGCTTTTTATGAACGACCTGCCTGATTTTTATGAACGACCTCCCTGATGCAATCGTGTCCAAGATGGGTGTATTTGCTGATGACACCACGCTCTATCCTTTCTGCTACACAAACTACACCAGTAAAAGTGTAGCACTATGGTGGACCAATTCTTCAATACGAGCAGATTATCCGGATGGTAGCTCATCACATAAACAGCTGGAGTCTTGTTGCGTAGATAACACATAGTAATAGCCTCTCCTGATCTTATTCCTTATATAGTAATAAAGAATTGATCTCCAAACTCTACAACAAATACCTTGTCGAATATTTCTTCCCTGATGACTAAAAAATTGCCTCTGTGGTATCAGTCTTAACGAATTCTGGTGAAAGTACTGACCCGTAAAATTAGTCTCCTTCTGCTCTTTGCTAAAATCTTTGAATCATTAATCAATCTAGCGATAGTTCACCACCTTGTTAATGCTAAACTTCTTTCTGACACTCAGTATGGTTTTAGGCAAGCCCATTCTATTGCAGATATCCTAACGGTCATCTCTGAACGCATATACCATACATTGGACTAGGCTGGTGAAACTAGGCTTGATATATCCAAAGTCTTTGAAAAGGTCTGGCATTAAGGTCTTCTAATGAAAATTCATTTGTACCGAATTACTGGACTATTATTTAATATAATCAGATTCTTTTATTATTTAATATAATCAGATTCTTTTATTATTTAATATAATCAGATTCTTTTATTTAATATAATCAGATTCTTTTATTATTTAATATAATCAGATTCTTTTATTATTTAATATAATCAGATTCTTTTATTATTTAATATAATCAGATTCTTTTATTATTTAATATAATCAGATTCTTTTATTATTTAATATAATCAGATTCTTTTATTATTTAATATAATCAGATTCTTTTATTATTTAATATAATCAGATTCTTTTATTATTTAATATAATCAGATTCTTTTATTATTTAATATTATCAGATTCTTTTATTATTTAATATAATCAGATTCTTTTATTATTTAATATAATTAGATTCTTTTATTTAATATAATCAGATTTTTTTATTTAATATAATCAGATTCTTTTACTATTTAATATAATCAGATTTTTTTACTATTTAATATAATCAGATTCTCTTATTTAATATAATCAGATTCTTTTATTATTTAATATAATCAGATTCTTTTATTATTTAATATAATCAGATTCTTTTATTATTTAATATAATCAGATTCTCTTATTTAATATAATCAGATTCTTTATTATTTAATATAATCAGATTCTTTTATTATTTAATATAATCAGATTCTTTTATTATTTAATATAATCAGATTCTTTTATTTAATATAATCAGATTCTTTTATTATTTAATATAATCAGATTCTTTTATTATTTAATATAATCAGATTCTTTTATTATTTAATATAATCAGATTCTTTTATTATTTAATATAATCAGATTCTTTTATTATTTAATATAATCAGATTCTTTTATTATTTAATATAATCAGATTCTTTTATTATTTAATATAATCAGATTCTCTTATTTAATATAATCAGATTCTTTATTATTTAATATAATCAGATTCTTTTATTATTTAATATAATTAGATTCTTTTATTATTTAATATAATCAGATTATTTTATTATTTAATATAATGAGATTTTTTTATTATTTAATATAATCAGATTCTTTTATTATTTAATATAATCAGATTCTTTTATTATTTAATATAATCAGATTCTTTTATTATTTAATATAATCAGATTCTTTTATTATTTAATATAATCAGATTCTTTTATTATTTAATATAATCAGATTCTTTTATTATTTAATATAATCAGATTCTTTTATTATTTAATATAATCAGATTCTTTTATTTAATATAATCAGATTATTTTATTATTTAATATAATTAGATTCTTTTATTATTTAATATAATCAGATTCTTTTATTTAATATAATCAGATTATTTTATTATTTAATATAATCAGATTCTTTTATTATTTAATATAATCAGATTCTTTTATTTAATATAATCAGATTCTTTTATTATTTAATATAATCAGATTCTTTTATTATTTAATATAATTAGATTCTTTTATTATTTAATATAATCAGATTCTTTTATTTAATATAATCAGATTATTTTATTATTTAATATAATCAGATTCTTTTATTATTTAATATAATTAGATTCTTTTATTATTTAATATAATTAGATTCTTTTATTATTTAATATAATTAGATTCTTTTATTATTTAATATAATCAGATTCTTTTATTTAATATAATCAGATTCTTTTATTATTTAATATAATCAGATTCTTTTATTATTTAATATAATCAGATTCTTTTATTTAATATAATCAGATTCTTTTATTATTTAATATAATCAGATTCTTTTATTATTTAATATAATCAGATTCTTTTATTATTTAATATAATTAGATTCTTTTATTATTTAATATAATCAGATTCTTTTATTTAATGTAATCAGATTATTTTATTATTTAATATAATCAGATTCTTTTATTTAATATAATCAGATTCTTTTATTTAATATAATCAGATTCTTTTATTTAATATAATCAGATTATTTTATTATTTAATATAATCAGATTCTTTTATTATTTACTATAATCAGATTCTTTTATTTAATATAATCAGATAATTTTATTATTTAATATAATCAGATTCTTTATTGTTTAATATAATCAGATTCTTTATTATTTTATATAATCGGATTCTTTTATTATTTAATATAATCGGATTCTTTTATTATTTAATATAATCAGATTCTTTTATTATTTAATATAATCGGATTCTTTTATTATTTAATATAATCAGATTCTTTTATTATTTAATATAATCAGATTCTTTTATTATTTAATATAATCGGATTCTTTTATTATTTAATATAATCGGATTCTTTTATTATTTAATATAATCAGATTCTTTTATTATTTAATATAATCGGATTCTTTTATTATTTAATATAATCGGATCTTTTATTATTTAATATAATCAGATTCTTTTATTATTTAATATAATCAGATTCTTTTATTATTTAATATAATCAGATTCTTTTATTATTTAATATAATCAGATTCTTTTATTATTTAATATAATCAGATTCTTTTATTATTTAATATAATCAGATTCTTTTATTATTTAATATAATCAGATTCTTTTATTATTTAATATAATCAGATTCTTTATTATTTAATATAATCAGATTCTTTATTATTTAATATAATCAGATTCTTTTATTATTTAATATAATCAGATTCTTTTATTATTTAATATAGTCAGATTATTTTATTATTTAATATAATCAGATTCTTTTATTATTTAATATAATCAGATTCTTTTATTATTTAATATAGTCAGATTATTTTATTATTTAATATAATCAGATTCTTTTATTATTTAATATAATCAGATTCTTTTATTATTTAATATAATCAGATTCTTTTATTATTTACTATAATCAGATTCTTTTATTATTTAATATGATCAGATTCTTTTATTATTTAATATAATCAGATTCTTTTATTATTTAATATAATCAGATTCTTTTATTATTTAATATAATCAGATTCTTTTATTATTTAATATAATCAGATTCTTTTATTATTTAATATAATCAGATTCTTTTATTATTTAATATAATCAGATTCTTTTATTATTTAATATAATCAGATTCTCTTATTTAATATAATCAGATTCTTTATTATTTAATATAATCAGATTCTTTTATTATTTAATATAATTAGATTCTTTTATTATTTAATATAATCAGATTCTTTTATTATTTAATATAATCAGATTTTTTTATTATTTAATATAATCAGATTCTTTTATTATTTAATATAATCAGATTCTTTTATTATTTAATATAATCAGATTCTTTTATTATTTAATATAATCAGATTCTTTTATTATTTAAGATAATCAGATTCTTTTATTATTTAATATAATCAGATTCTTTTATTATTTAATATAATCAGATTCTTTTATTATTTAATATAATCAGATTCTTTTATTATTTAATATAATCAGATTCTTTTATTTAATATAATCAGATTCTTTTATTATTTAATATAATCAGATTCTTTTATTATTTAATATAATCAGATTCTTTTATTTAATATAATCAGATTATTTTATTATTTAATATAATTAGATTCTTTTATTATTTAATATAATCAGATTCTTTTATTTAATATAATCAGATTATTTTATTATTTAATATAATCAGATTCTTTTATTATTTAATATAATTAGATTCTTTTATTATTTAATATAATCAGATTCTTTTATTATTTAATATAATCAGATTCTTTTATTATTTAATATAATCAGATTTTTTTTATTATTTAATATAATCAGATTCTTTTATTATTTAATATAATCAGATTCTTTTATTATTTAATATAATCAGATTTTTTTATTTAATATAATTAGATTCTTTTACTATTTAATATAATCAGATTCTTTTACTATTTAATATAATCAGATTCTCTTATTTAATATAATCAGATTCTTTTATTATTTAATATAATCAGATTCTTTTATTATTTAATATAATCAGATTCTTTTATTATTTAATATAATCAGATTCTCTTATTTAATATAATCAGATTCTTTATTATTTAATATAATCAGATTTTTTTATTATTTAATATAATCAGATTCTTTTATTATTTAATATAATCAGATTCTTTTATTTAATATAATCAGATTCTTTTATTATTTAATATAATCAGATTCTTTTATTATTTAATATAATCAGATTCTTTATTATTTAATATAATCAGATTCTTTTATTATTTAATATAATTAGATTCTTTTACTATTTAATATAATCAGATTCTTTTATTATTTAATATAATCAGATTTTTTTATTATTTAATATAATCAGATTCTTTTATTATTTAATATAATCAGATTCTTTTATTATTTAATATAATCAGATTCTTTTATTATTTAATATAATCAGATTCTTTTATTATTTAATATAATCAGATTCTTTTATTATTTAATATAATCAGATTCTTTTATTATTTAATATAATCAGATTCTTTTATTATTTAATATAATTAGATTCTTTTATTATTTAATATAATCAGATTCTTTTATTTAATATAATCAGATTATTTTATTATTTAATATAATCAGATTCTTTTATTTAATATAATCAGATTCTTTTATTTAATATAATCAGATTCTTTTATTTAATATAATCAGATTATTTTATTATTTAATATAATCAGATTCTTTTATTATTTACTATAATCAGATTCTTTTATTTAATATAATCAGATTATTTTATTATTTAATATAATCAGATTCTTTATTATTTAATATAATCGGATTCTTTTATTATTTAATATAATCGGATTCTTTTATTATTTAATATAATCGGATTCTTTTATTATTTAATATAATCGGATTCTTTTATTATTTAATATAATCAGATTCTTTTATTATTTAATATAATCAGATTCTTTTATTATTTAATATAATCGGATTCTTTTATTATTTAATATAATCGGATTCTTTTATTATTTAATATAATCGGATTCTTTTATTATTTAATATAATCGGATTCTTTTATTATTTAATATAATCGGATTCTTTTATTATTTAATATAATCAGATTCTTTTATTATTTAATATAATCAGATTCTTTTATTATTTAATATAATCAGATTCTTTTATTATTTAATATAATAAGATTCTTTTATTATTTAATATAATCAGATTCTTTTATTATTTAATATAATCAGATTCTTTATTATTTAATATAATCAGATTCTTTTATTATTTAATATAATCAGATTCTTTTATTATTTAATATAATCAGATTCTTTTATTATTTAATATAATCAGATTCTTTTATTATTTAATATAATCAGATTCTTTTATTATTTAATATAATTAGGTTCTTTTATTATTTAATATAATTAGATTCTTTTATTATTTAATATGATCAGATTCTTTTATTATTTAATATAATCAGATTCTTTTATTATTTAATATAATCAGATTCTTTTATTATTTAATATAATCAGATTCTTTTATTATTTAATATAATTAGATTCTTTTATTATTTAATACAATCAGATTCTTTTATTATTTAATATAATCAGATTCTTTTATTATTTAATATAATTAGATTCTTTTATTATTTAATATAATTAGATTCTTTTATTATTTAATATGATCAGATTCTTTTATTATTTAATATAATCAGATTCTTTTATTATTTAATATAATCAGATTCTTTTATTATTTAATATAATCAGATTCTTTTATTATTTAATATGATCAGATTCTTTTATTATTTAATATAATCAGATTCTTTTATTATTTAATATAATCAGATTCTTTTATTATTAAATATAATCAGATTCTTTTATTATTTAATATAATCAGATTCTTTTATTATTTAATATAATCAGATTCTTTTATTATTTAATATAATCGGATTCTTTTATTATTTAATATAATCGGATTCTTTTATTATTTAATATAATCAGATTCTTTTATTATTTAATATAATCAGATTCTTTTATTAAATATAATCAGATTCTTTTATTATTAAATATAATCAGATTCTTTTATTATTTAATATAATCAGATTCTTTTATTATTTAATATAATCAGAGTCTTTTATTATTTAATATAATCAGAATATTTTATTATTTAATATAATCAGATTCTTTTATTATTTAATATGATCAGATTCTTTTATTATTTAATATAATCAGAGTCTTTTATTATTTAATATAATCAGATTATTTTATTATTTAATATAATCAGATTCTTTTATTATTTAATATGATCAGATTCTTTTATTATTTAATATGATCAGATTCTTTTATTATTTAATATAATCAGATTCCTTTATTATTTAATATAATCAGATTATTTTATTATTTAATATAATCAGATTCTTTTATTATTTAATATGATCAGATTCTTTTATTATTTAATATAATCAGATTCTTTTATTATTTAATATAATTAGGTTCTTTTATTATTTAATATAATTAGATTCTTTTATTATTTAATATGATCAGATTCTTTTATTATTTAATATAATCAGATTCTTTTATTATTTAATATAATCAGATTCTTTTATTATTTAATATAATCAGATTCTTTTATTATTTAATATAATTAGATTCTTTTATTATTTAATACAATCAGATTCTTTTATTATTTAATATAATCAGATTCTTTTATTATTTAATATAATTAGATTCTTTTATTATTTAATATAATTAGATTCTTTTATTATTTAATATGATCAGATTCTTTTATTATTTAATATAATCAGATTCTTTTATTATTTAATATAATCAGATTCTTTTATTATTTAATATAATCAGATTCTTTTATTAAATATAATCAGATTCTTTTATTATTTAATATAATCAGATTCTTTTATTATTTAATATAATCAGATTCTTTTATTATTTAATATAATCAGATTCTTTTATTATTTAATATAATCAGATTCTTTTATTATTTAATATAATCAGATTCTTTTATTATTTAATATAATCAGATTCTTTTATTATTTAATATAATCAGATTCTTTTATTATTTAATATAATCAGATTCTTTTATTATTTAATATAATCAGATTCTTTTATTATTTAATATAATCAGATTCTTTTATTATTTAATATAATCAGATTCTTTTATTATTTAATATAATCAGATTCTTTTATTATTTAATATAATCAGATTCTTTTATTATTTAATATAATCGGATTCTTTTATTATTTAATATAATCGGATTCTTTTATTATTTAATATAATCAGATTCTTTTATTATTTAATATAATCAGATTCTTTTATTATTTAATATAATCAGATTCTTTTATTATTTAATATAATCAGATTCTTTTATTATTTAATATGATCAGATTCTTTTATTATTTAATATAATCAGATTCTTTTATTATTTAATATAATCAGATTCTTTTATTATTTAATATAATCAGATTCTTTTATTAAATATAATCAGATTCTTTTATTATTTAATATAATCAGATTCTTTTATTATTTAATATAATCAGATTCTTTTATTATTTAATATAATCAGATTCTTTTATTATTTAATATAATCAGATTCTTTTATTATTTAATATAATCAGATTCTTTTATTATTTAATATAATCAGATTCTTTTATTATTTAATATAATCAGATTCTTTTATTATTTAATATAATCAGATTCTTTTATTATTTAATATAATCAGATTCTTTTATTATTTAATATAATCAGATTCTTTTATTATTTAATATAATCAGATTCTTTTATTATTTAATATAATCAGATTCTTTTATTATTTAATATAATCAGATTCTTTTATTATTTAATATGATCAGATTCTTTTATTATTTAATATAATCAGATTCTTTTATTATTTAATATAATCAGATTCTTTTATTATTTAATATAATCAGATTCTTTTATTATTTAATATAATCGGATTCTTTTATTATTTAATATAATCGGATTCTTTTATTATTTAATATAATCAGATTCTTTTATTATTTAATATAATCAGATTCTTTTATTAAATATAATCAGATTCTTTTATTATTAAATATAATCAGATTCTTTTATTATTTAATATAATCAGATTCTTTTATTATTTAATATAATCAGAGTCTTTTATTATTTAATATAATCAGATTATTTTATTATTTAATATAATCAGATTCTTTTATTATTTAATATGATCAGATTCTTTTATTATTTAATATGATCAGATTCTTTTATTATTTAATATAATCAGATTCCTTTATTTAATATAATCAGATTCTTTTATTATTTAATATAATCAGATTATTTTATTATTTAATATAATCAGATTCTTTTATTATTAAATATAATCAGATTCTTTTATTATTTAATATAATCAGATTCTTTTATTATTTAATATAATCAGAGTCTTTTATTATTTAATATAATCAGATTCTTTTATTATTTAATATGATCAGATTCTTTTATTATTTAATATAATCAGATTCTTTTATTATTTAATATAATCAGATTCTTTTATTATTTAATATAATCAGATTCTTTTATTATTTAATATAATCAGATTCTTTTATTATTTAATATAATCAGATTCTTTTATTATTTAATATAATCAGATTCTTTTATTATTTAATATAATCAGATTCTTTTATTATTTAATATAATCAGATTCTTTTATTATTTAATATAATCAGATTCTTTTATTATTTAATATAATCAGATTCTTTTATTATTTTATATAATCAGATTCTTTTATTATTTAATATAATCAGATTCTTTTATTATTTAATATGATCAGATTCTTTTATTATTTAATATAATCAGATTCTTTTATTATTTAATATAATCAGATTCTTTTATTATTTAATATAATCAGATTCTTTTATTATTTAATATAATCAGATTCTTTTATTATTTAATATAATCAGATTCTTTTATTATTTAATATAATCAGATTCTTTTATTATTTAATATAATCAGATTCTTTTATTATTTAATATGATCAGATTCTTTTATTATTTAATATAATCAGATTCTTTTATTATTTAATATAATCAGATTCTTTTATTATTTAATAGAATCAGATTCTTTTATTATTTAATATAATCAGATTCTTTTATTATTTAATATAATCAGATTCTTTTATTATTTAATATAATCAGATTCTTTTATTATTTAATATAATCAGATTCTTTTATTATTTAATATAATCAGATTCTTTTATTATTTAATATAATCAGATTCTTTTATTATTTAATATAATCAGATTCTTTTATTATTTAATATAATCAGATTCTTTTATTATTTAATATAATCAGATTCTTTTATTATTTAATATAATCAGATTCTTTTATTATTTAATATAATCAGATTCTTTTATTATTTTATATAATCAGATTCTTTTATTATTTAATATAATCAGATTCTTTTATTATTTAATATGATCAGATTCTTTTATTATTTAATATAATCAGATTCTTTTATTATTTAATATAATCAGATTCTTTTATTATTTAATAGAATCAGATTCTTTTATTATTTAATATAATCAGATTCTTTTATTATTTAATATAATCAGATTCTTTTATTATTTAATAGAATCAGATTCTTTTATTATTTAATATAATCAGATTCTTTTATTATTTAATATAATCAGATTCTTTTATTATTTAATAGAATCAGATTCTTTTATTATTTAATATAATCAGATTCTTTTATTATTTAATATGATCAGATTCTTTTATTATTTAATATAATCAGATTCTTTTATTATTTAATATAATCAGATTCTTTTATTATTTAATATAATCAGATTCTTTTATTATTTAATATAATCAGATTCTTTTATTATTTAATATGATCAGATTCTTTTATTATTTAATATAATCAGATTCTTCTTAGTCAAAAGGAAGATCCAGGTTGTTCTCGATGGTCGTAAATCTCAACAACACGACATTAATGCGGGTGTGTCTCAGGGATCGATCCTTGGACCGATAGTATGACTGATTTTTATGAAAAACCTCCCTGGTGCAATTGTGTCCGAGATGGGTATATTTGCTGTTGACACCATGCTTTATTCTTGACATGTGGGGAAAACGAATGCAGACATATCCAAGGCAATGTCTGAAACCTTAGAAAGTGACCTCAGATCTGTAGCTGAATGGGGACAAAAATGGATAATAACATTTAATATTACTAAGACAAAGCTTCTTTCTTTTAACAATTACAAGAAACATTGCCATGGCTAATAGCAATCTACAAACACAATTGGGATGGGTAGCGGTAATTAGGGAGGGGTAAGGCAATATGAGTCAAAATTCCCAATAGGTTGAGTTAGGGTATTAATAAGTCTACAAATTATGGATTTTAATTTTGCATATCTTAAAATTAAAGATATGTAAGAAAAAGAAATAAAGATATAAAAATATATATAACTAGCGGAACCCGTCGCCCGGCGTTGCACGGGAGAAAGTACTACCTATTGCATGACGTCGAATAAAAAAAGAAACGGCCTTTTAATAAATTAATATAGATTTTATGTAGATTTTCTAACCTTTTTAGTACTTCTCCAGATTAGGACCCAAGCTAAAATCGACACTTGGCATCGGTACTTTCCGGATGTTTACGTAAACCGCCGGAAAATGACGAATTAAAAGTCGTTTGACTTACCTGCATCCACAAAATTCAAAATGAGGCTGGAGTAAATTTTTTTTTAAATGTTGGTTAATGTTTGTTTTTTCCTCACTTATAAAAGTGAGGAAAAAACAAACATTAACCAACATTTAAAAAAAAAATTTACTGAAAAAATAGTAAAAAAGATTTTACGCACGAAACAATTTTTTTTACTACTTTTTCAGTAAAAATTTTTTTTGTACTTCTCCAGATTAGAACACAAGCTAATCACTAACCCTAACCCTAATCACTAACCCTAACCCTAACCCTAACCCTAATCACTAACCCTAACCCTAACTCTAATCACTAACCCTAACCCTAATCACTGACCCTAACCCTAATCACTGACCCTAACCCTAATCACTGACCCTAACCCTAACCCTAATCACTGACCCTAACCCTAACCCTAATCACTAACCCTAACCCTAATCACTAACCCTAACCCTAACCCTAACCCCTAACCTCTAACCCTAACCCTAATCACTAACCCTAACCCCTAACCCTAATCCCTAACCCTTACCCCAACCCTAACCCTAACCGACGTAAAGTTTAGCTTGAGTCATAGACTGAATAAGTAGCTTTTTTTTTTTAAAGAGGGTTAAAATTCGTCAGATTTTCTGTTGCCGTTAACGTCAACGCAGACGTCGAAAAAGAAGATAAAATCGACTTGGCGTCAGTAATTTTCGTCGATTTACGTAAACATCCAGAAAGTACTAAGGCTAAGTCGATTTCAGCTTGCGTTCTAATCCAGAGAAATACTTTTTATTTTTCTATAAGGAACACACACACACACATTTTATATATCAAGATATATTGTTTAGCTGTCATGTTGTCTACATCAATTTTAAAATCTTCTTTTTTGTTAAATGATTGGCCATTAAAGTTACCCTTTTGTTCCGATGAGAAAGAATTAACAGAGTTCCTCTCAGAGAGTTATTTACTTGACACTTCATTTCTAAGAGCAGAATGTGACCATTTTTTATTTAAGCATCGATGAATCCCACGAGAGAAGTGTTTTGAAAGAAGTCAAGGAGCTCCTTGAGGGCCTGCAACATCTTGAAGAATCTAAAAGTCAGAATTAGATAGTAATTGCTAAGTAGTTCAAAGAGGTCATCCCCCATTTTTATACCTTTAATTACTTGCCTCCTCACGAGGGCAGAGTTAGACACAAGGTCGGTTTTTAATGTGGAGAAATCCAGCTTCCCCAAAAAGGGCGCTCTCGATTGGGACAAAAATTAAAACTGCTTCGATTTCTTCTTCACTGACCGAGGACAGAAAATATGAAGTGTAGTGTGAGAGCAGATACTACGCTTTAGTTTGTATGAACTAGACTCTATTATACTAAATGTGCGTAAACCAGCATTTGTTTCCCTGTGGATTTTTTCCGATATATTTTTGGTTGGCCAAAAAGTATGTTCGTTTTTTGAATTTCATCTTTCCGACCTACTAAAAATCGTTCAATATATTCATATGAATTAAAATCCTGTATTTGGTGTAGCGAGCATGTTGGCGTCAGTGTTTAATAAGCCTCCGAGCAGAAGAGTTCTTATATTTTTGCTTGTATTTCAGGCCTTGAAATTGAAGATCAATCAGAGCACTAATGATATCCGATGCTTTTTTTTACTACAGAACAAAAAAGCTGCAGAAACCTGCATAAAGATATGCCATATGGATGGGGAGATTACTTTCTAATGATTCAGCCATTGCCTTAGATATGGCGGACACAATTGCATCATGATTTATGAAAATCAGGAATAATACAGGTCCAAAGATCAAACCGCTGGGGCACACCCGCATTAATATCATCTTGTTTGATGTACGGCCATCGAGGACAGCCTAGATCTTTCTTTTGGCTAAGAAGGATCTTATGTTAAATATTCATCCGTTAATACTTTATGAATTAATTTCTTATGAGAAGACCTTCAACGACTTTGGATATATCAAGTGCGACCACCCTAGCTTCACCAGCCTTGTCCAGTGTATGGTATATGTGTTCAGAGATGACCGTTATGGTATCCGCAATAGAACGGGCTTGCCTAAATCCATACTATTGGTCAGAAAGAAGTTTAGCATTAATGAGTTGGTGAACTATTGCTAGATTGATTAATGATTCAAAGATTTTAGCAAAGAGCGGAAGGAGACTAATAGGGCGATAATTTTGCAAGTCAGTTTTATCACCAGAATTCTTGAACACTGGTATCAAAGACGCAATTTTCCATATGTATGGGGAGAATGCTGTTACAGAACGGGTGTGCCAGAAATGGTTTGCTCGATTCCGAAAAGAATTTTTCAGTGAGAGATGCTCCTCACTCTGGCCGGCCAAAGATGATCAACAGTGACCAAGTGAAAGCCGTAGTTGAACAAGATATAGTTGAATTTGATTTCTTGGTTAATCCAGAACTTATCCAACCGCTTCTCAAATATCTTTACAGTATAAAGTATCTTTACATCGAACATTTTTTAAAAAAATATTTGTTAAATTTTCTCTCAAAATAAACAATAAAAACTGGGGAAAAAATACCATAAAAACTGGGGGGGGGGGAGCCAAAGTCACTATTTACTTGCTTCACTACAAGACCAACGTTAGACACAAGGTCAAAGAAAATCCAGCTCCCCAAAAAGGGGCACTCTGAATTGAGACACAAATAAAAATTTCCTCAGTCAGTAAGTCTCTCTCCTCCTCTGACTGAGGAATTTAGAAAGAAAAAAAAATTGATAAACACAATTTATAGTACAAGGCTATTCCAGCCCGAATGCCAAGAAGTGGTCAAATAAAATAAAAACTGAAAAAGAAGTAAAAAGTCAAATAAGATTTTTTTAAAACTGCTTTGTTTTCGAAATGACAAAAAATATTTTTTTTAAACTCTTGTGTTCAATTTTAGTTTAGAAATACATTGAAACAATTGTATAAAAATTATTTTCTTCAAATATTTGGTGAGGAGGTAAATTAAATTTTAGCCTAATTATCTCCCTTATATTCAGTTTTCTTTTTATTGTCTCCCTTTATTCAGGGGAGATAACTTAAAATTGCTTGGGTTAAATTTACAAGAAAATTTAATTATTATATTTTTATCATTTTCATTTTTCGCCTTCTTGTCGTCATTCTTGCAACGAATGAACATTTCTGACTAAAAATGACGTTTATCTTTTTGTGAACTTAGTTATACAGGGTGGGCAAAAATAAGGGTCCTATTTTTAAAAATTCATAACTTTTTTATTTATTGATTTTTTTGTTTTTTTTGTTTTAGAATAAGTAAAGGACCCCTTCCGAAGCAAGCATGAGCCGTATTAGCTCTAAGGAACGTACCCTCATTTAGAAAACATTATTTTTGCTTAAAAAACTCAAAACAGTGTAAAAAACAATACTTTAGTTTTTGTAAGTTTTAAGAAGTGTTTTTCGGCTAAAATTTGTTTTGTTTATTTCAAAAAATCTCGGAAGGGTCAGTCTACACACACATAAAGTTTGGTGAGTTTAACTTTTATTTTGTGGAAGTTATTCAAATTCAAGTTATTCAAATTTAAAGATAGGACACTTATTTTGGCCCACCCTGTATATATGTTTTATTAATTAAACGTTTACCTTGATTTTTCATTTACAAAACTCTGTTCACGCTAAGTTAGCGATTGCTAGCTGGTGACCCTAATATTCTCTCAAACTTTATTTCATTTCCATTTAATATGCACGCTCGTATATATCCGCCATTTCATTTCTTCGGCAACATTTTATAATTTGCATTAATTCGGTGTGGTACTTGGTAAAATACCAAAGACGCCAAGGGACCACGACATAACCGTAAATATCAGTTGTGGCCAAAGTAGCCATCTTGTTTAATTACAGGAAGTAAGGTATCTCTAACGTAATTTAAAGACTAATTAAGCAAGGTTTCTTGAATTTTAATTTCTTTTTAAAACCCCTTAAGCTTAAATTTGAGACATTTTCTAGAATCAAAATTATTTAATGGATTTTGATCAAAAATGGAATAAGGATTCTATTTAAGTATCATTATATGTTGGTTTAGTAGCATTATATTTTGATTTTAATCTTTGTAAGGAGACATAAAAGTGGTGAAGAATTGTTCTGTTTGGGGAGTTAATGTTACCCTCCCTCGGACGGGTATTATTCTAATGTTTGAATAAAGAGAAGGGACCCCCACACCACCCTCAAAAAACAAATCACTACAAAATTATTTTATCAAAAGGTCAGTGGCCATCTTGCTCCATCAAAATAGCCAACCACTCAAGTGTCAGCCACTCAAGCCCAGAAGCAATAATAATAATAATAATAATAAAACTAATGAAGTTTTGGGAATTCTTTTCTTTTTCTGATCTTAATTGGATCTAACTGATTCATTTTTAGAGGGGAAAGTGAGAAGTAATAAAAAAGGTTTTGTGAATTTCTATTTGATCTTGTAATAGGATCTTGATGGTTAATTTGATAGGATCTTGATGGTTAATTTGATAGGATCTTGATGGTTAATTTGATAGGATCCTATTACATTAACCATCAAGCATATTAACCCCTCCCGCTGGCCACTAAGTCGGTCCGTTTCAGTTTTAACAATATACTGTATCAGCAGATTGATGGGTAATCCTTTGGATGCTATCCTAGCGAATATTTTCGTAGGTTTTCAGGAATCCTTGCTGTTTTCTCGGGTTACCAGACCCTTTCATTATTGGCGTTACGTGGACGATACTTTTACCATTTTTGAGTCCCGTAACGAGGCAAGTGATTTTTTCCTGAAATTGAATACGCTCCACCCAGCACTACAGTTCACGATGAAGGAAGAGCAGAATGACAAAGGAACAATTTCACTACAACTATATATAGGACACCGACGTTTACGGGCCTGTATATTAGTTGGGATTCTTTTGTTCCCATGAGTAGAAAGATCAGTTTGGTCAAAATACTTGTTCACTGCGCACTGATGATTTGCACGGCTAGCAAACTTGCGGCTGAACGTAGAAAGATAACTGATATTCTTACTAACAATGGTTTCCCTGAGGGTCTAATTTCCAAATGTATTGATCGAAAACTTGCGAAATTTAATGCCAACATTTTCTTTGGTCCACCCAAATGTCCCGTTTATTTGAAACTTCCTTTTATTGGTTCTATCAGTAAAGGTTTTTCGGATAAAATTTCATCGGTTGTATCTCGTTTTTTTATGCAGTACATCCCCGTGTGGTGTTTGGCACCAGAACTGCCTTCCATACCTTTCAGAAAGATGTACTTCCAACACTTACAGAAAAGTTTAATAATATATAAATTCAAATGTCAGTGTGAATCTGACTATGTTGGTCGTACTCTTCAGCGCTTGGAAGTCAGAGTGTCCCAGCATATTCCTGCATGTTTTCGCAGATCACGTGTTGTAAAGAGTATATCGACGGACGCATCCGTGTCTTTACAAAGAACATCCGGGCATTTACAGAGCACATCCGGGCGCTCACAAGTCCACGAGTCATCGATTGGACAACATTTGTATGATAATAAAAAGTGCGGTGAGGCGTACTCCGATGGATGTTTTCGCATTGTGCACAAGACCCGTTCCAAACACCATCTCAAGGTTTTGGAGGCAGTGAGTGTAACAATGTGAAAACCATCGCTCTGTAGGCAAAAAGAGTTGTCTCACAAATTGGACTTATTTAGAGACTTCTAAAAGGAAAGAAAAAAAAAATTCCTTTTCGGTTTATAATGGCGATATTCAATTTCCGCTTTTTTTTCTCTCCACGTTACTCTTTTGCCCGTTTTTAAGCGATATTCACCGACGTTTCCCTTGAAAATGTGTCGGTTGAAAAGTACCTTGGGATTTAGTTTGTTAATTTTAGTCGATCGTTTTTATTCTTTTTAAAAGTTTTTAATCGAATGTCTTCCGACGATTAAATATATTACTATAAAGTTGTTGTTTTTTCTTGTAATAGTGTCCTCGACTCGCTATGACTCCGTTCATCTTATTTAAAACATTGATTAAATTCTGTACACCATCCTTATATACATACGAGTGTACACTGTACACCCTCCTTATATACATACGAGTGTACACTGTACACTCTCCTTATATACATACCAGTGTACACTGTACACCATCCTTATATATATATACGAGTGTACACTGTACACCATCCTTATATATATACGAGTGTACACTGTACACCCTCCTTATATATATACGAGTGTACACTGTACACCATCCTTATATACATACGAGTGTACACTGTACACCCTCCTTATATACATACGAGTGTACACTGTACACCATCCTTATATACATACGAGTGTACACTGTACACCATCCTTATATACATACGAGTGTACACTGTACACCATCCTTATATACATACGAGTGTACACTGTACACCATCTTTATATACATACGAGTGTACACTGTACACCATCCTTATATACATACGAGTGTACACTGTACACCATCCTTATATACATACGAGTGTACACTGTACACCCTCCTTATATACATACGAGTGTACACTGTACACCATCCTTATATACATACGAGTGTACACTGTACACCATCCTTATATACATACGAGTGTACACTGTACACCATCTTTATATATACGAGTGTACACTGTACACCCTCCTTATATATACGAGTGTACACTGTACGCCATCCTTATATACATACGAGTGTACACTGTACACCCTCCTTATATATATACGAGTGTACACTGTACACCCTCCTTATATACATACGAGTGTACACTGCACACCCTCCGGCAAAAAAAAGAAAAAAAATGCTTCACCAGTGTACGCATAACGCCTGAATCAGTGACGTTAAAAAAAGAGAAATAACGAAAAAAAAAAGAAAGAAATGTATCAAACTGAATAGTTAAATAAAAATGAAAATACGTATGAATCGGTATAGAAAGGGAAAAATAAGAAAGAAAGCGTCTCATTATGGAAATAGATTGAAGACAGGATGGTGTCTGACTTGATATTTGCTTTCCTTCTCAATTCCTCTAAATACTTAAAAGGGATGTGTCCGGCAGTTTATTTACCCACAAACTCTTGTATAACGGGACATATATATATTATAGTCTTGGAAGTTTTTCAACCATATATATACCCCCCCCCCCCAAAAAAAAAAAGAACTTTTAGTCCCAAATCCTTCCTTGGAAAACTCCTTTTAATACACTCCACCCAAGGTAATGTGGTAAAAGAGCAATCGCTCATGGATTCTTCATAATTTTTCTTCAGATTTTTTTTTTGCTTGTAAGTCAATTAATCTCTTGCAATCACTACATTAGTTCGCTTCCATGAATTTACACTCGTCTTAATATTATTGTAGGGATTATCAGTTGTTCATGAAAACGTTTCGAGAATTTAAAAACAAAACAGTATTTTATCTAATGGCTTCCCAGTAGTGTTGATCAGACTCCACCTCCCTTAAAAAATAAACTGAACAAAAACATGCCGGATATCAGATCTAGTTTTTTGCTCCAGATTAATTTAACCTATTTTGTTATTAAAATGTTTTCCTTACCTGTGTTCGTCTTTGTCAAAGAAAAATGTATTTGTTATTTATAAAAATTGCTGTATTGAAATACAGCAATTTTTATAAATAACAAATACATACATATACATAGAGTTCGGACGAATCCATTATACTTGATTTATATATTTGATTTATATTTTTATATTATTTAGTTTCTTAAAAAAATATTTTAAAATTAAAATATATATATATATATATATATATATATATATATATAGTATAAATTTTTATTTATACAAACATTATTGGTTACATATGTGCATACATGTTTCGGGTGTACTCTTCACAGAGAGTGAACCTCTTCAGACCAAAGAAGACAGAGAAGTGAGATGGATTTGGAAAACTTTCCCTTTAAATAAATCGTTTTGGGGGATGAGATATTTTTTATAAATTAGTATCGCATTACATTCTTTATTTGTTAAATCTTTTAATTAGTTTTTATCTTTTTTATTCTTTTTTATTACCTGCCTTCTTATTCTTTCCTTTTTCTATTGTTTTATTATCTACTTAACCTGGATTCCTTTCAACTCTATTTAACACTTCAAAGTTTTAATCTATTTACAAACATATTCAAGCATAAGTATCTGATCTTTATATAAAATACACACGTGTGCACAAATTAATAGATACACAAGTATATATATAAACAGACGCAAATATATACACAAATATCCATACACGAATATACACATATATTCATTTTCAAGCATAAATATCTGTTCAATATATAAAATACACACGTGCACACAAATCAATAGATACACATATATCCATATACAGATATACACATATATATACATTTTCAAGCATAAATATCTGGTCTTAATATAAAAAATACACACGTGCACACAAATTAATATATACACAAGTACACAATAAAATATATAAACACACATATATATATACATATATAAAAAATAACAAACACAAATATATACGCATATATCTATACACGGATATACAAATATACATATGTTTATATAACATACCTACTCACACATATACATGCACATTTTCGTACAGTACAAATATAAATAGACACAGGCATTAACGCATATGCATATATATTAAGGCATATGTCCATTAACCTATGCATACGTACACACATTGCGGCGATGGCGATACTGTCAGGTGTGAGAAGTTTACTAGCACGGTAGAGGGATCCCACTTTCTTTGCAGCAGTCTTGGCAATGTCTTCAATGTATTTGTTCCAATTCATGTTACGCCGAGGAGTTTGGATGTTGGACTCTCAGATAAGGTGTTATTTGCCACGGCAATCGGTGATTGAAGAGGTTTCTTGTAGTTTGTGAAGGAAAGGAGCTTTGTCTTTGCAGCATTAAATGTTACCATCCATTTATGACCCCATTATACTGAGGTCACTTTCTAAGGATTTAGCCATTGCCTCGGATATGATCGCATCCATTTTACCCAAATGACGAGAGTAGAACTGAGTGTTGTTAGCAAATGTCATCAGGGAGGTCGTTTATGAAAATCAGGAACGATAAAAGTCCAAGGATCGATCCCTGCTGTACACCTGCATTTATTTCATGTTGTTTCATCGAGGACAACCTTGATCTTTCTACTGGGTAGGAAGGATCTAATTATATTAAATATTCGTCCAGTAATACCATATGAGTGAATTTTTATAAGAAGCTCTTTATACAAGACCTTGTCAAAGCTTCACCTGCCTTGTATGCTATGTGTTCAGAGATGACCGTTAGAATATCCGCAGTAGATCGTGCTTTCCTGAATCCATACTGACGTGACCGTCAGTCTTAGTCTTAGCGAGGTGCCGGACTATCGCTAAATTTAATCAATTTAATCGGGGCTGTACTGCATTCAAAGATTTTAGCAAAGATCAGGCGTAGACTGATAGAACTGATCCTCAGAATTATCGCCCTATCTCCAGAATTCTTGAAGACTGGTACCACAGAGGCAATTTTCCAGCTATCAGGGAAGCAAGATTCAGCGAGGCATTTGTTGTAGAGTTTGGAGAGGACAGGGGCCAGTTCATCAGAGCATTTCTTTATTATTCTTACTGGTATGAGATCAGATCCACAAACTTTGGAGGTGTCAAGGTTTTTTATAATGTCCCTGACCTGAGATGGGGTGATAACCAGGTTTTAAAATGTGGCTTCGGTCCGAAATGGGAATTTAGGGAGGAGTGGTTTGCTGAGTCCAAAGTTTAAACGCTGGGGAAGTAGTTCAGCCTTATCAGTTGCCATGCAAACGGCATCATTGTGGTTTGATAGCGGAGAAATCGATTGACCATTGTTCACCACACTATTGTAGATTTTCCAGAAATTGTGAGTACCTAGTTTCTGTACTGAATGCATTTTTTGGTTATCTCTGTATACCTTCTCTTTGCTTCACCTATCACTACTTTACAATTATTTGTTGACTATAAATTTGTCTATTCGTAGTTGACTTATGGCGGCTGAATTGTCGGAATGCTTGCTGCCTCAGTGCAATAGCAGCTGCACATTTCAAGATGAACCATTGAGGAGAGTGGGGTTTGATGAAGAATTTTCGCATGGGAGACATGCTTCAATGCCAGCTTTGACCCATTCGGTTAACTCATTTGCGCACTGGTCAGCGGGGAGTGAGACGGTTTCACTCCATAGGGCGTCGCTGATGTGATCTCTGATGGAATCAAAATCAGCCTGCTCATGGTATCTTGTCGTTTTGAACAACGGCTCATCAGCTTTAGGACGAGTTTTTAGGGATATCAATCATTATCACAATGTGATTAGCGTTCCCAAGTGGACTATGGGCATATGTCACACAAACCTCGGGCAGTGAGGTCAAGAACAGGCTGAGAAGTGAGGCTTGGTCCACATGATCAGGTAAACGGGTCGGGAAAGTTACAGTCTGTGAGAGAGAGTGAGCTATAGAGAAATTATACGTAGAGTTACCAGCTGCATCAGTAAAGCTGGAGAAACCCAGCCAGTCACGGTGGTGTGCATTAAAATCCCCAACTACATGAATTTGGGCATTCGAGTCAAGTGAGAATGGTGTATTCTATGCTTTCAGAGACAGAGTTAAGCAGGGTACCGTCCTGGGTTAAAGGGGTACGGTATAAGAAATATAAGTAACTAACGCTGTGTTGTAAGGCCAATCTAAAGCACATGTAGGTTTGATCATCTGATTCTAGCCTATGTTCTCTAGTCGTTGAATTCCTCTGACATTGTCAAACTATGGAAGGCTTTAATAGATTTTATTTCCGTGTCAACGAGAAAGTTGTCACTTTTGCAAATGCACGTGTTATTCTGTTTTGCTTACAAAAAAGGTCTGTCTGCCCTGTCATATCAAAACGTTTTGGCAGATATATTTTAACTTGCATGAATGCATCTAATTTTTAACTTGCTTAAAATTAAAATAAAAAGGTGTAATTGGAGGAAAACAATTTAGGTATCACTTTTTTTTCAAAACTGTTTGTAAAGGTCTAAACTTGAAAAATGTGTAATGAGTAAAAATAGTTTTATCTCATCTGACGAAATTCAGTTTCATTAGTGATTTGCAGTCAGAAGTTTTTGCTATCATCAATCCATGTTGAACATTACAAATCCTACCTATCTTGAGTCTTACTAAATAATTTTATTTATTGCCGTTGCTAATTTAAAAAAAAAAAAAAAAGAACGGAGAGAGAATGATGGAAGCAAGATATACTAATAATAAGAGAGGAGGGGGGTCAAGCAAGACAGTGAGAGAGGATGAGAGTGATAGACTGTCAATCACTCATGTGTCGGAATCGGACTCCAGTGCTGCATTTGCCATATTGAGAGAAAAGGAAGATTACTGCGAAATGGAAAAAAATGGTGAAAATTGTGCTTTTTAGCATCCATTAAGTCGTTTTTTTTCACATTTTATTTACAGTAAAATAAAAAAGTAAAAAAAACACAAAATGTTTAAAACTTCAAATATAAATATATAGCCCTTCCCTTATTTCAAATAGATATAGCATACAAGAAGACAAGTCAAATAGTCCAACCACAACAGAGATCAATCAAATCTAAAGAGAATATTGTTGAATCTGTTAACTTTGATTAACTTTAGTGAAAAAAAACAAAAAAACATTACTACTATCGTCGTTTGAGAGGCCATTTGTCAACATGGCTGTCGTTTATACACTTACGGTTGAATATTTTTTGTGGGAAAATTACAATTTATTACGAGACTAAGAATACAATTTGTCCAACAATCACTTTCATCCAAAAAGTAAAAATATTCAACCATGATGCATCAGTGTGTAAACAAGACGCAGCCACGTTGCAAAATGGCCTCTAAAATAACGATTTTCTTCTCGTTTTGTCAAAAATCTAATAATAATAATAATCATCATCATATTCGGTTTAATGTCAGTTTTGCATGCTGGCATGTGTTGGATGGCTTTTAGAAATTGACTTCCAAAATAACCTATCTCTGACCAGGTCTTAATTTATTCTTTTTTTCTCAAGTCCATCCTTATCACTTCCTTTCATTTTCCTTGGCCTCCCCAGCTACCTCAACTGTTCTACATCTATTAATCCGAAAACTCTCATCCATTCTTTCAATGTGGCCATACCATCGTAGTCTAATCTTCTGGACACATCTCCCTATACTGTTAAGATTTTGAAGTCATCAGATCTAAGCTCGTCTTTTAGACTCAGATTATTCAACCATCGTATCATTCTCATTTCTCTCCAGGCAACTCATGCCCTCAACCGTCACTGGCCAGGTTTCACTTTCATACATCAAACTGCGTACACATGTCTGATAGACTCTTCCCTTGGTCAACAATGGATGATAGAGGTAATGCTCTGCTGGTTAGTAATGCCATAAGTTCCCTGAACTTACCCAATCCATTCCTAACTCTTGCAACCACACAAGCACCTATTCCTCCCTTTGCTTCAATGGTATCATCAAAGTAACAAAACTTCGAAATATACTTTCTCCACATCCGAGTTGTCATTTGTTTCCATTGTCTTACAATTCTTGTACACAAACTGGTTATCATATCTAAACCAGTAATTCCATTGCACTTCTGCTGTACCCAATGCTTACAGGCACCAAAAAAGGTTTAGTTGTACCAGACTTACTTTCCGCAAACTGAGCAGGGGAACTTTCCTACTTCCCGGGGCTTTCCAATACCCTGATTATCGCTTTGGTCTTGGTAACATTCACTCACAGACCTTTACTTTCTCCTCCAATTCTTTAACTTAAATTTCACAGGCAGGTACTAAATCATCAGCATACAGTCTCTCTTCCGGACAACCCTGGGTATAAATGCTTCGGAGACACAAATGTAAAACAACGGACTCAGTACTGTTCCCCTATGTAATCCTACTTTAACATTAAAGCTGTCACTTGAACAACCTTTACAAACTATTCGTTAACCCCTAGTTTATGCAAAGCCCACCGGCACTTGGCACTCTGTCAAAAGCTTTCTTCAGATCCACAATAGCAAGATACAGGTTCTTCCTCTTACCAAGAAACTTCTCTTGCCTTTGTCTCAGGATAAAAGACCTGGACAGAGATAGGTACTTTGCTCAGGCATAAAACCAAACTGCATTTCATCTCGGCTTCTTATCTGACTTCTTATTTATTTAATTATTAAGTGTTTTGAATGAGTAACTTCGAAAAAAAAAAAAAATTTTTTTTTTCCTCTTGTTAACTGTTGAACCTTATTTAAAAAAACAAAAAACACAAAGGAAACATACGGACAATTTCAAACGGTGGTTATTTTATTTCATTATTCTAAATAGATCAACTGATACAAAAAAAAAAAAAAAAAGAAAAAAAAAGATTTGAATCTTATTAAAAAAAATTTTTTTTTTTTTAATGTCCCCAAAGCTGGACCGCATCTTGATTGTTGCCATAGCAGCAGCAGTAGCAGCATCATCATCATCAATCTCGGAGGAGCAGGCACTCATCACATACTTCCTGCTGCCGGAGATTGAGAGATCTATGAAATAGCCACCAAAGAGAGAGAAAAAAAAGAAGAAGAAAAGAAAGGTGGACATATTATGGAGCGGTGGGAAATATGGCTGGCACCGCTCAGGGACTTTTTAAAAACTTTTTTTTTTTAAATTTATTTTTGGAATACTGCTTCTGTCCACCCATTGCCCCCACTGGTCACCACGTTGGGGGGGCAACACAGACCAAAACAAAGAATATGCAAGTCTGGATGTCGATTGGGGGATTAGGGGAGGGGGGGTCAGGGCAAGTTATTCATTAACCGCCTCCTCCACATCAGCAGTTTCTTCCTCAGCAGGAGGCGAAGGCTTGTTCTCGGAACTCTTGGATTCTTCATTCTAAAAATAGAAAATAAAAAAAATAAAACACAGAAAATGGTTAAAGTATTCAATTCAAAAAATAAAAAATATCGTTTCTTTACAAAATGCTTTCAAATTTCTCTACAGAAACAGGGAAGATTAATTTTGTTTTAAGAATCGTAAACTAATTAACTGATTGTTATAAATTTTGGAACACAGCTGCTCGGGTAAGGGTGGGTAATATAGGCTATATTTAGTTTCATGCAAAGGGGGTTGAAAGATTTTCGTGAAATCTTAACAATATGTATTCTGCATCACTAAATATTCCATAAATTTTAGGTTCTTTGAAGTATTTTTAAAAGGGCTTTTAGGGGCCATAACCTTCCATTTAAAAATCAAATTATTTCAGATTTGTATTAAACAATAACAAAGCAAGATTCCCGGAATTTCAATTTCTTCTTAAGATCCCCTTTCTAGAATCAAAATCACTTAATGGATTTTGATAAAAATTGAAATAAGGATTCTAGACATAAGGTTTAGTAGCATTAGCTGTTCATTTTAATCTTCGTAAGGTGAAAAAAAGTGTTCTGTTCGGGGAATTATTTTTACCCATTTTGGGATGGATATTTTTCTAGTACATATATGTATATCAAATAAGCTTGTGTGTTTGTATCTACATCCATAGCTTTCTTAACTGCGTAGCTAGAGAGGTGAAATTTTGATACGGTGCAAAGGTAGGACTGTCAACTGGGGACACTTGTGAATTTAATATTCACTAATAAGCGATATCAAACAGCCGACTGTGGATGCCATACAGAGCACGCAATATATTCTGCCATTCAAGTGACTTGAATGAATTCAAACTTTATACAGCAAGCAAACTGCTTCGTGCAGGATTTCTAAACATTCTTTAAGATTTAGTACATATATGTTGTAGCCAGTTGTGAAATCAAAGATGCCAAACACCTTGGCTAGGATTATATTATATATAAATAAATAAATAAAAGATGTTCAATATTACTTTCAGTATTATGGGGGAGAGAAAAAGCCGTCTGCTGATAAACGACAGAGAGTGAGATAGAGCGAGCGAACATACATGGTTCTGTAAAGACGAGGCCAATTATAGTTACGATGCCAACATTTAGATAGCAAAAAAAAAAAAAAAAAGAAAAAAAAAGAAAATCAAAGGGTTGGATGGGTAAGTGGTGGTATGGTAGTTTTGTTTTACGGCATATCAACCCTTTTTGGGTTATTTAATGCCGAATCTGGTCATTATAGAAAAAGTTTTTATGCTTCAAGTTCTTTATATCTTCAAATGTTTAATCATCGTTTTTGGTTTGGTTGTTTTGTTTTACGGCATATCAACCCTTTTTGGGTTATTTAATGCCGAATCTGGTCATTATAGTAAAAGTTTTTATGCTTCAAGTTCTTTATATCTTCAAATGTTTAATCATCGTTTTTGGTTTGGTAGTTTTGTTTTACGGCATATCAACCCTTTTTGGGTTATTTAATGCCGAATCTGGTCATTATAGTAAAAGTTTTTATGCTTCAAGTTCTTTATATCTTCAAATGTTTAATCATCGTTTTTGGTTTGGTAGTTTTGTTTTACGGCATAGCAACCCTTTTTGGGTTATTTAATGCCGAATCTGGTCATTATAGTAAAAGATTTATGCTTCAAGTTCTAAAAATAAAATAAAAAAGGGGAGGGAGAAAGGGAGAGGGGCTGTTGTTTTTGTTTTTGGTTTTGTAGAACATAATTAAGTTTTACAAAAAAACAAAAAACAAAAAAAAAACAAACAAACAAAACAAAAAACGTCAATGTAGGTGAATTTCGTCTCAGGGAGCCACAGGGCAGCCTGATCTGGTATCACCAGGGATGGGTAAGTGGAAGACAAGTACAGAACATACAAATTAGAGAAAGATGAAAACAATTTTCATAGCTTTGGTATCATACAAATAAATAACATGTATTGTATCATTTTAAACTGTTTTGCACATTAAAATGACAAAATAAAATCATCTTCTTGAAATGGGAAAATACAAAATAATTTTAATTAGACAATTTCTTGTTTTACAAGTTTTACAATTGCTTAGAGAAATTTTCAGAGCTTTCCAATGGAGGGAAAACTGTTTTATTTGGAAAAAATGACTAAATGGAAAAGAATAGGAAAATAAATTTCAAATCTGTCTACAGTTAGTTAGCATAACCGTAACGTTGCCAATAATACGCATGTGCAGAACCAAAGGGAAGTAATTCATCCAAACTCGATGCAGCAGTAGTATTAATACAGCTTTATTTGTAGATGTGAACAAGAAGCAGACGACAACTAATTTTTTTCAAGTTAATTTGATTACAAGTTTGAGCCAAAAACGTTATTCATAAAAATGTAAAGAAAAAATGTATAAAATAATAACCGCTCTAAAAATTGAATCATGAAATAATTTGTATAAAAAACAAAAAAAACTTTTAACTTTTGCTATAAGCTGAAACTAATTTGAAGTTTCATAGAATTTAGACCTAAAAAAATATTTTAAGCAGAAAGCAACCGCAGAATTTCCACAGGGTCTAGCTATTATATAAAAAAACGAAAACTGTCACGAGGGCAAAGTTAGATACAAGGTCGGTTTTTAATGTGGTTAGGGGCAATCTGGATGGGAGGGGAGGGGAGATTTGCATATTCCCGTCGTCACTCCATGAACGAAGGTCTCTCATACAATGAAGCCATCGCCGTTCTTAAAGGAGGGGTTAATGCCTGGGAGGACGACCTCTTGCAACCAAACAGACACTACACTTTTATTCGACCGTCAGACTCAAAACTGTAAAGACAAAAATTGTCTGTCCGCTTTACAGACCTCAAACTCCTACCAATTATAAATATGGCCGATATGAAGATTAGTGTGAGGCCGTGTGTAGTGCATGTGGGAGCCCCCCTAATGGGTTTCAGGGGGGACCATGTTAGTAAGGAGGAGGATGAGGAGGAGGAGGAGACGCTGCAATGAAAGTTTTGACTGTGAATGAAGAACACTTAAGTACCATTGTCATCAAAGTCATCATTGGTTGTGCAGCACGTGGCGCCACTCTCGGGCATTGTTTCACCGAAAGCCTCCATCTCTTGCGGAATACTCATCATGCCCCGGGCCATGTCATTATGCCACTCCCCTACATTATCAAACACATTCCCGTCGGCGTCACAATTACTTTCAAGCTACAAAAAGGCAAAGGAGGAGCACGGTTAGAAGGTAGAAGTTAAAAATAAATAAATAAATAAATAAATAAAGGATTAGAAAGTAAAAAAAAAAAATGGAAAAAAAAAAAAAATGAAAAAAAAATAAAAATAAATAAATAATAAAAAATTAAGTAAATATGGACAGAATAAAAAAAATAAAAATGAAAAATTATAAATAAAAAAATATTTTTATGGAATTTGAGATGAGGATTGAAAATTAATATTTGGTTTCAGTTAATCTAACTTCAGAGCTGCTTCTTTTGCAACTTTTCGAACTTGCAAATCTTTGCATTTTTTGTATTCTTCAGACTACTGTTCTCATATCAGATGTTATTCTCACGTTTCGTCCAATGTAACATCCAAACTTCTTCAGGTGCATCTTGTCGAACTCGGGAATCTGTACGGAACCCATTACTTAATCCACGGGGGTAGCATGCTGCTCCCGTTCCGTCAGCCATGATCGCATAGAAATAATTCGCAATTGCATTCTTAGTATCGTGCGCACTGAGGATTGAACCTTCAACCCAAGAAGAGCGTCACTAAGAACTGAATTATACTTAGTATTTTATCTGTTACGCCACAAACTCGGAACATATGGAATTTCAAACTGAACCTTTAATTTTATCCATGGGGGTAGATTGTTCTCATTCCATCAACCATGACCAGCTAGAAGTGTTCATTTATGCTATTCTTAGATATTATTAATAAGGAGTGACTCTTCAACACTCACAGAAAACAGTCACTTAGAATCGATTATTAACCAATGTTCTTAACGGTTACGCCATGGGTCCAATTTTTGTATGAATTTTGGGAGACTTAATGTACAGGTTAAAATTTGTCTCAGTTCCAGAATTCAAAGAGATGCACATTAAATAAGGTCGGAGATTGACTCAGCCAAAACGCTGGGAATATAACAACCAAGATGAGGATCATAGTCCGAATAATCCAAATTATCAATTTTAGATCGTTTAGCTTTTGTTATCAGCAGACAGAAGAAAATTTAACTTCATAAATTTCTATTTTTATTTTTTTCCTTACAGCGATTATTATTTTTTATTTTTTAAAAATATATATACCAAATGTTTATCCCTGAATATCGTTTGGATAGTAAGAGATATTGGTTCTCATTTTAACTCCTGAAAAATGCATCATCAGTTGATCACAAGAAAACATATTCAGCATATGACGCACAAAAGAATGTAGCCGAGAGACTGGGATACTATTAAGTGGGTTACCATAGGGTAACCCACTTAATAGTATTTAGGTTTGGATTTTAAACTGGTGTGTCACAAATATTTTGGAAGGTTATCAAATAAATCGTATTTCAGAAAATAAATGGGCATATAAAAAATAAAGTCACTATAAATTTTTTTAATTCTTTTAATAATTAAACGTCCATATAATGCAGTAAAAAAAAAAAAAAAAAAAAAAAAATCAGCAAGGGGAATAACTTATTTTTATTTTTTACTTAATATAAAAAAGAATACAATCTCCCTTACAACTAAAATTTTATTTCTTTTTCTGTGTAAGTTTAAAAAGTTTGCCAATGCAGAATAGGTACAGCTTATATATACATATATATATTTAAAAAAATTATAATTTGTATTAATAAATAAATTTTGAAAACTTTTTATTTATTTATTATAATTAGTGTGTAGTGAAATTATAGATTAACTGTTTACTGTCTAATCAAGTGAGTGACATGAGGATATTTTTTTAATTCTCTCAGTATTCAGCATCATTTAACTGACAATCTATCCTATCTCATCCATCTCATTAACGTTTTAATAAGTGATGAGTAATAAGTAAAAAAATAAATAAGAGATTTTTTAAAATATGAATAAGTCTAGAGAGTATTGCCACGAGATGACACGTATTCCTGCAAGATGAAGTTTGTCTATTGAAAGAGCAGTAAAACACGCAAAAAGGCCTCGAACGATAGGAACAAATGGTGACTACTTTCTAGAATTATGGAATTAGATTTGAAAACTGATTTTTATGATCCTACAATTGAGATTGCCATATCAATACAATATTTAAATGATTAATTATTTTATGACATGCATTTCAATTTTGCCAATTAAAAATAAAAAGGAAACCCATCCACATTGGAAAGTCAATGAACACTATGTCTACTAGTCACTACCCTCAAGAGTCTTTCTTTAATGGCGTTTGTCAGGACATCCTGACATGAGGAATACTTCCCCTTAAAAATAAACCCAGACCAAATATTCAAATAAAAACAGCATGGCATTTAAAACCCAAATAAGATCTCCTTGGTATGGCTACGAGGAAGGTAAGAGTGCACCTTCTCCTAGTGAAGCTACCACAAGTAGCAACACAAAGCTAGCTACTCCACTAGACCAGATGAATTCTTATCCTGGAATCTGGCAAGACCAAGCAGAAACCACAAGAAAAATAAATTATAATATAATATTAGGAAGAAGAATAAAATGATTATTGTTCTTCATTGCTTGACTTCCTCAAAATGGGTCGGAGCCTTAAACGAACACGCAGTGGATATAGAAACACCATATAAACACCATAGAACCATCATATAAACACCATATAAACACCGTATAAACACCATATAAACACCGTATAAACACCATAGAACCATCATATAAACACCATAGAAACACCATAGAAACACCGTATAAACACCATATAAACACCATAGAACCATCATATAAACACCGTATAAACACCATATAAACACCATATAAACACCATAGAAACTTAAAAGACATCTGAGAACTAACTGAACTGTTATTCCAGTCAATCTGAATGGAACACAAATCAAAACAGAGACATGTATGGATTGATATTTCACCTAAAACTTTAATAAAGCGTTTTCAAGAGAAGTTATATAAGAAACAAAGTATTTATATATATGGTGGTGGTGGGAGTAAGATTCTAAAATGCATATGAGTGAAAGAGGAGAATTTGCGAGGGTGGGAGGAGGTGTATTGGTAGCGGGACAGCAAATCAGAGATTCCCTATGAAGAGAATGGTTGCAGTAGTATTTTTAGTGTGTAATAAGATTTGTTTAGATGTGTCGTCTGTGGTGCAAATTTGATTATTAAGGCCTTACAAAACTAGCATGTGAGAAACAAGAGCGTTTTTGGTGTCTCTTAGTTTTATGGCTCTACTATGTTCACATTTTTTTTGCTAAAAGGCTGTTGGGTTTGCCAGTGTAGAAACTATTGCTGTATACACACCGGGGGTGAAAAATTAACCTATGTCATTCTGTCACCCCCCCTCCCCATCCTATAATAGCACATGACCTTTTATATTCTTATATTTTTTTATTTTTTTACATTTTATAATATTCAATTTTTAGAGTGGGATCCAAAGATGTACTCGGCATCGATTTGGTGAGGTGTAAATAAAGTGACATTATTCGAAATATATTTTGTTCAATTTGTAATCTTTTACTCTGAAAATGTTATTTTCAATGAAACAAGTACAACAATAGTTTATTTATTATACTAAATGTTAATCTTCCTCGGTAACTTTGACTTTAGTATAAACCAGATATCTGGGAAAATTGATTTGAAGAGGTTTTTCTTCTTTACTACTTACTGAACAAAACGTTTTCCAAAAGTTAGTCTACCACCACTTGAACCCACGAGTATGTTGAATCACTGCTTGCGAGATGTTACCCGTTTTACCTATGCTGCCAATATAACTTGTCCGGTACTGAAATTTGTTATTCTTTTTGTTTGTTTAAAGTAAAACTTAAACGTTGCTACTTTCTTCTGAATCAAAAACTTTTTCACAACAAAATGACTAAAACATATGAACAAAGACAAGAGATCATTACTTAAAAATAAAATAAAATCTCAGAACTGGAGTGGATTATACTGTAAGGAGACATTTGGAAATAGGACAAAACATTTGGAAATAGGACAAAACAAGATCAAAAGCCGGTAGATCAAGAGAAGAGCAGAGTACAATTTTATCATAGCCACCAGCTGGCCTCAAACATCACTGCACAACTGAATCAATGCCGTGAGAAAGATGTGTCAACCTACGCGGTGAGAAGACTAGTTAAAAAACAGAAACGCTAACAATTACTTCGAAAAGTTCAAAAGAACTCGCATTTAATTTACTTCGAAAAGGTGAAAAACATCTCGTCAACTGGTTTTGCCGTTTAGGTATACCCCCCCCCCCTCCTACCACCACCACCAACAGCAGAACGAGTTACAACGTTGATCATCTCCTTATTTAAAATCGTGGAAACTCGATATACAATAATCACTTATCATGCAAGAAAACACACTAAAATATGAAAAGAAATACAAAAAAAAAAAAAAAAAAATTAAAAATGAAAGACTTCCAAGCAACATCAAAGAAAACTATAAACTAATCAGGAATATGAGATGTTAAGTATTACACTTAATAAAAACAATGTCGAATTTGTAGAGTTTATTATTTACTTTTACACATTTTTTTCCTACAAATTTCAGTTAATAACGTTCTCATCTAAAAATTTTGTAATTAACTTGAAAAAAATCAGTTGTCTTCTGTTTCTTGTTTAAAAAGAAAGCTGTATTAACACGGCTACTGCGTCGAGTTTGGATGAATTACTTCCCTTTGATTTGTTGCATTTTGATTGTTATGCAGTTGTGCCATTGTGCCAACTAGCAGAGGTACAAGCAGACTTTTATTCACGTTTGAATATCGACGAAATATCAGTGAAAAAAATATACTCGAAGATGGCAAGAAGGAACATCGGCCAAAATTTTATAAGTTAGAAATAAATTGAATTGCTCTCTGAATTATGCAAATAAAGATGGGGGGGTGGGGGGTTGTTAGAGAGAAAAAAGTTTTTACCAACCTTAGCGGTTTCCATGGAACATTTATTGAAGATGTTGGCATAAAGTTGTTTCTCTTTGGCCTTGTACTCTTTGATTTTCTTTGTACACATGATAACATGGTTCTTAGCAGCTTTGTTTTCAGCATCATATTTGAGCAAAGTATTGAAGTCGAAGAGGGCGTCTTCATATTCGTTCACTTTCAGTTTGGCCTGAAGAAGAATTAAAAAAAAAAAAAATGGTAATTTTGTTATTTAGTGGGTGAATTCTAGATAATTCTACTGGACACATGGTCAAGTGGATAAAGGCGTTGGTGAAAAGATATTCTAGAGCAGGATCGTGACTGTTCAGTGGATCACTAGACAGAAAAAATGGATCGTAAATAAAGTAATTTAAAAAACGTACACAAACAAGTTGGCGCTCAGAGCAAACTATAAACTCGGGGATGTGAGTATTTATTTACTCCTCTCCAGGAGTTAGGCACAAGGCCAGTTTTATCTTACTCACACAAGTAAGATGTGACACAAGGTCGGGTCGGGAAAGTGGGGTTTGAAAAGCCAGCGCCCAAGAGGTGAGCACTCTGGCCATTAAAAATTGCCTGGGCAGCCCCGTCGGCATTCCCCGGTAGGAGTGTCTCAGGCAGTAAGCAATAAACTTACTCCTCCCCAAAGAGGGGAGGCGAAGTCTGGGAGGGTGGACCTCCTAGAACTGCACAGGACAGACCCATAGACCGGCGTAAATCAAGCCCCGAAGGCCAAGACAATACCAGTTTATGGGATGTAGTATCCATCGGAACAGATACTACACTTTGATCTTAGCCAAGTAGCCAATGGGGAAAAAATGCTGAAATCGAGATGAATCCCAGCCCCGTGTGTTTGGAGACAAAGCATGAAGCCACTTGATGTAAGGAACTAACAAAAGCAAAAGATGATTATCGCAAAGATAGGACAGCATAAAAATATAATTGAAATCCACTTGAATGACGATGCTCTAGCGATACGTAGTAAAAATACATTTAAAATAATTTGAAAAATATTTAATTAGTTAAATTAAAATCTTGTAAATCAGAAAGTCAAAATTAAGAGAAAGACGTTGAGTGCGAATGTGTCGGGAAGGAGACAAGAAGATGAAACAAAAATCATCTAACTCCCCTACCACCATTATGAAGTCTTAACCTTCACGGCAAAATTAACATGTTTCAGAGAGAACTGTCATAAGAGGGAAAAGGAAGGCATAGCAAGACGAGAGGAAGAGAGAAAAAACAGGAAAATAAAAGAAAGATAAAGTGAGAGAGAGACAGAAAAATGAAATCAAGTAAAATAGCGAAGAAAAAAATAAGGAGGTAAGGCTTTAACAATTTGGCAGAAATCAGCTTTTACATATTAAAAACAAAAGTGAATTTATACCAAAAGGCGGAAAATTCACATCCATGGGAAACATGACATTTAAGCGAAAATCCGCTTCTTTTTTGTATGTAACAAAAAAGTGTAATGCTGCTAAAAAGCCGAGAACTCACATGTCTGACACACAAGGGAACGCTCAGAACAAATTATTGCATGGCACGCATAAATCGGTGCTAGTTTTAGCGATTTCATGACAAAGCAAACTTTTCTAATGTTATCATGTAAATAGATATGCATGACGAGCAAACGTGAAAAAGATACTAGCTTGCATAAGCTACTTTCTTTCTTTCTCCTTCTGTACTGAGTAGAAAGGGGACCCACTCAAATCAAGTGCTTACTTTGACCTCTGCACAAATGCAGCATGAAACATTTGACTCAACATATAGGTGCGAACTTGCAAATTTTAACTGTTGAATGCCATTCATAGTTTTATCTATTTCTCTCATCACATGATAGACGTCACTAACCCAAACATTAGATATTATGAATTCATTATAAATAGCAGCATATCCGGTTTCTTGTTTGGCAAGTGTAGTGCTTTCAGCAAATCCTCTGACCTGATGTGTTGGGTTTGGTCAGATTTCACATTGCAGATCCATCTAATCATGGATCCGTCATTGCGCTGCAGTCGGATGAGAGAGAACTGGGTGAGGGGTCAGCATTCACTGCCACATAACATGACAATCACGTCACAGCTGCTATACAAATTACCCGGATGTAGAGAGGGATAGCATTGGCCACATAAATTATTTTCAAAAGAAATACTCTTGGGAAATTAGTCAAAAACAATTGATTTTGGTTTACCTAATAATTTGCAACTTATTTGCATTAAAGAAAGTTTCATATTTAATATAAAATATAAGCATTTCAAGTTGCTTCTAAAGTGTAATTATTTTTTTTTTTTACCTGTCCTCTACGGAAAAGACCTTTGACGTTTTTATCGTCCAATTCTAATGCTTTATCGCTGGCTTGAATTGCCTTCACATGTTCGCCTGTCTTCAGATGGCACAAAGAAATGTTTAGGTGTGCCGCCAATAAAAGGTTATGTCGTTTCTCCTCTTCCTCGCCTTCCAATGACGATTCTGTGTCAAGATAGTTGATGATTTTCTTATATTGTTTGATGGCTAATGTGTATTTTTCTTCCTGGAATAAAACAATAAAAAAAAAAAAATTATCAAACAAGAGAAATTAAAAAAAATATTAATCTGTAAAAAGCAATAACGATTTGATTCAAAGTTGACTAATTTTAGTTATCCTCCACACTATAATAAAGAGCAAAGTGCATTTATTTATGTGTGCATATATAATTAATCAAGTTCAGATGTATTTATAAAATAAACTTAAAACCAATATTTTTTCAAAAGTGCTCAATAGAGCTTTATAAATATTATGTGTGGCTATAAATATTTTGTGTGGCTTACACAGGTGCAGCCGTGTTTCGATGAGACCACCACTTCAGAGCCCTAAATAATTATACCAAGATAATTATTTAGGGCTCTGAAGAGGTGGTCTCACCGAAACACTGTTGTAGGTGTGTAAGCCACACAAAATCATCATATTCGGTTACACGTCCGTTTTACATGTTGGCATGTGTTGGACGGTTTTTAGAAATTGACTTCCAAACTTATCTCTGGTCAAGTTTCTTTGGAAGTCATTTCCTTAACTGAGGTAAAGTTTTTTATAGGCCGGATGTCCTTCCTGACAGAAACCCAATGAGGTGATGGGGACCAGTGTTTTTATTTAGACACCCTCTATATGTGATTGCTCACCACCAAGGCTAAACATCACTTCACCTGCCCCTAAAATCTTATATATATATATATATATATATATATATATAGTCTTGGAAGTTTCTCAACCATTAAAACTATATAAAAAAAAAAAAACCAAAAACAACCTTAAGTCCCAAGTCGTTCAGTGGAAAATCACTCATGTAAGTCAATTTAACTTTTACAGTTATTATATTAGTTTGCTTCTAACATTATTTAAGGGATCATCAGTTGTTTACAATGAAAAACTGTTTCGGGAATTTAAAAACAAGATAGTATTTAATTTCATGGCTTCTCAGCAGAGTTGATCAGACCCCACTTCCCTTAAAAGACAAACACATAAACGTTCCGTATACTAAACCTAAGTTTTGTTCCGTATAAATGTTTTGCTAACTTATGTTAGTTATTAAAAAAAAAAATCCTCCTTACCTGTGTTGTTTGTCTGTCTACTAAAATTTATCTGTTACTTACAAAAATGTTGCTGCATTTTAAAGTGTGTAGACAAATCTATCACACTACTTTTTAGGTGATTAATGTATTTTTAGTTTTAGTTTTATATTAAAAATATTAAAAATATCAACATATCCAAATATTAAAAAGAAATTTTTTTTTTTAAATTATATATATATATATATATATATATATACATATATATACTTTTAGTCCTTTTTTTCTCTCCCTCCTCCTCCTTTGTTGTTCAAGTCCTTGTCATCAATTTCAAATAAATACTAATCCTCCTAGCCAACTCACAGCATTCATAAGCTTAACTGCCGATTTTTTCTCTTTCTTCAAACTCACAGCGCCTCCAACCGGCGTTCATAAGCCAACTGTCCATCCTTTCTCTTCTTTTAAACTCACAGCGTTTCCAATTGGCGTTATAAGCTAACTGTCGATTTTTTCTTTCTTCTTCTTTATCTTTTTCAACATTTCTTTCCTTCTTCATCCCTTTCTACTGTCTATTATACGTAACTATTTTTTATATAATTAGTATGTGTTATATATACGATTATACATATTCTACATTATTTTTATTTATATAGTTTGGATTTGCTCTATCAATTTATTTTGATAAGACTTAAAAGCATCAGGATGGCGAGTAATTGCCTTATTTAATTGTCTAAATATTTTATTCTGATCGCCACCTTGTTTAATCATTCTTATTAGGTCAGAAATTGGGGGCATAAAATCTACCAATTTTAAGGTAACACGAACAATCCTCAGAAATTCGGACATAATACTCCCGTAAAATATATACACAGGGCAGGTACTATTTTTATGTGGCATCCGCACGATACGAAAAGGAAATGAATTTCTTTTACAAACAGTTATATATATATATATATATATATATATATATATATATATATATATATATATATATATATATACACACCAATATCTCAGTCACAGGAAAGTAGGTGAATTAAATTCAGATTTCTATACGGATTCATACATTATTTTTTTAAAGTTTTTATAGAAACTTAAACTTTCCAGTTTGAAACACTGTCTTTATTTCTTATTACTTTTTTAACTTTAGATTCAAACGTTATGAATATTTGTGCGAACACTGGCAAAAGATTTTTTTCATTATCTCCGACTAAAACAAGTCTTTACACTAAAGAAAAGAAAATGTGCTTAACTTAATTATTAGTTAGATAAATTGGTATCCATTGTTAATTTGTTTTTTTTGGGGGGGGGGGGGGGGTTCATCAGGAGACGAATATATAAAACACAATTACAATATATAAGAAACTAAAAAAAAAAATTTTTTTAAATTTCTTTTTTAAATAAAAATATTTTTACCTTGAAGTATTTGGTTCCCTTTTCTTTGGCAATTTCAGCTTGTTGTAATTTCTCATCTGCATCCATTTCCCAGGTTTCTTTGTCCTTAAGAAAAAAGTTAATTTCAATATATAATTTGAGTAGATTTATAGATTTCTATAACTTTGCTTATATATATATATATATATATATATATATATATCGTACATGTATTGTATTAGTTTCTGTAAATGTAATTCCGTAGAAACTCAAGTGTTTATAAAAAGTGCTCAATAACAAGTAGAGCTGTTTATAAGTATAAATTTTTATTTATACACACATTATTGGTTACATATGTGCATACATGTTTCGGTTGCACTTTTCCCAGAAAGTCAACCTCATCAGACCAAGAATTTGCGAGAAATGGATTCCATTTCTCGAAAATTCTTGGTCTGATGAGGTTGACTTTCTGGGAAAAGTGCAACCGAAACATGTATGCACATATGTAACCAATAATGTGTGTATAAATAAAAATTTATACTTATATATATATATATATATATATAAGATAGATAGATATAGAGAGATAGAAAGAGAGAGAGATAGAGAGACAGAGAGACTGCTGATTCTTATAATTACCTTTTGAAAACTCTTGAGAGTGACATCGTACTTAAGAGTAGCATTTGGGGGAATGTTAAACTCGGAATGTCCTTCTTTACCATATGCATACTTTGGTGCAATTTCTAGAATAGATTGTTCATTTTCATTCATTTTTTTCATCGCCATATCCAGACCATCTATGACACCTTCAGCCATACCCTCACCAACAACAAAAGTGACATCACGTTCTTCAAATTGTTTCGTTTCATGGTAGCCAATGTAATGAACTGTAAAGAAAGATGAAACAGGAATATAGCTTTCCAGAATTTCTTTTTATGGTATTTCAGACTTATTCTCCTTGAATTATATTCAAGAGATACAATCTTCTGATTTCAAAAACTAAATAAAACATCCACAAACCAGATTCAGCCTCTTTCTGACATTGGGCTTAAAGCAAGCCAGATGTGTCTGAGCTAGCTCTCCATTTTCACATGGTTTTACATCACTGACATCGGGTTGTGTCAGATCTCGTTTCTGGGCAGTTACGACAGGACTCACAAACAGCTAGGGAGGTGACGGTGGTTAAGTGGATAACGACACGGACTGAAGACCTGAGTGTTCCAAGTTCGAATCCAGTCGGTTCCACAGTATCACTTTCACTTAGGGATGTTGCCAACCTTCTCGTGGTCCTTCCCGTAAGTACCCGATGTCTTTCCAGAAAGATTTCTAACTAGAAAAACATCGGGGAAACTAATGCCAACACCAGAATCATATGATTCATACGAAAGAAGAAGACAAACAGCTAGCTATTGCAGCATGGCATATTTCTACAGCATTCTTGGCAGACTTACTTAGACTTAGGTACTCCCGCGTCCTGAGACATATAAGGCAGTCAAAGTGATCATGCGGATTCATAAGTATTTGAATTTGACAGACTTTTGACCGTTTTTGTAACAAGAATATTTGACAGACAGGACACTAGCCTGAACCCAAACCACTAACATTTATAAAGAAGACTGGAAGTGGAGAAGTCTCTGGTAGATACTCACTTCCTTGTGGAGTAAAAATTTTAACCATGACTCCATGCCGTTGTCATTATTTGTTTTTTTAATAGTTTTTAAATAGCATCAAAGTTGTGTTTACCCTGGCAATACATGCATTTCGATTGGGTTTGGAACATTTACGCAGAGTTATCTTTAGTAATTACGTCCGTTTTTTATCATCCATCTTACGTTTGTTTTGAACAAAAAAGTCTTTGTAAGAAATAAATGTATATAAGTCTTGTGACCTTGAAGGGCCGATAATAAATAAGACAACATGGTGGTATATTGACAAGAGTGTGTATTTACACAAATACAGAATAGTATGTTACAGAAAGACTGCTCTCCGAGACTGCCTAGAGACTTCATCCTTCATAGTGTTTGGAAGAGTCCATATATTCCCAAAATAGGGTAAATCACCATCACACCATGACAGTAAGTAAATATAACTGTCTCATTATTATTAGTTTCTTCATCAGTGTTACCCCCCACCCAGATTTATTTCAGACCCTTATGTGTGCAAGAAAACATTCAATATAATAGTGACCTCCTGCTGGGAGAAGAGACTCCAACACATAGTCACTACACAAACGTAAAAAACAGAATATAAAACATTGCTATTTTACAGCAACGGAAAAGTAAGGTTTTGAAAGATTAGCGAGGCATTAAAATTTCCTTTTGATGAAAATACTGTTTCGAAAAGATTCTAGGAAGTATGTGATTGGGCAGAATATGTGATAAAATTCCAAGAGAAAATGCTCAAAACTAAAAGTAGAAATAAGGGGGAGGGGGATCATCACTTTCTGGTTGGAAAAAAAAAAAAAAAAAAAAAAAAAAAAGGCCGAAATAACACGTATTTGGTAGAGGCGGTCAGAGCATTTTGCTTGCTCAGCAAAATAATTATTTAGGTGATATATTCAGGGATTGTAGAAACAGCCTCACAGACATATCGACGAGACATGTTTGGAACTAAAGAATTACGATTGCAGTTTGTGATGAGTGCAGAAATAAATGCTGCATCTTCGCATTTTACCCAGTCACAAGAGATGTGCAGTCCTACAAGAAAAGAACCTCAAGTCAACATAGACATATTGTCACTTAATAAAGTCCACTGTATTGGTGTTGCCACTTTTTAAGTTAACCTGACGTACACAAGACAAAGGCTAATTTAAGGTTTCAAAACCGAAGCCAGACTTTGGTTTAGCGTGGGGATTAACAAAGGGCTAATATGTATAATCCTTTTTCTTAAAAAAAAAGAAAAAAAAAAAAAAAAAGAAAAGATAAATAAATTACAAAGTGGCGATAGATAACCCCTTGCAACCACAACAGCAAAGAACTTTCCTCTTTTCCTCCGTGTGACTAACATCAAAAAGAATGTCCATAAACAGTTTCTTTCCAAGAACTTTCCATCTGCGAAACATTACCACAGGACAGCTTCTCTGAAGGCTACAACATGGTCATCTTCAAATCTGATGTCAACAAATAAAAATTTATTGCTTCCATTCATCATTTCCAATCCTCTCATAATATTCATCATCATTCAACTGACAATCATTCCATCTCATTAACCCTTATCCTCGAGTGGCTTTTGGTCTTGATAAGTGGTCACTCATTAGTATAAAAAAATCCTCTCATAATATTCTTCATCATTCAACTGACAATCATTCCATCTCATTAACCCTTATATTCGAGTGGCTTTTGGCCTTGATAAGTGGTCACTCATTAGTATAAAAAAATCCTCTCATAATATTCTTCATCATTCATCTGAATCATTCCATCTCATTAACCCTTATCCTTGAGTGGCTTTTGGCCTTGATAAGTAGTGACTCATTAGTAAAAATCAAAAATACTATTTTTTTAAGGATCTTCAAATTTCAAGCAAATCTTAGCGTCTTTAAACTTTCCTGTAAAAATCCCATCCATAACCGAGTACGATTTTGGACAGGTGCAACACAGAATTTCCAACCTTATACGTCCCGCACTGTCCTGCGCTTGTTTTACAATTACTTCCACAGAATGTGCTTTGATGAACTTATTGCACGTGTGCCCCTTCAACATAAATATCCTCAATCCACCCCTTCACTATAGACGTCCCGAGATGCTGAAAGACTTTCGGCTCTGATAGCTCCTTTCCTGGGTCCGCTCGCCTTTGGAATTTCCTCACTGCTCCCTGTTTCTCCGACTACACTAACATGCAGAAATTTAAATATAATGTGAACATCTTGCTGCCCAATGCCCCACCCAGACTGCTCCTATCATAGTAGCCCCTTATACAACTGAAGTTGCAATATGCCTTGTTTGAGGTAAACAAAAAAATAAAATTAACATTTTTTAGACCCATTTTTTGCAAGCAGAGTGCACATATATATTCGCTCGGTTATGTATGCATGTAGAAAGAGAAAAAGAAGACAAAATTAAACCACTCACCATTTACAGTCGCACCGTCGTTTGGTGTTTTACGCCCTTCCCCATTTTTAACGATACGTCTCAAAATACCTTCATCTTTATTAGGAGAAATGTCCTCTTCTGTAAAAATAAACAAACATTCGTTTTCAAACAATAAAATATACAAATATCTTCAAAAATGATAAATTCTAGAAAAAAAAAGAAAATTTTATTATAAATATTGTTTCAAAATGAAACACTTTGGAGTTTGTTTTTTTTGTTTTTTTCCCCGAATTATAACATTCTTGTCTCTAGTCTGACAATGTCTTCCCTCTTTTGAAAGCCACAAAGGAAAAGAAAGAGGCCGACCAAGAAGCATTTGGTGCCGTGACCAGGAGGCAGATGTAAAGAGAACATGAAAAAAAGGCACGTAAAATTTAGTTTAAAGCATCAAAAATTCTGTTGCAGGAGACTGACTGTAAAAATGCTACACGAGTTCGTTTTTTTGTGTGTGTTTTTTTTTAGATATTGGCTCCCATACAAGGGAATTATCACGAGATAAATCAATTTCCAGTATTTATTCCTTAGGTAAAACTGCTTCCCTTCAATTCTATGGCCAGTCAGACAAATCTGCTCAACCTAAATCTTGATGCAGTCCTCTGCACATTCTTCCTTGTAAACTTCAAGAATTTTATCTTTAGCGCTCCAACAATGCAGTATACGCTTTACTAAATGATTTTTTTAAATAATTATTAATGTTCATTCTGTATTATTTGGATTGCTATTCTCTTTAGTGGTGCCACGGATAAAGGAGTTCCAAATGAAAGTCTTCTGAGGGTTGAATGTTCAATCCCCACTACAAAGTGATAATATCTAATAAAATCAAAATTACTTCTACCCGGTCATGGCTGACAGAATGAGAACAATTTATCTCTGGATTAAATAAAGGGGTCAGTTCAAAATTAAATAAAGGGGTCAGTTCAAAATTAAATAAAGGGGTCAGTTCAAAATTAAATAAAGGGGTCAGTTCAAAATTAAATAAAGGGGTCAGTTCAAAATTCCTCATAGATTCCAAAGGTCAACAAAATATACCTGAAGAAAGTCGGAGGTTACATCGGCAGAAACGTTTCAAGAATAACATCCGTGATGAGAATGGCAGTCCGAATAATTCAAATAATGGATATTAGTTTTATTAAAAACTCTGGGGAATGTTGTCGAGGAATAGAGAGAGAGGACACTTACTTTTCCATTCAAAGAGTTCCACCTCGAATATCAAGGTGGCATTAGGTCCGATCTTTGGGGGGGAACCATTGCTACCATATGCATATTCAGGTTTGCAGGTGAGACGGGCAAGTTCACCCTTTTTCATGGTGGCCACACCCAACTCCCATGCTTTTATCACAGAACCTAAAAAGAAAAAGAATTCATTAATGGTTTTCTTCCAACATTAATTCAGCTTAACACTTTAAAATGGATGAAATAAAAGACTTCTGTGTACCAAGCATCAAACAAACTTCCATGAACAAAGTTTCTTTCCAAGAACGTCCCATCTGTGGAACACATTACCATGGTACTGCTCTCCTGCAGATTACAACTTGGTATTCTTAAAATCTAATGTCAACAAATACTTATCGTCATCAACCGTCCCCATAAGTATTCAAACTTTGTTCATTCCATTCATCATTTTCAATCCTCTCATAATATTCTTCATCACTCAACTCATTAACTCGAGTGACTTTTAGCCTTGATAAGTGGTGACTTATTAATAACATTTAAAAAAAATTAACGGGGTGGATTTGTTTTATGACATAGCAACTCCTTTTAAGGTCATGTAATGGCGAATCCCGTCATTTTATTAAAGGATTTTATGCTTCAAGTTCTTCATATGATCAAATATTTATTCAAGCTGTAAAATGAATGTATGTGGATTACTTTATTTTGTGTACATCTATTTTGTAAATGATGGATAGACCCATGGATAGGACCCTGGCAGATACAATCAATCTGGGATCAGAATGAACCTGGGAGTAATGACGACTAAGGAACGATTCCACACTTTCCAATGCTCCCATGGATGTGAGTGCCCAATGGCCACAAATTTTTTTTAAATCGTGATGAATTTCTCAATCTGGGGGGCCACGATACCCCACCAATTTCCAACCTAGGAGTCCAGGTTGTTCAACCACAATCGCCTAAAAGAAGTAGGATCTCATATTGGGGTAGCGAATACTATCGTTTTTCATACTGAAAGTATCGACTGATATATTTTAAAGTAAATAGAAGACATTCATTGATGAAACATGAATCGTTTGAAGTATGGCAAAATTAACATTTTTAGAGAGGGGAAAAGGGAGGCGAAACAAGGCAAGATAATAACGTTCAAAGAAAGAGAGAAAAAGAAAAGAGGAAGAAAGAGAAATAAAATCGAGCCCAATGGAGAAAAAATAAGGACGGAAAGGTCTAGCGATTTGGCCGCCTTATATAAAAAAGCGGCGAACTCACATCTGTAATATATTCATTTGTTCTTCTTAGCTATATATATATATATATATGTAATTATTTTAATTGGTGATTGTAGCGTTCGTTGTTATTTTGCTTACTACTACTTCGATTGTCTCACTTTCCTAAGTGATTAAGATGCAGAAAATTGCATTATTAGTCGCCTGTAACTTCATAGGACATATTTTTTCCGTTACTATTATTTTTTTATAGATATATCTATCTATCTATATATCTATCTATATATGTCCAAATCGAAAATGTTGAATTATGATGTGATTATTTCACTTCATAAATTTCATGCCGGTGGTGCTACATCTTGCACGGATGGTGCAAAGATGCAACACTACCGACATCGTGGGGACTCATCATTCAAAGACAAATTTGTACTCTTATTTCCATTTTGAGAACATTAAAATCTAATGATGTTTGTCGGACGTATAATGTTGTATCCACCAACCAAGCAATGTTTGATCAATAAGCCTTGCATGGTAGTTTGTTTTTCCGAATGGTAAAGTACAAATCTTAAAGTCAAAGCCATATGTAATTAAACAAGTTTATCGGAAAAGAAAAGCCTGACCCGATATATCGGCCATTGAATTCCGCATTGTAATCAAATGAAAGCTATCAATTATTTATTTTACCAGGAAACGATTACAAAAACTCCTTTCTTTAAATTCTAAGGAAACGTCAAACATTGGAAACAACATTCCACCTTTAGATTTGAATAAGGATTATTTTCTTTAAGTACATGGTTCAGCTAGCTTAAAGTACAGGTAAGAGGTTAGGCCTATAATCGTAAAAGAACGGATATTCTTTTATGATGTGTCCATGTAATTTAGTGATGAAAAGGATTGACGGACCAAACCTCTACATGAAGACAGAGGACACATGTTAGAAATAGTTTCCATTTCTTTATATAGTTCCAGCGTGATGACATATAGAAGTGAAATCTGGCCAGGACAGGGGTTGCATGGAGAAAAATAATATGAGAATGATATGATGGATGTGTAATGTGAGTCTTAACGACAGGCTTAGATCTGATGACCTCAGAGGAAGATTAAATCTGGACAGTATAGGGAGATGTGTGCAGAACAGAAGACTTTGATCGCTTGGTCACAGTAAAAGAACAGATGAGAGTTCTTGAGTTAGATGTAGAACAGTTGAGGTAGCCAGTTCAGTTCACAGGGAAAACATTGAAAGTGATAAAAATGGACCTGAGTGGCTGGTTAGTTTGGAAGTCAAATTCATGAAAGCTGTCCAATGCATGCCAGCATGTAACACGGACGTTATACCGAATATGATTATGATCTGGAACAATTTTAATTAGCATCTTTATTATCTGCTGATGTCCAGTCTGTTATTAACGAGTTTCAGCATCTTGCATCACAGATTGGGATGGAAATAAATGCCCCATAGATATTATCTTTATTATTTGATGTCAACAACGGTTATAAATAGCTCACAAAGGGTCAAATTTAACAGACCCCCTTCCCCCCCTCAATACGAGGATCCATTCGACAACCTAGGGATTGCTATAGCAGCACCAGACCCTTCCTTGTCGGGGGGGGGGGGGGGGGGAGCACTAATTCGGAAAACTTAGCTGCAGCTCAGTGCTCCTTGAATACCTTGAAGGTCGTAAGATGCAAGTTGGAAAATTGCGATACAGTGGCTAGCAGGAAGGATCATTGCAGCTGTTCTGACTGTGTTTGAACGTCGAAATTAGTAAAAAAAACTGGGGGAAAAGGATGCAGCAAGCTCCAGGCAAAGCAATGTGAAGCCTAGCAAAAAAAGAAATGGATGTTGGAGTGGCAACAATGAAGAAAGCGCTGAACAAGAATGTTCGCTACTCCTCATACAAAAATCGCAAGAGTCAACTATTCACCGCCAAGGCTAAAGAGAGACACCTTATGAAAGTCAAGAAACTCCTCAAAAAAGTCAAGTGGTTCTTAGACGAGAAGAACTTCTGCCAGAACGAGTTACACAACATACAGAACAACAGGTGGCTAGCCTACTGTCTGCACAAAATCGCATGCATCATAAAGACATGTGATGGTCGTTCGGTGTGTTTCCAGCAAAAAAGGGACTCAGACTCAATTCAAATAGCTATATTGAATTGCTGTTGACTATTGTCAAGCATTCGGTGGAGAGGAGAAGGCCATACATGTGGCAGCATGACTCAGTTCCATGTCATATCTCGAGGAAAACCCAGAAGTTGCCGTCTGAGAACTTCCACAATTCTACCAGTCCCACCAACTTCACCCCATGGACTATTATGTATGGAGTGCAGTTGAGAAAGACACCAAACGCCTGCAACACCAAGAACGAGCTGATTGTCGAGATTAAACAAGTGTGCAGGCATCTCTCAAACTACTTGTACTTGAAACAGCATTCATCAGAGTTGGTTGAGCCGGTTCCATCCATCCTTGCCACTGCGTCCCTAACGAAGGCTGACAATTAGAAATCAACTATTGGGTGATCTTGAGCCATTCACTGTTCCAACAGCGATCTCCGTAGATTCAGGGGGTCCAGTTTGGGCTTTTAGGTCAGCTTTAACTGTCATCAGACAGGTTTTTCTTTGTCCACCACATGACTTTTTTCAAACCTGTAGGATAGCGGGGGCAATTGCTTCGTAGATGAATCTCCTCGTTGACGCAGCCAGCGTAGACATCTGGTGAGGATGAATTGTTGCAAAGAGTTAATTTTGCAGCAGAAACATACCGTGTTGGTTGTAGAGGAAGTGCTATCAACGAACATGGAGGATGCGACGCAAGCAGTGGTGATCGAAAATTCCCAATCACCTAACGTCTTCCTGTCTGATTGGTCAGGACTCGCTGCCATAAAGAAGGATCGTCCGCACCAGCGTTTGGTAGATTCTTACTTTGGTGCTGCAGCTTATCTCAGATCTTGACCAGAGCTGGGAATCGAGTCGGCAGAAGGCATGGCGTTGTCACAGTATGAGGTAGTTACCTCCCCTTAGAGGTAACTCTCCGGCAATAAAGATAGGAAATCAGATTCAAGATGGCAATCCTTGTATAAGTCTACACGTGTTTGTTCTGTTTCCACATACTAACGAAAGCATGTTTTACTAACAACAAACGTATAAAACATTTATATGGTGACAACGGTAGGGTAAACAAGAAAAAGGAATCCTGAATTCTACAGCGACCTCTAACGGAGAAAACATCAGCGGAATTTTAAATAGCCGTCTTTCCCGACATGCGTTTTATTTAGCACAACAAGCGCCATGTTGGAATTTTTATTGACCCAAATCGTGAGTAGATTTATTCCTGTTTTCAAGATTGTTTGATTGTTATAAATGTTGAACAGTACGAGCGAACACTTGATGTGTTGGGAAACCTCAAATTTGGTGGAATCCTTCAAGTTTTTCCAACAACAATGTCATTTGTATTTCTCCGTAAAAGGCATCTTGGAACACAAACAAGTTGACAGCATTCTTTTGTTATCGGGAGTAGAAGGCCGAAGACGATACAATTCGTGGACATTTGATAACGAAGCTGACAGATGCAAACCTGCAATTATTTGGGAAATCTTTTTGGAACAGTTAGAGCCACAACCTAACTAATTAGCGCGATATCATCTGCGTAGTCTAAGCCCTTGACGGCAAAGTTGCGACTAACAGCGATACCGGGAAACTTTTTTAAAGCAATCAAGTCAATGGTGTAATTGAAAAATGTTGGCGAAAGAACACATCCTTGCTGAACGCTGAACTGTAATTTGGAGGGTTCCAAAACCTCACCGGACGTGAGTATGCGGGATCGTGTTCAGCAGTAGTATGCTTTAAGAAAACTCGGCTCGATACCATCTTCTTGCATAACTTTCAAGACAGAGTCGAATCCAGCAGTGAAATCGATGAAACAGATGACTGCTGTCCTTTTCTGAAAGCACCAACGATTTTTTTTGAGGATTTGATTGGTGAAGCCACTGCCCGGACAAAAACCACATTGGTTCGACCGCGTTCTGATTCAAAAGAATCAGAAGCAAATATTTTAACAGACACGTTAATCAGGCTGATATTACGATAGTTGCTGCAACAGCGCTTATCACCTTTCTTAAAGAATGGTACCAGTGTCGAATCGCTTCAGTCTTGGGGAAGAATTTCCTGCTGGAAGAAGCTGCTGCTGTTATTAAAAGTCCCAAAACTAACAAAGCTGCAGGTGAAGATAACATCTCTGCTGAGATCTTCAAAAAGTGCAAACATCCATCACATTATCAATCGGGTCTGGGAGACTGAAGTTCTCCCAAGACTTGAGCGATACATCTTTCGAAGAACACTGCTCCAGTTCAGTATAGAGACCGTGGTGGAGGTTCAAGGCAAAAGATCCTTTCAGAGATGCACTTTGAATTTTAAGAATACATCAATTATTGACCAAGATATGTTTTTTTCCTCTTTCGAAAAAGACTTATCTTGAACACCCTGTATATAAAAGACATTTTGGGGTATTTTAACTTGAGGGGACAAACAAACAAAAAAAATCTGACCCAGTCCGTTTTCTATGCTCTTATGGTCATTTTGTGAAAAATGAATCAAATTGTAATAAACTGAGAAGACTAACGCCAGACAAACGCAAGTCCTTTCCGATAAAAAAGGAGAAAAAAAACGTGCATTTTGAAATGAAGAAACCCAGTTAACTGTGCTAGTTTTTATGCGCATGAATAAATTTAAAAAATTTCTTTTTCAAAACATGAACATCTCTCATTTCAGTCTTGAGAAACAATAAACACCCCTCGTAAAGGTGTCTGCATGGGGAGTCTATAGTGAGGCAAGGGTTACGCAATCTACAACTGCACTTCTCCATGCCTCCATTACTTGAGTCGTTGGAAACGATGCCAGGATAAGCAGAGAAAGACTGGTGTTAGTTGGCAATTTACCTTCTCTTAGAATAGGATTTGAACATTTTACTTTAGTATTTTTGCTATTTTCAATAAATAATCGATTAATAGTCGATAAAAAAAAATCTACAAGTCACGTAGAGGCGAGAAACACAGACACACAAAGTGGTCACACAATTTCATCAGATTAGATTATATCGTCATAAACTGTAAGCAGTAAAGAGTGGAAAATCCAAAATTACTTTCATTTTAAAATGAAAAGTGAAAGTAATTTTTTTTTTATGTCATAGGAATTTCCTTTCCCATCCTTTCCTAAATTCTCACGTTGCCAAAGTAACTGTTCAATTTTTGCACCCAAAATATTTTTACCATTTTTAAATTGTGGACCAAAAACATTCGGCAAAAAATATATAAATAAATTAACATTTTATAAAAAAATAAATTTAAGAGGTTTAAAGTATCCTTTAGTTCTATAATAAAGACCAATGTATATTTGTGTGTGTGTGTAAATTTATATATTTATTTTATTATTTGTTGTTATTGTTAACGAGAATAGTGATGCGCTTCCTAAGTGCTTGACAGACTTAACTCCCTTACATACATTATGTCACCTCACATTTTTATGTAGCTATTATGTCACCTCACATTTTTATACAGCTTTTATGTCACCTCACATTTTTATACAGCTTTTATGTCACCTCACATTTTTATACAGCTATTATGTCACCTCACATTTTTATACGGCTATTATGTCACCTCACATTTTTATACGGCTATTATGTCACCCCACATTTTTATACGGCTATTATGTCACCCCACATTTTTATACAGCTTTTATGTCACCTCACATTTTTATACGGCTATTATGTCACCCCACATTTTTATGTAGCTATTATGTCACCTCACATTTTTATACAGCTTTTATGTCACCTCACATTTTTATACAGCTTTTATGTCACCTCACATTTTTATACGGCTATTATGTCACCCCACATTTTTATACGGCTATTATGTCACCTCACATTTTTATACAGCTATTATGTCACCTCACAGTTTTATACAGCTATTATGTCACCTCACATTTTTATACAGCTATTATGTCACCTCACATTTTTATACAGCTATTATGTCACCTCACATTTTTATACAGCTATTATGTCACCTCACATTTTTATACAGCTATTATGTCACCTCACATTTTTATACAGCTATTATGTCACCTCACAGTTTTATACAGCTATTATGTCACCTCACATTTTTATACAGCTATTATGTCACCTCACATTTTTATACAGCTATTATGTCACCTCACATTTTTATACAGCTATTATGTCACCTGACATTTTTATACAGCTATTATGTCACCTCACATTTTTATACAGCTATTATGTCACCTCACAGTTTTATACAGCTATTATGTCACCTCACATTTTTATACAGCTATTATGTCACCTCACATTTTTATACAGCTATTATGTCACCTCACATTTTTATACAGCTATTATGTCACCTCACATTTTTATACAGCTATTATGTCACCTCACATTTTTATACAGCTATTATGTCACCTCACATTTTTATACAGCTATTATGTCACCTCACAGTTTTATACAGCTATTATGTCACCTCACATTTTTATACAGCTATTATGTCACCTCACATTTTTATACAGCTATTATCGTTAACAGTAATAACAAATAACGAAAACATCCATAAGGGATAAATCATCATGTATTTCAGACAGGTCTTTCGTGGCTTACTGGTAAAGCAGCCGATTACAGTACCTCTGGTCGTGGTTTCAAATCCTGTCATAGTCAGCCATGCTGATGAGCCTCAGTAACGGTGAAACATGTGTCGATGGATAACTATTTTATCTATAAATATATATCGCATCCAGTCACATAATAGTTACTGAGTAAAAAAACTGCCAAACAAAACAATTTCAAGTGTTATGGGGAAGGGAGGAAGCAAATAGAAAGTCGGACACCTCCCACCATCTGAAATGAATTCGTAAACAAATCCTTCACTATTTCCATAATGAGAGATTTTATTTCTCTTTTTTTGATAAGTTTTTTTTTTTTTTTTTTTTTAACTTTCCAGTTTGAGAAGTTTTCTGTTTAATATTTTTTGGTGTTTGTGCTGATGAGCGGGCGTACGAAAAAATTATTTTTTATAAAAACAATATTATATACTTATTCAGTGTTATATTCTTACTCACTGTAAAAAAAGTAGAAAAAATTATCCACTAGAACTTTAATTACAAGTATTTTTCCATTTTGCGTATCATAACAGCGATTCGTTCAGTAAGCGTTCATCTTTTTTCTTAAAAATAATTCAAGGGCAGATAATTCGCAAGGGAGATAATTACGCAATTGAAAAAAAAATAACTACATATATAAAAATTAAATTTATTCCAATAAAACATTTCGTTATAATGCAATAAATTAATTTAATTTCGTTTATTTACTTTCATTTTGTTTTATGAAACGTATGGCCGCTCATCAGCACAAGCACCTATTTTTTTAAATTTTTACTTTCACCGATTGACATTGTTGTATGAATATTGTGTGGCAAAGCATCATTTTTGATGGAGGCTGTACACTTGTGCTGTCATATTACACAGCCTAACATTAACTGTCTCACGTCACACCTGCAGTCATTTTATGCTTAAAAGGCACATACATAATTAACACGTGTTTCTCTTGTCTTAGTCAAAATTCTGATTTTTTCCCCACTCCCAAGTTAAAAAATTATTAAAAGTAAAATTCAGTGTAATTTATGTAAAATATTGAATTTTTTGTAAAATAAAAAACGATCAAATATTTAATACATACAAACCAAAATTAGATTTTAGAAAATTAATTTTTTTTTTTTAAATTCAATTTTTTAATTTTTTTATTTTAGTTTTATTACAGATTGAGAAAATAATTTGAATTGTATATAAAAAAAAAAATATCGAAATATTTTAATTTTTTACCCACATAAGATCTCATTTTTAATTAGATCTTATGTGCGTAAAAATGAGAATTTTTAGATAATTTTATGCAAAAAATTGAAATCATGGAAACATTAAAAAATCTAATAAATTATAATAAAGATATTTCTCTTAATTTTTTAAAATTCATTTATATATTTATGTAAAATGTGAAAAAATGTGCTTTAAAATTACTTTCGTTTTTATAATTATTCAAAATTTTTGTTTCTTTTGTATTTGCTTTGAATGATAACCAAAACTAAATGAATACACCAGAATTAACGTGAACAGTTTTATTTTTTGTTTTTTTTATGATTAAAATAGAGTAAGATAATTTTTTTATACAGAAGATTATTTTTGGTAATTCATTAGTTTGAAACTAGCAGGTAGACCCAATGTGTCTTATACATATGGTTTAAATTTCATTAAAATCGGATATACGTATCTAAAGTTTTAAGGGGGTTCTGCCAACATGGGTCACTAAGGTGGGGGGGGGGGCACGTAGATATTCAGCACATAGAGGGCAACACCAAAATTCAGGAAAACTTCCATTGTCTTCCCGGAGAATTTTATACATATGATTTAAATTTCATCACAATATGATATATTTAAAGGGGTTATGCCCTCATAGCCCCCTTAGGGGTACACTTAGAAATTCGGGAACACTTCTATTGGCGGTAAATATTACTTGAAAATACTTTTAAATTGTATGTAGATTCTGTAACCTTTCTTTCTATAGGGAACACACAAACATCACACATACAGACATCGAGTTTTATAGAGAGATAAATAACACTTCAGTTTACCAGTTAAAATTATATACAGCTTTTTGTGTAATATGTGGAATTTTTATTGTTGGTATAAAAAAAAAAAAATTAATTTTTACTGTTGATATTAAAAAAAAAAAAAATTAATTTTTACTGTTGATATTAAAAAAGAAAAATCTCAAATAGTTTAGCTTTTAATTATCCGAGTGGATTTTATCCTTTTCATCATACATATATTAAGGATTTTATGTATAGGATTCACTCCTAAACTAATTAACCAATTATGAATTTTTTAAACGAAACTGCTAGACATAAGCGTGGGTAATGTAAGCTATATTTAGTTTAATGCAAATGGAGTAAAAAAAGGGGGTGGAAGCCCTTAGTGAAATTTCAGATACCACCGATTTTTGTGAAATTTTAACAATAGATATTATTATCAATTAATAAATATTTCCCAACTTTCAGTTCCTTTGGGGTATTTTAAAGGGTTTTTAGGGAGCATATCGGTACAACCTCCCATTCGCATTCAATTGGATCCATAGTAATTCGACATCAATTAAGCAAGATTTTCTGAATTCTAATTTCTTCTTAAGACCCCTTAAGCTTAAATTTTAGACATTTTCTAGAATCAAATTCATGTAATTGATTTGAATCAAAATTGGAAAAAAGATTCTATTTAAGTATCATTATATGTTGATTTTAATCTTCGGAAGGGGACATAAAAGTGGTGCAAGACTTCTGTTTGGGGAATTCATTTTACCCTACCTGGCACAGGTATTCTAGTTTCCTATCAAAAGTAGGAATTTTGTAAAGAATTTGTGAATTTACTAAATTCGACACAAATCTTTAGTTCACGGCTCGTTTTAAATATTTTATGAAAAATTGAATATTTATTGCTTCTTTTATTTCGATTTTCTAAGTTTTTGCATTGAAAATTAGTTTCCCATTTTCAAGAACTAAAAAAATATTTAAACATTAATTTTACCCTTTTTTTTCTCTATATTCACTAAAACTACATGGATTTTGTTTATTTACTTGTTTGTCACCGTGCACACTGGATAATGTCACAAAGGGAGAACATCATCCACTAAAACAGGTTGAAAACATTGGGAAGAGATCCTTTATAATGTCATAGCTGATGAGGTAACAAAAGGATAACGTCATCCATTAAAATAGAAACCATAGACGACCCATGTCCTAAAGTGTCACGGGTCATCTATGTGGGCAGTGACATATATATAATATATATATATATATATATATATAAATATATATATATATAAAATTACATAAACAATATTATAGCCTTACGTCAATCAACCAACGTTTCAATGCGTATTACCGCATCTTGTCAAAGGCAGAGCTAAAATAAATTCAAAATCAAAAGTGAGAAATTTAGTCTTGCTCCAAAGCGAGGCCAGATTTTAAGAGAGAAAGGGAGGGGCAAAGAAGCTTATTACGATTGAGAAGCCGATCAGATTCCACTTTGGTTAAGTGTAGGTCATCAGTTTGCACTTGATCACCGCCGGCTCAACGAGGCCGGACAAGCATGTGGGGGGGGGGGGGGCTGTGCAAAATTAAGCAGCCAAGTGGGAGATAATATATGTATTTCTATTTTAAAAAACGCTAGATAAATTTAATTCCCAATATTTAGAGTTGTCTTTAAATAACCGTATCATCCATTACTTTTGTTATCAAATATTATTATTTCTATGTTACTTGTTATTTTCTTCCAACCCTCACCGCCGTTATAAATTACCATTATTATTATTATTATTATTATTTATTCTTATTGCTATTATCGTAATAAATATTGTAGCTGTTATTCCTATTTTTACCGCTATTATTGATATAAGTACTATTATTATTGACACTATCATTATTACTATAGCTATTTCAGATATTATTATTTTTATAATTATTACAGTTATTAGTGTTACTATTGTTATTTTTATCTTCGTCAATTCTGTTTTATTCTTACTACATTCCACTATACTTATTATTTTTGTTATTAATTTTTTTGTTACAATTATTATTATCACTATTGCCATTATTATTATCATCACTGTTATTATTATTACTATTAATGTCCACATTAATATATTTTATTATTATAATAAGTATAGTTACTATTATTTTTTACTATATCCCTTATTACTACTATTGTAATATTTATCATATTTGTTATTGGATGTGACCATTTACATTATTTTCATCAATTCTCTTATTACTATTTCCACTATCGCTACCATCACTATTCCCCTTTTATTATTGCCATTATTATTGTGTTAGCAATAAGGGAGGTAAATCTAGGTTTTAATTTATATCTTTAATCCTATAATCTATTTTCTTAAGGTTTACTCCTAATTAGATATTTATGGTTTCTACATGATTTAAGTTAAATTGTCTTGTTATTTTTTAATCTTTTGGTTAGGGCTTGATCCCTTATTTTTATTAGTTTACTTGGATTCGATCCCTTATAGTAGGTTCTAACTATTGTGGGGTAGATTAAATTTTTGCGCTATTCAGTTAAGTTATTTATGTTATATTTTTTAGGTTGTTCACGAACTTATCCAGAGTTAGCCGTTTAAAGTGCCTACAGTTAAAGCCTATTTCGTCTCGTTGATTTAGTAATCAACTCTTATCAGGAAACAACAATAGCTAATTTTTCCGCTAAGACAGAGTTGTGTAATGTAGGTGTTGTGGACTTTTTAAAGATACTCCATTTTACCACAGGTATGATATTTTAATTTTTTAGGCATTTAATGTAGTTGGATAGTGTTGTTCCAATTTTCTTGTTATTTCAGTTGTTAAATGAGAATTTGTGGTTCATGTACCTGGCCTTAAAATCACTACTTGTACCCCCTATGTAAAATTTATTTAGATTAGGGTTGTTTTCTGGGAATACATTTGCTAAATAAACTATATCTTTAGTTCAACACTTTCTTTGCAATGGGCATTTACTTTTATCTCTGCAGCTACATTCTTTGTTGGGATTATTATTTTGTAAGTTGTTATCTTCTCTTTTTTAATATATGTCTATGATGACTCTTAATTATTGTTTCCAGGTTATTTGTACAACTATAGCTATGCAAATAACCTGAAAACAGAACAAAAAGGTGAAAAAAACAAATAGGCAACAAATAAATGTTACCAAAGGCAAGATAAGTTACTCTTCTGTGAAACAGTGATTGTAACCGACAGAGTCTGCCCTTTAGGGCGCACTAATATGCATCTTGGGGGGGGGGGGGGGGGGGGGCCTACGTAGAAACAAGTGGAGATCTAAGAACTAATACATATTTTCCGCGGGATCGGCTATACAAAACAAGCTGGGAAGGTGGTTCCGGGCTGTCTGAGAAAGCCATGAGAGATTGTCAATTGCATTTAAATCTTACACAGGTCGAGTTTAAAAAGTTGTGCCGGGTTTTGGCCAAATCTTTTTTATCGCCAACGAAAAACATACGGGTGTCAGTCAGTACTATGTGGGTGGGCGCTAGAGATGAGCGGTTTTACCGAAAAACCGCGGTTTTTCGGTTTCGTCTCCATACCGAATACCGAATCGGTTTTTTATTTTTAAACCGTAACCGTTCGGTATTGTGTTTTTACTACAGTAAGCCACCATATACAAGGAAACACGGTTGAAAAGATTTTCCGATTTGAATAAAATTGAATATTACCAAAAAATGTTATATTAGTAAGAGGACAGATTGAACAAATATATGATACAAACATTTAATTGACTTGTAGGAAGAAATCTTTGTTTACAGTTTGTTTATCATTAACATTTTGAATTTTCAAATGAAAAAAGAGAAATACGACAGACAACATGACATCGTATTTTTAGCATAAACTATTTTCAAATGAAAAAGAAAAAATCAAACGCGTTCCGTATGATGTCGAAAATCTATTTGATTCAACTCAAAATTGTAAAATAATTATTTATGTTTGTTTTAGCGTTATCTAAAAAATAAGTTATTAAAATGAAATTAAAAAAAAATACTTGTTGTAAAAGTAAATAAACGAAAAGTAGCGAGCGAGTATAAACATTTAAAAAGAAAAAAAGTAGTTGCCAATGCTAGTATCACTTTATTCGAGTTATATTTTAGCTTCTGATGGGTTAAAGAATTAGATAGAAAGTATATTCAAACTCAGTTTTATTTTTCAGAAATCTTTCATGAATCTTTGGTTACTGTTTTAACGAGTTAACTGTTGAAAAGGTATCAGAACTTTGATTACAACAGTCAACACCTTAAAACTTATGATTCATATCATGGAGAATGATTCAGTCACAAAATTATCGAAACAGTGGCATAATTCAACTAAACGTTGAATAATAACTAAATCACATAAGAGAATGTATAGCTTCCATAGTAAAAAATAAAAAAAAACCGAAACCGATACCGAAACCAAAATTTCAAAACCGCCCAACTCTAGTGGGCGCGCGAGACCGGAGTGGAGATCGCCCCTTAGGCTGTCATCATTAATTAGGGCAGAGGTCTGAGAGAGAGAATAATGGTTTTCTTTGATGTAGATAATATCTGAAGGCCTAAGCGAAGAATTTCAATTGTCGTACCACTGAACCCCAAACCACCCGGAGATGAAGAAAGACTCAGAAAAAGGGAGGAGAGAGTAAGAGGGAGAGTAAGTCAGTATACCCCACCCTGGCCCCGAGAGAGAAAGAAGGAATAGAGAAATAAGTGGGAGAGGGAGAAGGAATGGAGAGGAGGGAGGTTGGAGAAAGAAAAGGTGTGATAATATGCCTTTATAAGAGGGGAAAGGACTTTTGTTTTTGGAACGAGAAGACAGTTACAGGGCAGTTAGAAATTGGGATTCGACCTGGACGGACGAGCGCCGACCAAGCGGGAGTGTTGCGCGAACATCGCTCTCGTTTGGGATGGCATGGGCCATAGGAACCCCCCCCACCGTTTTGAGTAGACAAGTTATATCTCAATTAAGGCTTTGCAGTCGTAAAAGCGATTCACACACACACACACGCAGAGAGAGACGACGACTAGTTTAGTAAACAAAGACAATTTATCAAAATAAGAGACTCTAAAATTCAAGTGTAAAATTAATCCTTCCTTTTGATTGGTTGTAATAATTAATTGATACACAAAGAAACCGACGTTGTTGAATTATTCTATTGTCGAATTGTCCTGCTAAGTAATCTTGCCTTCACAGAATCACGAAATCGTCATTCATCCGACCTGGAGATTCAACACATCTTTCTTTTTATAGCCGCTATTGACGATCACTGGCCAAAGAGGGTGTTCACAGTCTAGAAGGATTCCTGCGCCGAGGACCAGCTGTGTGAGTACCGAGATAAAGACACGAGTGGACCACCTATGTTACAAGTGGTTCAGTGACACCGGATCAGAGTGAGGTATCTGTTTTACTCAGCACCGCGACCGGAATATCAAACACCTGTGAGTGAGTGGCCGACGAAGATCCTCACGGGGAAAAGAGTGTGGGGTCCTTTCGTCATACTTCTACCTACCTGGATAGGTTTTATTGTTTTAACTTATTTTAAAGCGTTTTTTTAGTTCAATAAAATAAAGTATGTTCAAGTCTTAAATTAGAATGAAAAAAAATAAAGGCGTCCTCATGAGTCACGCAAAATATAAAGGAGGATTTTATTTTTGTTGCTATTTCGGCACAATTTAATTAGTATTTAATTTCAGTTTAGTCATTTAAGGATAAGAAGAAAAAATGAATTTTTAAACAAAAAAAATAACAAAGTATTACTGAACTAATTTTCAGAAACTGTATCATCTGAAATGGTTTTCTTCGGTGTCAATTGGGTGAGTAAATGTACATGTTAATTAGAGGGTGAATCCCCATCCCCACTCTGAATTTATGAGAGAAAAAAATTATTGACCCAGACTAAATATTAAACAGAAGAAATCAAGTGAAAAAGAAAAAGAAAAAAAATCTGTTTTTTAAGGTGAACTTTTCCATTGATTAATTTCACCAGAGAGAGAGAGAAAGAGAGAGAGAAATAAGTTTTGATACATTGTTTTTTTTATCAGGTAAAACAACAAAAAATAATGTCTTGGCTATACCTTGTCTGTCTTGTTTCTTCCTAATGAATCAAAATTACATTTAAAAAAAAAAAAATATATGAATTTGTGAAGATATTGTCACCATTTTAATACTAAATAAGATAAATATGTAGAACTGAACGAAAAGTAATGTCTCTCTCTCTCTCTCTGGGTTATGAATAAACTTTTATATAAAAAAAGAGACAGATAGATAGACAGACAGAGAGATAAAGACACAAGCTTTATAACACTTAACAGACCCCCCCCCTCCCTCTGGATCACCTCAAAACTACCACTACACAAAGAGGCAGAGGGGGGGGGGTCAAAACTTTACCCCCTATCCCCCCAAAAAACTAACATCGACTTAAGTGGTTCTTTCATACGACAGGTGTGCGTGATGTGAAGATTATCTTCTTTTGTTTAGGACCGGGGGGGTCCCCAAATAAAAACATGTTTTTAACCCTTAAACTTATGATAATCCGACTTGAAGTTTAAAAGCAAGAATCCAATATCTATGGCTCATGAAGTACGAGTTGGGCACAAGGTCAGTTGTTTAATGTGGATAGGGTAAACCGGGGTGAAATGGGCCACTTTTTGGCGTTTTTTTCTTTGACGTGATAACTTGCCCAAAATTGCATGCATGAAGGGGAAATGTGCTCAACGTAGCAAACGGGTCCTCAGCATTCAGTCAAATAAAGATACTGCATTGGTCGGCACATGTTCGTCTTTTCCCACAGTCCGTTTTTCACAACTTTTTACTGACCAGTTTTTTTTTTCTTTTTTCGGTGTACACTTACCTATCAGGCTGCTAGAGAATTCCGGGGTTTTTGGAAAAAAAATTCAAATATTTTACATTTTAGGAGGGGGATCAGTTTCCAATGTTAATTCAACGTATAATGATCCCCCTCTTTTTGACCATCTCAATTTTTTTTAAAAATCTTTTTCGGTGTACAATTACCTATCATGTCAATAGAGAATTCCGGGTTTTTTTTTAAAGAAATTTTAAAAAACCGAGATTTTAAGACGGAGGATCAGTTTTCAATGTAAATTCAACATTGACTGATCCCCTCTTTATGACCATCTCAAATTTTTAAAATTATTCTTCTGCTTACAATTACCTATCATGTCGCGAGAGAATTCCTGGGTTTTTGGAAAGAAATTTTTTTAAATTGAGATTTTAAGACGGGGGATCAGTCTTGTTCGTCTTTTACCATAGTCTGTTTTTCACAACTTTTTACGTCTTAAAATCTCAATTTTTAAAAATTTATTTCCAAAAACTCCGGAATTCTCTACTGACATGATAGGTAATTGTACACAGAAAAAGATTTTTTTTTAAAATTGAGATGGTCAAAAAGAGGGGGATCAGTTTACGTTGAATTAACATTGGAAACTGATCCCCCTCCTAAAATGTAAAATATTTGAATTTTTTTCCAAAAACCCCGGAATTCTCTAGCAGCCTGATAGGTAAGTGTATACCGAAAAAAGAAAAAAAAACTGGTCAGTAAAAAGTTGTGAAAAACGGACTGTGGGAAAAGACGAACATGTGCCGCATTGCTACAATGGCTGATGGAATCCATAATTGAAGCATCAAACTCTGGGAGAAAATACAGATAACCATTAATGGCCCATTTCACCCCGGTGACCCACTTTACCCCAGAGTACCCTAATCATAAGCTCGCCGATGGAAGAGAGAGAGAGGGGGGGGGGCACTGAATATCGTGCTGCTAAAAAAAGAAAAGAAAGCGATTGTCAAACGCGTCTCTGTCGTATCAAAGAACTAAGGAAGCTGCGTCCCCTCAAACACAAAAAAGAGCCGTTATCTCTGGATTAATTAAACTATCAAACATGTATGTGAGTTTCTCGCCCATACGGAACTTTGATAAAATACACATTGATTTTGTTTCGATTTTTTTTGTAAACTATAAATCAAATATTTATATAACAGAAAATAAGGGGAAAACTTACACGAATTAAAAATAATTGTTTTTTTTAAGTGGTTGTTATATTGAAGATTTCAGCTTTAAGATGGCTGCCACTGAAACAAATTATCTTAACCAAATTAGTTATTTTTATAGTTTGGGGTACTTATGCAGTTTACGGACCGGGCTGAAATAACATTATTATTTAGAAAGCCATTCTTAACATAAGGAGGGGGTGCTTTATTAACTATTCTGTACTTTCACCTAACAATTTAATAAACAAAGGGCACTTCTTCAGATGGACCTGAGCTTACTGACCCTAACGACGCCAAGAGGATTTTAGCTCGGGTCCTAATCTGAAGAAGCATCAACAAAAGATATCGTAAAAATTGAATTTAACTTGAAAATCCTATCTAAAAAACAGCCCGGTCGGTAAACTGCATAAACACCGAATCTGGCTTAATTAATAATTGGCGTACCAAAATAACGAGTTACTCGAAGTCGGCAGCAAACAGTGTAGGGTCAAAATTTGTGCGACCTATTAAAGACTTCCTGGTTTGGTTAAATATAAGTAATCAAATAGGTGTTATGGAAAATCAGGAAAAGTTTTCTATTTTTATTATACCTATGTGGATACTTATTTTTTTGTAAAAAAAAGAAGAAAAAAAAGGGTACTTCGTCACATTAGGACCCACGCTAACTTTACCCATGATCCTAACCTCACTTTGCCCCTGACCCTAACGACGAGGTCAAAGTTAGCTCGGGCCTTACACTAGTAAGAAAGGTAAATTTATAGAAGTGCACCTTTCGTATTTCGACCCCTAAAAAAAAAAAAAGTTTCTACTTTTTTTTTGGACAAATTACATGTAAAAAGTCTCAACAAATATCCGCGCGCGCGGATATTTGTTGAGACTGTTTACATGTAATTTGTCCAAAAAAAAGTAGAAACTTTTTTTTAGGGGTCGAAACACGAGGTGAGATTCGGTGGCCAAGAAATGGGTGCTCACTTTACGTATAACTTATATAGGAAAGTGATCCCCCACCCTCCTAACATCTAAAATAACAAATTTCATTTTTTTTTCATAGCGGATATTTGTTGAGGCTGTTTACATGTAATTTGCCCCAAAAAGTAGGATACTTTTTTTTTTTAGGGGTCGAAAGCACCAAAAAATGATTTAAAATAAACACTTTTCCTGATTTTCTATAACATCTATTCGATTATATTTAACCAAAACAGGACAAATTTTTACTCTACACCGTTTGCTGCTGACTTCGAGTCTCTCGTTATTTTGGTACGCCTAATAATTTAACGACCAAACAGTACCCAGTACCGTAATATTATTGCGGTATTGGGATCTTTTTAAGAAGATCCCCGCCACTAGTGCTAAAGTTAGTCGGCCGCTAAGAATAACCCCGCTGCCAAGGGAGACGACTTTTCGCCTTGCTAAATTCTTTTCGCGTTAACCTTTTTCACGTGTTTGAGTGCACGTTTCCTTATAAATTTTCTAAAACTCACAACCCTGGTCGACGATAACACAATTTTATCCCCCTAAAAAAAAAAAAATGCCTTATACATTCTTATTTTGTTAATATTTTTAAGCAAAAGTGGCTGAAAAGTTGTCTACCTTGAATGGCGGGGCTTTATTTAGTGGCTGGGAGCTTCTTAAAAAGATCCCGGTATTGTTTGCTAAACTAAATTGTTATAAAACTAAGTTGGTTAAGATAATGTTGTTTCACTGACAGCCATCTCAAAGCTGAAAACTTCAATATAACCAAAATTGCTAATATGAAATTATTTTGAAATAGTTTTTGCTAAGCCGGGCAACGCCGGGTAAAAAATATGGCGAGTTTTGTATAATCAGCAACGCGGGATATTTTAAAACTGATTTTCAGTGTGAATTATTTTGTATTTTTGGGGTCAGTAGGGGAAAACCTTCTAGAAATAGTTTTAGGGGTCGTAAAGGATCGACTACAGAATGGGGGGGGGGCATTTTTGTCCCTAAACGCACTCAATATACTCGCTTTTTTCCCTTGGGAAAGAGAGGGGGGGGTCTGCATTTTGAAAGGACAACCTCCACGTGGGGGTATAAGAAGATTTTGGGTAATTTATAACGACAACTAACAGAACGAAAAACAGGTGAAAAAACCCCCAACTAGGCAACAAATAAATGTTACCAAAGGCAAGATAAGTTACTCTTCTACTTACCTGGATAATTCTTTTTTTGTGTTTTAATTCATTTTAAAGCGTTTTTTTTAGTTCGATTTAAAATTAGTGTCGAGACGTCATGTGATCAAATGGGTCTATTTTGTGTTTTCAACACTACTTTTAAATCGAACTAAAAAAAAAAAACGCTTTAAAATAAGTTAAAACGCAAACAAACTTTCCCAGGCAGGTAAAAGAGTAACTTACATTGCCTTTGGTAACATTTATTTGTTTCCTATTTGTTTTTTCACCTCTTTTTCGTTGTTAACTTTCGTTATAAAATGCCCAGATTTTTTTTTTTTAATCGGCCCAGCTAATGTGTGAAATATTTTTTCCAAATGGGGTTATTTATTATTATTATTATAAAAACTTGATTTGTTTTATTTTTTCTTTTAGAATTTCAATAAATTTTAACTACACAATCAAGTTTTATTAAAATTGGTCGATTGTGACAAAAAAAAAACCCTGAATATTACAAAGGTGGATTGACTCAAGTTATTTTTTTAAAATGCGATTTATGATCAAGTTTTTTCAAACTTAATCATAAATCGCATTTGTACTTTATCAGATTAGGACCCGAGCTAACTTTGACCCAAACGCTAACCCCTAACCACCCTAATGACGGGGTCAAAGTTAGTACGGGTCCTAATCGGAATACGCACCAAAATGTTTTATAGCAATTAATTTGGGCCAAAATTATCGGCTCCCATATTTAAGACCCTTAAAATGCAAAAGATACATTTAATTTTGGCTAGGGGCAAAGTATGGAATCGGTTCTGATACTACACCTCTGTCTTTTCAGCCAGTGAAGGAGAAATCCTTCTAGACCGAGGCAATTTAAATTTTTGTCCGAATCCAGAGTGCCCCTTTTTGGGGTGTTGGATTTTACCCTCCAATTTTAAAAACCGACCTTGTGTCTAACTCTGCCCTTTTTTTTTTTCGTGTCAAACTTTAATTGACGTTTCCCGCTTTCTGATACTGTACTAATACTCGCGGACCCCAGTTTTTTTTTTGGGGAGGGGGGGGGGGGATCAAAGTGTAGTATGTTTGATTATAGGAGAAATCCTTCTCGACTGGGGCAATTTTAATTTTTTGTTCCCATCCCCAGAATGCTCTTTTTGAGGAGCGGGATTATCCCCCACTTTAAAAACTGACTTTGTGTCTAAATTTACCCTCGTGGGGGAAAATGAGTAAATAGGGTCAGTTTTATATGTCGTAAGTACGAAATTTATATATATATATATATATATATATATCTCTTGCAGTTTAATTATTTGTAATCATTTTTTTCCCCTCAAAATTGTATATTTTGCTTATTTTCACTTTCTCGATGGTTAACTATACTGTCCCCCTAATCTATATTTTATGGGGTGAGGTGCCTTTGTGGTACCTTCGCCAATTAATTTTAAGAATCTATTGATCGATTTATTGTTTAAAACCTGTAGATTTTAAATCTGAGATTTCAATAGTCACATTATTCTATGTTTAAAAAATATATATTTAATGTGAAAATGTCAAGTTACTTTTTTTAAAAAATGCGATGGTACTTGTGCAGATTAGAACCCAAGCTAAAATCGACTTGGCGGTCCTAATCTGCATAAGTACTGAATAATTAGGGTTAATCTGGGCAAAAATCATGAGGACGTGGCCCCATATTTTAGATCTCTAAAAATGCAAAAGAGACAATTATAATTCAAGCAAATAATAACGAATAATATTTTACCTTTTCCTAAATTAAAACTAAATTTTTCATCTCGCTCCCGGCTGGAATCGAACCCGGTACCGTCGATTAACGTTCCGACATAATGAACATATACCTTGTCTCCAGTTTGCGGGAATTCATCACCAGAACCTTCCCGAAGGATCTCTTTTAGGACGCCTCCATCCTTATCGGGAGTTACATCAATACCTACAGCTTCATCCTGGGTCATTTTGGAAATTATTTTCCGATCCAAAGAAATCAAATCTTAATTTTGAAGCCGAATTTCAATGGCTGCAAAGAAAATATAAAAATTGATCATATAAATGTTTCGTTATTACAACAAATTATTCGAGTAAATACATATTTTAAGATACTAATAAGAATTCTAAGAATTCTAATGTCATTACTCGAGATTTAATAAAATTATTCTTTTTTTTTTACCTTTCTATTGTGTTATAGGTATCGTAAAGAGACGGCCGCAAAAAAATGCAGTGTGCTGGTTTTTGTTTTTTTTTAAATTCTGGAACTTCGTAGAATTTTCCTGATCATGTGACCCGTTTTTCCGGTAAACGCCGATTTAAAATTAAGATTTTTTTTTAAATCTAATTATTATTTTATTTGAGTAAACAAAATAGGCAATATATCCATCTACAAACCGTTTTCATTTATTAAATAAAAAAATAACCATATATATTTTTTAAACAAATGATTTTTATTTGAAACAAACGCGGCGGCTACTACTACTGCGTTTATCATGTGACCATTCGTTCTTTTGTGTGGTGGTGGGAGGCCGCTGTTGCTAAGCAACACTGAAAAAAAAAACCCTTCCCTTTCTTTGTCACTTGGTATCTTTTCGGTTCAATTGTACTATCGAGACCGTTGGAATATATCGCCTATTCTGCTTGGTATTTGCCCAAATGGTGGATAAAATCGATGCTGCCATTTATTACAAGAGCGAATAAAACAAAAAAGGAATGAAAAACAAAACAAAAAAACAACAAATGTGCAACAAATAAATATTACCAAAGGCAAGATAAGTTATTCTTCTACCTACCTGGAAAAGTCTATTTGTGTTATTTTAAAGCGTTTCTTTTGGTAAAAACAAACATAGTTAGAACGATAAAGAAGATGGCGTCGATAAGCAATGCTCGTGTACCCCTGGGCCTCTGATAATCGCTCAAATATCGAATAGTAAACAAAATGCTGGTAGAAACACATTCAATAAATGTCACCAATTGTGCGAAAATGTAATATTCTAACAGTATTTTGATTAATTTTTTAGCGATTATCACGTGCATTGCTTATCAACGCCATCTTCTTTTTCGTTCTAACTGAACCCTGTGTTTGTTTTTACCACAAAAAAAAAAAGGTTTTAAATAAGTTAAAACAAAAATAAACTTATGCAGGTAGGTAGAAGAGTAACTTATCTGGCCTTTGGTAACATTTATTTGTTGCATATTTGTTTTTTTACCCCTTTTTTGTTGTGTTTGCGTTTTTAATAAATGCCCTCGATTCTTATTCTCAAATAAAATAAAATTCTAATTTATTTTTTAACCTATATAAAAACTAAATATAGCTTATTCGTTGTGACAATTTAAATTTTTTATTTTAAATTGTCTTGGCCTTTTGGATAGGATTTTCATACTAAGTCGAGGCTACGTCCACGACAATCAGTCTGACAGTCTGTGCCATGTGAGTTAGGTGGCCTTTTTTCTGTCAGGCTAAGGTATGGTTCTTTGCAGTAATTGGAGATCTACCTTCTCTTTTAATTTGTATGTGGTCACTGAATAAATAAGACACATCAAATAAGGCATATATATATATATATATATATATATATATATATATATATATATATATATATATATAACTACAAGAAACCTCTCCAACCACCGATTGTCATGGCAAATAACACCCTATTTGAGAGTTCAACATTCAAACTCCTTGACCTAACCTTCACAGGTAACATGAATTGGAACAAATACATTGAAGACATTGCCAGGGCTGCTGCAAAGAATGTGGGCTCCCTCTACCGTACTAGTAGACTCCTCACACCTGACATTATCCTATATCTCTACAAAGCCACCATCCGCCCGTGCATGGAGTATTGTTGCCACATCTGGGTTGGTGCATCATCCACTAGTCTCTCCCTCTTAGACAAGGTCCAAAAAAGAATCGCCAACCTAATGGGTCCCTCACTGTCAACTAAGCTCCAGTCCCTGTCCCATCACCGTAATGTTGTATCCTTGTGCTTGTTTTACAAATACTTCAATGGATTGTGCTCCGATGAACAAGCTACTCTGGTGCCCCCTCGACGTAAATACACTAGACTAACTCGACAATCAGCTACCGGCTGCTCAGGCATTTTTTGTAGGTCAGAGTGCTCTGCTTCTTCGGCTCTGGCTTTTTCAATCCCCACCTTCCGACCTTGTGTCACATCTTCCTGCGGTGGGAGGGGAGGATAAATATGAACAAATTATAGTATTTGTTTTGATACTATACTTAATCTTTTCTGCCCTCGGTCAATGAAGGAGAAATCCTTCTAGACTGAGGCAATTTAAATTTTTGTCCTAATCCAGAGTGCCCCGTTTTGGGGAGCTGGATTTGTAGCGGTCTTAAATAGGACCTATTTCTTATGCGTCCACTGTGGGCAAGTTGGTCTTAAACTAACCAATCAGCTCACAAGGCGTATTGATTTCAGCTAGTCCCTTGCGGACTATTTGCACCCCTGTTGAACGGTGGAACGGATCGTCAGAGAGACCCTGGCCGTCAACCTAGAAGGAACTCTTCTTCACCTCTCTCCTGCCCCCTCATCCACTGGATTTCCGAGCACCGCTCCCCGGGCAGTAAAAGAACTTCGTTTCCTTCCACCGGACACCAGTCCTACCTTTTTCTATGCTATACCCCAACGGTATAGGATACCCAATAAAAATTTGTTTAATGTTAAAAGAAGCGTTGAGTTTTTCCTCGTATGACTACCGCTACCGTGCTTATACTTATAGTGAGGCTACAACTACTAGCCTTAGCTATTATAACTAAACATCTCTGTTTCTACAACCTGTATAATCTACCATAGGTGGGTGTTTTTCTTATAATAACTTTTTTGTATCGTTACCTGGCCGAGACACCTGGGGATTGAGTCGTTGATGTTCATAGATATCTGGGTGGTCCTTCTGGGTGGCCGAATAAGGATGTACAATATATGGGCAGGGGAGTTCATGGCATTATTAACTTCTTTATTAACTTCTTTATTAACTTCTTTATTAACCCGCTTTTTGCTTTGCTTGCTGCATAAGACGTCAAAAAAAGTTGATAAATTATGTTACAATAGACTTGAGTGTTGGTGTCAGGAGACACTTGCCGGAGACTGGAGATAGCCATTTTGTAGAGGCTCATTTAGAAATACCAGAATATATAACGAATCCACTATTCGCCCATGCATGGAGTATTGTTGCCACATCTCGTCTGGAGCATCAACCATTAATCTCTCCCTATTAGACAGGGTCCAAAAAAGAGTCTCCAATCCCGCAGTGTAAATCAAGCTCCAACCCTTGTCCCATCGTTGCAATGTTGCATCCTTGTGCTTGTTTTTTAAGTACTTCAAAATGGAATGTGCTCCGATGAACTTGTGGCACTGGTGTCCCCTCGACATAAATACCCCTGACTAACCTGACAAGCAGCAAAATCCCACCCCTTCGCTGTAAAGGTCCCCAGATGCCGGAAAGCTTTCTACTCTAATCGTTTCTTCCCTCAAACTGCTAGCCTTTGGAATTCCTTCCCTGTTCCCTGCTTCCCTGACTGTACTAACCTGCAAAAATTTAAATGTAATATGAACAGACATTTTGCTACTCAACTCCCTACTTAGGATGTCCCTGTAGGTATGGCCCCTAATTCACAGTAGCCCCTTATGTCTCAGTGGCAATGTGCCTTGGTTGGGATTAAAAAAAGTAAAAAGTAAAAAGTTGAGTCTGCAGACAAGAATGTGTTTAAGAAATGGGATTGTGTTTTTGAGTTCCATTAAAAGGACCATTCTGTTGAGTTTCTACAATTAAATCAACTTTATTTAACCGTTTCATTAATACGGGACCACAAGAATGTAAGACAAGTTGGTTCTGTAGGCGGGCATTGACGATAGAAAGAGAATTCAGTTCAGGAGTTCCATCTCATCATGCCGCTTCATAAAGGGACGAGAAGAGGGTTTTAACGTGTAGTCTCCACAGCGTTTGTTCGGGAACTGTTTTTATTTTTAGTGCCAAACTAAGGCTGGGCGGAGATTAGGAATGCTGATTATGTGTAGAAGTCTTCGAATCGCCTCATGTATTTCTACACGAGTTCAAACATGCCTGTTTTAGCCAACCGAACTACAAACTAATCACTACACAATAGATTGCGTATAAATACAAAAGAATGTAGATTTCAGACATGTAACTGCTAAATTACTTTCCACATAGCCTCTACAATGTTTCAGTCTATTTAATTTTATTTATACTTTGAAAATTATGGAAATTTTAAAAAATATAAAAATAAAAATGGTAATATTAGATTCACGATTCGGAGCAAGTGTTAAGACCAACTCCTATATATTATTTGCAAGTAACGAAAACCGTCGCACAAAAGGAAAAACCAAACCTTTTTATAACAACAACGAAAGGTTTTATTCAATTACCTATACCATTTGGTATAGGTGGAAGAAAGTTGGACATTGTCCGAGAGAGGAAAGGAAAAGTAGAAAGTTCTTTGGGCTGTCGAATGTCTGTCAGCAGTTATCTTCAGGCGAAGATAGTCAATGCTTGAGCGTCCAATGGACAGGGACAGGAGAGAAAAAAGAGACGTCTTTCCTCGATGCTTTCCAGGATCTCTCTGCTGACTGACTGTGATTCCCAAAGGGCCTGAAGTAGTTCTTCAGGACATAGATGAAATCACTGCGCTCTGCAAGCTGATTGGTCAGCGTGTGACCAAATTGCATAATCGGGACATTTCTCCGAAAGAGAAAATAAGTCTTTATTTATGACCGCTACACAGGAATGTACAAGGGTCATCATTCATTCCAAGGAAACGCCGGGTATGCCTCGCCGGGTGTGCCTCAAGATGGTTAAAGACTATAAATGTATCGAAAATTATTCCAATAAACGTCACTGTACTTACATCCCCGACGCCCAATCATTTTTTAAGTCTGAAAATAAAAACTGAGTAAAAGTCCAGAATAGTTAACAGTCGAGAACTCATAAATAAAAAATAAAAACAAATAATTTATAGCAAACGCAGTAGAATTAAATTCTCTACAATTAACTCAACTTTATTTAACAGAATATCAGTTTCATCAAAAGAAAAAGAACCAGAAGGAGTTATTAACATAAGAATAGAAGACAGCCTTGGTTCGGTTGGCAGGCATTAGGAAAATGTAATTGAGCTTAGGTCTTTAGTCTCAAACAAGTATCTTGCCTCTTGCTAAGTCTTGTCGAGAGGCAAGGAAGGCAATATAAAAGATGGGCATGTGCAGAAGTGTTCGAATAGCCCAATGTATTTCTACGTGAGTTTTAACATGCCTGTTTTAGCCAACCGAACCACAAACTAATCACAACAGAAAGTACATCTCAGTCATGTAACTGCTACAGTAGCACTAAATTCATTTTCGACATACATATTAGAAGTGTGTATGTCTATATGTTTGTTTTCTGTCAGTGTGAATATGTGTGTGAGTGCGTGTGTGAGTAATAGGTAGTTTAGCATTGTGTGTGTATTTGCTTGCCTTTGTTTGGTCAGTGTGTGAATATGTAAGAGCAGTCCTTCACGGAGTGTTAAGTCCATATATACAGGGTGGGCAAAAATAAGGGTCCTATTTTTAAAAATTCATAACTTTTTTATTTATTGATTTTTTAAAAATTTTTTTATTTAGAATAAGTAAAGGACCCCTTCCGAAGCAAGCATGAGCCGTATTAGCCCTAAGGAACGTACCCTCATTTAGAAAACATTATTTTTGCTTAAAACCTCAAAACAGTGTAAAAAACAATACTTTAGTTTTTGTAAGTTTTAAGAAGTGTTTTTCGGCTAAAATTTGTTTTGTTTATTTCAAAAAATCTCGGAAGGGTCAGTCTACACACACATAAAGTTTGGTGAGTTTAACTTTTATTTTGTGGAAGTTATTCAAATTCAAGTTATTCAAATTTAAAGATAGGACCCTTATTTTGGCCCACCCTGTATTATTTGTAAGTAACGAAAACTGTCGCACGAAAGGAAAAACAAAACCTTTTTATATAACAACAATGAAAGTTTTTCTTTAATAAACCTATACCGTTTGGTATAGGTAGGAGAAAGTTGGACAGTGTCTGAGTGAGAGTTAACCGAAGGTCAATGAGCAGCTTATCTTCGAGTGAAGATAGTTGATGCTCGGGAATCCATAGGATGACGGCAGGAGAGAGGAAGGGGAGCATTCTTCTTGGTTGCTTTCCGGGATCTCTCTGCTGACCGACCGTGATTCTCAAAGGGGCTGAAGTAGTTCTTCAGGGGACAGATGAAATCAATGCACCCTGCAAGCTGATTGGTCAGTCTGTGACCAAATTGCATTACGGGGACATTTCTCCGGAAGAGAAAATAAGTCTTTATTTATGATTGTTACAAATACTGGTGGAATGACAAACGAGAACAGTCGTAACTTAAGAAAGCTTTATTCGGCATAAACTGTCAGTACAATATTAGTGCTGCTATTTATATTGTTAAGACGAACAGGAGAGTTCTCTAAAGGGGAGATAATTTAGAATAGGGAAATTATTTGTAATTGTTCATTACAATGTGTGATGTGAGTTCATGAGAAAAAGAGTAGATTATACAAGCTGGTAACTTTTTACGTTTCTTCGCATCGCATCTCTACCACGCTTTATTTTAACATTCTTGTAAGAACGATTGGACCAAGACTAGAATAAGGACCCCAGATCATTAACACAAGACGCGGGACATGTTTTATAAATCTTTTATTTATTTTAATAAATGCAGTATATTTCGGAATTTTTTTTTCTTTTAACATGTTAATATTTATTTTAAATAAATAAATATTAACATGTTAAAAGAAAAAAAAATTCCGAAATATACTGCATTTATTAAAATAAATAAAAGATTTATTTACAAGTGTTTTGTAAATAGAGACCACGTGTATTGCGAGGTCAACCGGTGATTTCCAAAACATGTCCCGCGTCTTGTGTTAATGATCTGGGGTCCTTATTCTAGTCTTGCTCCGAACGATTATATATTCGTAAATCGTTAACTTATTAGCCAACTGAAATACAGTAAATAAACTTTAAGAAAGAAGTTATTAAATGTTCATGTCTTTTGACGGAAAAAGTGTTATGCTAAAAGTCCAAAAGTCAAGATGAGGAAAATGTTATTATGATCGTATGTACGTAAGTTGAAGTGTCGAGTAAGTTCGTAAGCTTTGTATTATTAGGAAGAAAGTAAATCCATTACTGACAAGGTATTGTTATATTTAGGAGTGAGTCCATGTTCAGAAATGTCGCCATCTTTAAAAGTTAAGTCCATGTACTGATGATGCCCGTACTCAGAGGCTACGGCGGGTTTTGTTTGCACGCCAAGAAGATGCGTGGTAGTGTTCGAAGTGACAAAGATTCGTTAGGCAACTTGGCCTTCTTGCTGGCTCTTGCGATTGAAAGTGTTATGTGGTTGTTTATATAGGTTTTTGGCACAGGTGCCTGGCTCCCAGAAAGTCTGAGATAGGCAATCAATCAAGATTGTGCATTCTGATCCAATCTGTACCAAGCATTTAAGTCAAGCAATATCGAATTCGGTTCTTTACAGTTGTTGTTGTTGCTGCTGCTAGGAGAGGGTCTTACAAACATATATATATATATATATATATATATATATATATATATATATATATATATATATATATATATATATATATATATATATATATATATTGGTCCAATGGTAAAACACTGGACTATAGACATCAATATCGAAAGTTCAGTCCTTGTCTAAGGTAGCCATGCTGATGACGGTTGTGAGCCAGAAACGCAGGTCCATGGATTACTTTTATGTACGTATACAATAAATTAATATATATATATATATATATATATATATATATATACTTCTAACACTCGTATCTTTTTCCATACTGTGAACATTCTACTTCTACAAACACAAGAACTTTTAACTTCCCTTTGGCTTAAATTTAGAACGAAAAATTATATTCCGCCGGCAAAGTTAGATATGAAGTCAGTTTAACATAAAGGGAAGCTCCAACTCCCCTGAAAGAGGCACTCTGGAAGATTATAAAAATAGTTGTGAACAGACTCGTCGGGGTACCTCAGTCGACTTGCAATAAACCAATCTCCCTCCTGAAAGAGAAGGTAATGCATGGGAGGATTGACTTATGGATATTTTGTTGTGGAGTCAAGTTGGGGCAGCTTATACCTTTAACTAAAATAGCTTAAATTTTGTTTTTTACTTTTATTCACCCGAATTACAAACTTTTGTTGACGATTACTCAGGACGTATTAAAGTTTATTTTCTTAAAAATAAATCTCAAGCAGCGAATGCCAGAGAGAAATTTTAGACTGATATAGCACCCTCCTGTAAACATGCACTGGGCGGCTGCATGTGTTTGGTGCATGTGAATAGCAGGCTTGCTGCGGGTGAGAGATGTTCGGCCAAGAGAAGAGGGGCACAGAAGAAATTGAATATGTCTCTGATTTGGAGTCTGGCCACCCAGAATTTTGTTTCTCTTCGTAAATAAAGGAATGTCTCTTTAAATGGAGATCCATACTGACAGCAACCTACTTGAAAAAAATAATGTTCCAAGATTGTCTGGAGATTTTTCTTTTTACAAACGAATCACCACTTAGCAAGGCCCAAAGGCCACTCGAGGATAAAGGTTATTGGGTTGGGCAGGGAGACGGTGAGACACCGATGGGATTAGTAATGATGGTTGTAACTGGTAGAGAAATTGATTGTTTAAGAGGACGACTCAGCAAGAATTTGTTTACATTGGACTTGAAAACGTCAATGTTATAGTCCCCCGGGAAGCAGCACCGTGGTATTGTATTCCACAGACGGCCAGTTCTAGGTAAGAAACTTTGCGCATGGAAGTTCCGCTTAGTTCTAGGTACCCAGAGGGAGAAAGGGAATTTATTTTGTTGTGAATGTTTTACAGGAGGGGACTATAGAATGAAGCTCAGTTGCGCACCTGCCATAAAAGTAACGATAGAGTAGAGAAAGACTAGCACCATCTCTTCTGTGAGAAAGAGGCTGTAGAAGAGTTCATTCCTCACTAGATTTCAAAGTCGGTTTTGTACTCTGTCAAGCCAGAGAAGAGTGCTCTGAGCTGCACCTCCCCAGATGTGGCAACAGTACCTGCCCATCTTCGGACGTATTTGACTCTTATACAGGTAGAGAATTGCGCCAGGAGTGAGATACTTTTTTCTGGAGCGATAGAATGATCCAACTATTTTTCCAGCGACCTTAGCAACGGATTTGATGTAAGTCTTCTATTTCAAGTTTGTAGTAAAGGTCAGTCCCAGAAGCTTATCAAAGCAGGGTGCTTCTTCACGGTGAGAGCCATTCATTTCAATTGGGTCAAAGTGAGGATCAGAGCGTTGGTGGTGAAAGGAGAGAAGCTTGATTTTAGATGTATTAAAAATAATCAACCACCTTTTTCCCTACTGCACGATGTGCTCCAAGTCAGAGGAGAGAGAACCAGAAAACTCTTGATCATTAATGCTCTTTGAAGTGTTGCCATAGACGGTTGTGTCATTTGCATAAATATCGACGAATAATCTGCGGATGTGATTTGGGAGATCATTAATGAAGATCAGGATGAAGGTTGGGAACATAATTTACGTGTTTTAGATTTAAAAATAAAATAAAACAAAAATCTTCGGTAGCTTATTCACCGCACCAGAATGGTACAGCAGAAATGTCATGGAGATCACATTTTAATAGAAGCAAAATTAACGAAGGATTTATGCAACTAGAATATCAACTTACATAAGGAATAGATGTTTTAACAGAAGAACTGGAAATACTTCTTTTGAAATGTGAACATTTCAAAAAACAAACTTAAGTAATATGTATACTTTGGTATTACATGCTTTGCTTATATATATGTGTGTGTCACCTAATTTTGTAATATTATGCCTTACTCATGTCTTATTTTATTGTAACCCAGGGTGTTCACAAACACACGTGGCTGATCCTCCAGTCGTCGCCACCGCTGTGAAACTCGTGCTGCTCTTCGGCTTTTGATAAAAACCATGTGGACACTTGTTTTGTTATAAGGGTTTTATCTAAAACAGAAAACTTTGTTTATGAGAGAGAGAGAGGCAAACAGTTAGATAGACAGATAAATCGCTTGCTTCATTATACTAACCTGCATTGTTTGCGAACGCGTCCATGAGAGCAATGATGTTTTGTGTCCACTTGCTTCGTTTGTCGGCCAGGAAAAACAGAGCCTATCTGGCTGGCCTCTGGAACTCCCTCCCTGCCCCCCTGTTTCCCCGACAGTACAGACATGCAGAAATGTAAAACTAATGTAAACAGACATCTCGCTGCGCAGATCCCAATTTAGGTTGTCCCCCACCCCCCGCCCCACCTTCTCCCCTTTTCTTTTTTCTCAGTAGCCCCTTACGTCTACAGGGGGTGAACTATGTTAAAAATTTTTTTTTTTTTTTTTTTTAAATCTCTGTCGAAAATCACGTGGTTTCCTCAACTTCTGCATTTAGATCCCCTCTTTAGGGGCGTCACCTAAACCCCTTCATCCGGACATCCCCTTCACTATTTAACAATTTTAGTCTTTTCCAAACAACTACCAGTAACAACGAAAAAAACAAGTATTTTTTTACCCTATTCCCTTATGCACTAATTTGGTCACTAGTGACCCCAAGGGAACGATTTGCTTTTACCATAAAAGGTTTGTTAGTGTATCTTGCGATGTGTCTGACGTTTAATCAGTGACACACATATACAAATATGAAATTTTCAAATGTTAGGAAAAAATTTACCATTTCACACTAAAAGTCGATGAAGAAAAAAAAAAAAAGAGAAAAAAAAAGTTTCTCTAAATGTTGATGAATATTACAAAAAAAAATGTGTTCATAATCTGTTCAAAGCAATGCTGAAAACGGTTATCGGTTTTATGGGTGTGTCTTGTGTGGTTCTGACTTTTAGGTGGACACACACACAAACAACTGCTTTTTATATAACAGATACATTTTTTAATTGTTCGTTTTAGGTCCGTATATAGAATCTTGGCGTTAATTTTCATACTAGGTAGTGATTTTTTTGAAGCTCAGTTATATCCACTTTTTAATTTTCATATATGCTAATATGGCTCGGTATTCAACAAAAGATGATTGTTTTCAGACTGCAGAGGTTATTTGTTCTGTTGCAAAATTGAATAATTAACGTATTGTTTTATACACTCCATAACATTAAAATGTATATTAATAGACACCAAATCCCTGTTCACATATGCAAACAAAAGATACAAAATGGATCCTAAAACTATACACACACCGATCAGATCTTAACTCTGATGTGGGAGTTTTTTTTAATATGTATAAATACTTACAGACCGAGAAGAATTTTAGTTTTGGAATAAAACTTTGTTGTGTAAACCTGCAGGTTCTAGTGGTGCATGCGAATGGCAGACGTTGCAAGTAATAGATGCTCGGCCACAGAGGAATTTGAAAATATCTCTGATTTTGTATTTGGCCACCCAGAATCATATTTCTTTTTGAAATGAAATAAGTGCTTCTTAAAAACAGGGAATCATGCTGATACCAGAAAGTTATGTTCTTAGATTGTCTCCATGATAACCTCCAACAAATAAACCTGTTACTTAAACTGGACTCATGGCTTTACTTGGAATGAGAATTCTTTGTTGCAGCATTGACTAGATCGCACATCTTTGGACTGGTGCAATAAGCGAGGACAATTACGGCCAGTGCACGCATGCATACAGGTTCACAGTTGGATAAAGGAATCTTAAAAGTAATTCGCGACAAGATGAACGTGCATATGTTCAACTTAAAAAAGACAATGTTTTCTTGGCCATTCGGTAGAGTGCATTCACTTGAACTGACTTGCATGTTAAAACAAAAAATGAATGCTGCACAAAGTTGAACAGTTTTTCACGATAGTTTAATTTTTTATTAGTTTTACTTTTTATCAAATACTTTTTTTGATAAAGAGCGGAGGACCGCTCGAAATATTAAGATTTAAATTATAATAACGTCCATAATTTTACATGCTTTTGTTTTTTATAACACTACTTTTTATTTGTCAAATGTGAAGAAATTCATCATTTTTGCCAAGAAACACACACGCATACACATATGGTGGCTGTCTCTTCATTTTTGAGTACGACCACTTTTTGTATATCAATATGACACTAGTGTAAAACCTCTCGGTGAGAGACGCGGTTAGACTTTTGAGATTTGCTAGACTTTTACAGACCATACCACAGATGCGGCAGGTGTTGCGATGATCTTATGGGATGCTATATGTGAAGCCACTTTCTCTGTTCTAATCGCAGTCTCGTCTTGAAATTTCGTTTATATGTTATCTAATATAAATTAATTAATAATTTTCCAACGTAATTCTAAAGTTATACAAATCTTATGAACGCCGACTCGAAAAAATTAATTAATTAAATAGTAATTACTCGAACCCCCCCCCCCCCTCTCTTACGTTTACAAAAATTCTCCAGGACGGACAGACAGACAGACAGAGACAGTGCACTTGATTCTGCTGCACATGCACTCGGTGGCGATTCACCAAGCCGGTATGTGACACCGTTACTAAATAGCAAGTTTTGCATATTACCTGTAGTTACCACACACCAACCGCCATAGGTCTCAAAAGGTATATGATGCAGCAAACTGCACACACACAGTATCTACGTAAAGATCACATACTCAAAAAGAACCAGCAGAGCAACAGGATTCTAGTGACCAACGCTTGTGCGACAACGACCATTCTCGGAGTAGAAGTAACTGCAGATAGTTATTTTATATTTCCATTCGCAATACAATTCCATTTCCACATACAACCATAATTTTAGCCCCCCCCCCCCCCTTTGGTTTAATGAAAGTCTGGAGTTATTGATTCAATATCTGCTTAGTTAAGTAGATTTCATTTAGTTATTTCTTTTTTTTGTAATAATACTTTCCTCTTGGGAATATTTTAAATTATTATAACAGATTTTTTTTTGTTTTCTGCCATTTTCCAACTTAAGCTTTCATTTTATTTTTACAAAAAAAAAAAAAAAAAAAAAAAATTCCATCAAAAATAAAAAATTTTTTTTTAAATTCCATCAAAAAAAAAAAAAAATTTACAGAAAAAATAAAAAGAATTTAAAAAAAAATTCCATCAAAAAAAAAAAAAAAAAAAAATTACAGAAAAAAAATTCGCCCAAAATGAGTTAAAAGAAGCATAAAAATAATAATACAAATCACAGCAGTTGGAAGGCACTCAATTTATTGATGAAAAACGTTAACACAAAATGTTTATTTATAAATAATACAGTGGAACCTCTATGTTGGACCAATTCAATATTCAAATATGTTAAACATAAAATAAAATGTTTAAATAAAAAATAAGGGTGCAATTTTACTTATAGGCTGATGCAGTTAATTGTGTTCATGTAAAAGCATTATTTTGTACTTACTCAGTCATATTTTATCTCTCACGCCCCGAAAAAGAATTTAAAAATATCAAGCAGAACTTTAATTAGAACGATTTTTCCATTTCCCATAAGGGTGATATGAAATGGCGAGTCTGCGATTTTCGGAGTGGCCGGTTAGTGGCCGGTTAGCTAACTAAGGGCAGATAAGTGTTGCGAAGAAAAAAAAAACAAAAAAAACAAACAATAAAGTTATATCGTGGAAAGTATCCCGGTGAACAAAGTAAAAATAATTATTTAATTTTCTATTTTTTAATTTAATAAATATATATTATATTATTATTGCTTATGTGTTTCTTTCTTTTTATAATCCTAACAATAAAAACGGAGTTAATGCCCTTGTCTATTCTACCGACCGCTCACAGCCCAAAATGTCGGCTCGGGCACAAATACAGGTTGGACATCGAAATGGAAAAATCGTTCGAATTAAAGTTCTGCTTGATATTTTTAAATTCTTTTTCGGGGCGTGAGAGATAAAATATGACTGAGTAAGTACAAAATAATGCTTTTACATGAAAACAATTAACTGCATCGGCCTATAAGTAAAATAGCACCAAAATAAGTTTTGTTACAGCATTCAAACAGCGCTATAATAATCAAACCAAACATGTCATACAAAAAAAACAAAAAAAACTCCAGAGTCATATCTGACTTTGTTTACAACTCCTGATACGTAAAGATCCCGCACTTAAAAGCAAAGTGTAGTATCCGTTCCGATGTTGCACTTCATCTTTTCTTGGTCGGTGAAGGAGAGGTCCTTCTAGACTGAGGCAAATTTTATTTTTGTTCCAATCCAGAGTGCGGCTTTTCGGGGAGATGGATTTTTTCCCCCCACATTAAAAACTGACCTTCTATCTAACTCCGCCCTCGTGGGGAGGCAAGTAAATAGGAACAGTGTTAAACTGAATCGTTATGGTCTGGTTTGTCAATTTTAGAGCATATCAATATTTCCAGAACTTCATCTACATACTCAATGTATCCCCCCCCCCCTCTCTACAGGTCATGGCTTCCAGCAATGTAGTATTTATTTAGCAACAGATGTATTTTCGTCAACTGTGTCTGCAGGTGACTTTTACAGGTGTTTCTGCATCAAATCACCAAATTTTTATACTTACTATAATAATAATATACAAGTAAAGAGATTTATGGGATTTTTAGGAATAGGTCTCCATAGATTTGCAGTCCCGACTACGAACGGAGAAAGCTGGATCAAGTTCAGACTTATACGAAAATATACAAATAAAAAAAGGCGCTGTTACTTGCTGGACGACTATTTTTCAGTCAATTAGAAAGATCAAATTCCGACTTTCACGTAATCTTTTTGATACCCTTATTACTTTTGAAACTTTTCATTTGAAATTTTTTTTAGATAGTTTTTCATTTATCTTTTATTAAAAGAGTTAGTTTAGGATTAGGTTATGGTTAGCTTAGGGTAAAAAAAAAGAAAAAAAGAAAGAAAAAAAAGAAAAAAAGAAAGAAGAAAAAAGAAAAAAAAAAGAAAAAAAAAAAAAGAAAGAAAAAAAAGTTTGGTTCGTATTGTGTAGAAGTACTGAAACAACATTACAGAATACACTTAAATACAAAATAAAATCAACAGTTTCTTTCGTTAAATAACTTCTTTGGAAAAAAAAAGGCTAATAATAGATTCAGTTTGTTTGAAGTTCGTTAACATTTGCCAGTCTCAAAAATTTCCGGTGAAACTCCGAGTTGATGACGTAAGTACTGAAATTTTCTTGGATACCTATTCCTAAAAAGTATCCAGACTTATTTTTACTTATGCAAAAAGAAAATCTTAACAGATATGTCACAGTTAATGAATTTTCAGAAATCAGAATAAATAGTGGTAGTCACGTCTAGTATTACCAGAAAAAGCAGCTTCATATTTAAATAGTTTCATAGCTTGAATATAAAGGTTCCATTGTATTTTGATATAATAGAGCCATTACCTGACAGTTTCTATTTCATTATGAAACTAAGGTAGGTGGGCTCGACAGCAGGATAGGTTTTTTGAATTTTTTGAATTGCAAAATCAGCAAAGACGGAATTGGAGTTATTCCTTCCTGAATTAAAAAAAAAAAAATTTCCAAGAGAATTCAAAATCGTTAAAAAAAAAATTAAAAAATTAAAATGAAATTAATTTTTTTGTTTTTTTTTGTTAGAAAAAAAAAAAAAAGAAAAAAAAAGTTGTTTATTTGAGATCTCAAAGACAAAAATGTGAACCTTCAAATAATAAAAATCATTGTATGATTTCTATTTTTAAAAATCATGAATTGATAAAAACAAGAAACTTGAAAGTCAAAGTTTGTTTTTTTTTCATGAAAAAAAAAAAAAGTCATGAGAAAGTTGAGTTTTTCAGTCAAAACAATTTTGTTTTTTAAATATTTTTTTTCTTTAAAAAAAAAAAAAAAGCAAAATAAATTATTTAAAGTTTTCTCCTCTGCCCGTCATTCAAGTGTACATATGAGTAATTATGAATTGTGATACATATTTTTGCGAGTTTAACCCCCTCCACCCCCTCCTCAATAATTAAATGGAACTTTGGACAATATGAAGGTACGAGCATGTTTGGAGACATCTTCTCAAAACTTGTACGAAACAATGATGAAAATTACCCCTCTACCAAATCAAGGTCCAACGAGTTAATAGACTGCAAGGTTTGGCTTAACTTCCTTAGTGCATATCAACCCTATTTGAATTATTTAAAGCTGAAAATTAATCCGTAGAATTTGGTATATTCGGACTACTGTTCTCATCTTGGGTGTTTTTATCACAACGTTTCGGCCAATGTAACCTCCGACCTTCTTCAGGTGTACTTTGTCAAACTCGGGAATCTGGATGGAATTTCGAACAGAACCCTTTATTAAATCCACGGGGATAGCATGCTCTTATTGCCATGACTGGGAAGGACCCGTGGCGCAGTGGATATAGTACTAAGTATAATTCAGTTCTAAGTGACAGTCATCTGAAGGTTGAAGGTTCAATCCTCAGTGCGGGTGATACGAAGAATTGCGAATTACTGAAGACTTCTTCCCAGTTATGGCAAATGGAACAAGAGCATGCTACCCCCGTGGATTAAATAAAGGGTTCCGTTCGAAATTCCGTCCAGATTCCAGAGTTCGACAAAGTACACCTGAAACCTGAAGAAAGTCGGAGATTACATCGGCCGAAACGTTGTGATAAAAACACCCAAGATGAGAACAGTAGTCCGAATATACCAAATTCTACGAATTATCTAAAAAATTCCAAAGCATAATGAAAAATACTTATTGTAATCATTATATACAATTCATATTGTATTGATGGCATATTCAGTATCGAGTTGCAACGACTTCCTCCCTTGCCTGCATCTGAGTTACAGAAGAAGTTCCTAACCCGACGCATGTATATCATGGTCAGGAGAGATGATTTTTGACAACGTTAGCATCGTCTTCCTACATACAGAGCCTGGTATTCCTAAATAGTCACCCTATCTGGTATTGACCAAGCTCAACGTTGCTTAACTTCGGTGATCTTTACGAGATTATTCTGTACTATACAATTAATTAAACATAAGTTGTTATTTTTACTCATGGCCGACTGGAAATTACGGGTTCGTATCTTTCCCAACGGTATTCGTGTCTAACTGAACAGAATAAATCTGACAGGTTTTACATTCGACCATAGTCGATTCCATAGTCCATGCCTGGATCCATTAGGCAAATCTCGCACCCCAACCGATAGCAAGAGGAATTAGAAAATAGAGCTTTGAACAGAAAGAGCCATTGACAAAAACTAAATCTTTAACTATATTTATTCATCAAGATTCTAGATGAAGTAATGT